>OX422210.1:137125718-137485718 GCA_949130495.1 Sambucus nigra | reverse complement strand
TATTCGAGTATATTCTGTTTTCCTTGCCAGAATGCTGGGATGAGGCAGTAGAGATTTATTTCTCCTTCACAATCCCGGTAGGGCACTGACGTTGGTAACTATTTTGGAAAAAGGCTAAAACAAATATTCATCCATTGTGGATACAACTCCATAAATAGAGCATTCACCCATATTGTGATATTTCGTGATATATGCACAATAAAAATGTGTTTGCAAATAAGTTGAATAAAAAATGATTCTGAGTTCATGTCATGTACCTTTATATGTCAATCACAAATACACTTCCACCTAGTTGGCCGCGTGTAAAATCAATAAATTTTCAAAAAGTAATATTGATTAGATGAAGATCAGACACATCGGGCATGTTTTAAAAGTTGTTGAAAAGGTACACACACACATAGTCTTAAACATGATTTTCTTACATACGCCGCTAATTGTTTTTAATTATAGGAAATCTCAAACAAGAATGTAAATACTCAACCAGATAGTGGAACACCACCAAATAGGCGATCTCATACACCTCATCCTCAATTCTCATTTCCTCCAGGTTATCAATACTATACTCTGTTGGAGATTCAATCGACCACTCTATCTCTGAGTCATCAAAGGCTCTCGACAATGATATTGATATTTTCTTAGCCACATTAATCGAAGAACTTAAAGAGTTATGGGATGAAGGCATGAGGGCATTTGATTCTCATGAAGTTAGACGAGTTCATACTTAAAGCAATGGTTATATGGGCGATCCACGACTTTCCTGCCTATGGGACCTTATTCAATTGCAATGTTCATGGTTATTATGGATGTCTTATATGTGGGGAGGAAATTAAATCCACTTGACTACATCATAGTGGGAAGATGAGTTATGTCGATCATCGTAGATTTTTGCCAAGCAGTCACTCTTTTAAGAATAATAAGTCTAACTTTTTACCTATCGGTCATGAGTGTAGGGCCGAACCTTCTCAGTTTTTCGATTATCAAATAGAGGAAAAGGCAAAGACTGGAACTTCGGGGAATAAGTTTGTAGGAAAATAACTTAAGTTTGTACGCCAGAAGCACAAATCTAGGGAGGATCTGCAAGATCCTAGTAAAATAAAGGCATGATCTAGACGATCAATCTTATTTTACTTATTGTATTGGAAAGACAACCGTATAAGGCATGTAATTGATGTGATGCACATGGAGAAGAATTTTACGAAACATCTGGTAGTAACATGTCATCGCGGATCTCATTCGAAAGATGGAGATAAGGTGCATCGCGATCTAAAGGAGATGAAAAAAAATTATGGTAAAAATTGATCCTACAACTGGAAGAAATTTGATTCCTGTGGGTGCTTTCACTTTGACAACTAGTGAGAAAAATATTCTCCTAGACATGTTTTTCAACTTGAAGACTCTGAATGGTTATTTCGATAATTTGCATAGGGTTGTAAGCTAACAAACAAATCACATGAAATAATGAAAGTCTCATGACTAGAACATCATCATCCAATTAATCCCTTTATTGTTTAGGCATTTCTTTTTTGAGAAAAAAGATCTCCGCACAAAAATTATGCAGATTAGTTTGTGCTTCACCTTACTGTGTGCAAAAGTGGTAAACAAGATGCACATTAAGGATGCGAAATCCACTTTAGCCGAGGCAATTTGTGTCTTAGAAAAGTATTTTCCTTTGTCATTTTTTGACATCAATGTCCACCTGCTTGTGCATTTATGGGATAAGGCTATGTTATGTGGACTCGTAAGGTATCACTGGATGTATCCTTTAGACCGTTATGTTAAAAGTACATGGTATATCAGAGGGTCAATTGCGAAAGAAAATATAACATCAGAATCATCATTATACACCGAGAACATATGGCGGAATAAGGGCTTAGAAGGTTCAATCCTCGAGGAGAATGAGTGATCGAGGAACCTCATGAGTATGAGGATAAATTACCTTTCAAGAAACCTAAAGTGGTGAGACTCACTAATTTGCAATATGAGCAAGCAATTTGTTATGTCTTCTAATCCTAAGATGAAGTTGAAGATTGGAGAGATTAAGTAACTATACATATAAATTATTTATGTTTGTTTACCTATATTCTCTCTATTACCATCTAAAATCTATAATTTCATGAACACGTTAAGGAAGTGTGAGCACGAAATGGCCAAAAATCAGAAGAGAATTGATTTTAGGGCAGGGGTATTGTAGACACCCCATCCTAGGACTCCATAATAATCTCCTTAGGTCCTCCCTAGTACTAACTCATCCACTATAGATCCTAGGTCATACTACGTGTATCGATCTAGAGTCCACCGGGTGCTTCCAGACCCAGTTTGACTCAGTTCTCTTTCCAGTGATCTATCCCGTGCGTGAATCAGCCTTACAGTTCTGACAAACAATCTGTTTTACCTCAAAAATTAATCCAGAGCCCATCGATGTCCCCGATACCCGTTTGACTTCGATCAAACTCCATCTTGAGCGAATCTCAATGAAATAACAAGAGGGAGTGAATACCCTTTCCAATGGTTCACCTTGTATGGGAATTAGCCTCATGGTATGGACAAACTACCCATTTTACCTTGAAGGGTCACCGGGCACTTCCGAGCCTCATTTGACCTTGGTCATTTCTATGAACTACACGAAGATGAATGAAATATCAAATATAACTAAATCCCCTTTCCAACGGTTCATCCCTTGAATGAATTGGCCTTATGGTACGAATGAACGATCCATTTTCCACAGAGGATTTCCTGTCCATTCACTAATAGGCACTTCCTAACCCTGTTTGACCTCGGTCAACTACCGACTCAAGATTGGATCAATGGATTATTGAAGGGGTATATACCATTTCTAATGGTCTTCCCCCATACAATACTGACTTATGGATTGCTTTTTACTATCATTTTTTCAAAAAACCTATCCCAGACTGTCGAATGGCACCCTTAGGACCATGCCTATTGGCAGTGTGCCTGAGGTGCTCTATCGATATGCAGGTCTAGGACCTATCCAACCAGTAGTCCCCTTAGCCATATAAATAGAGTCCATGGCCTCACATTGAAAGGCACACCTCAGCACCCCTGAACATCCCTCTCAGTAATTCAGAGAACATTCTCTCGAATACAGAGTTGCTCCCTTCCTTAAAAACTCATTTCACACATTCCATTCCATCAGTTTCTTACTTTGTTTAGTAAATTCCCTCCATCCCTTCATACCACTTTCATCTTATTACAAGATTAACATATATACACTCAAGATCAACATCAAGCATTCATAAGGAGGCCTAATTCTCCATCCTTTTATCTAATTCTCTTATTTTAGTATTAGTTGTTTTATTTATACATTCACACTTTATTTCATTACATCACATATATTAATATCAAACCTTTATTAGTAGTAGTTTCACATACTCCATTTTTATAAAATAAAAACCCAAAAAATAAGAAAAGAGGAATTATCTATAAATTACAAAAGAGGGATTCTCATCTCACATTCTCACTTCTAAAGCACATTTTCTCTATACACATACATAACATAAGTGCCTCGCTTGGATTTATGAATTGAACCCCAACCCATGTTACATAAGGACTACGTGGACTTTGATTCCCCTTGGGCTACGTAGGCGTCTTGAGTGAAGCCCGAGACTCGAGTCCTCCCTTATACATGTTTATAATATTATTTTCATATATATATATATATGTGTGTGTGTGTGTGTGTGTGTGTGTGTGTGTGTGTTTAATGAATGTCATATTCTTTCATGCCTGAGTTTCGTCTGATATAAACATTCGTTCTTCCATAATGACTTGTGATTTGACAAATACTTGTATTATATTATGAAGTATTATTTTCGGGAACAGTTCTAAAGATGAATTCACCCCATCATTTTCCATGACGCGGGTTGAATGATTCTATTCTTCATCTATACTATGCACATAAGCACACACTTTACGGAGTCTAACAGAAGAACATTAATACATTCCCATGAGAGATCGAAGGGGTAGGATGGGTGCCTAACACCTTCCCATTTGGTAAATTAGTCCTCGGACCTTTGAACTATGTGGTTTCATAAGCATCAATATTGTCTTTGATATCTTTCTCTCGAGGCGGTGACATTTCTTTTACATGTTTTGTGCAAAATAGGTTAGCGACTCTATCTCTATACATTATCCCACATTGACGATGGCTGAGTGCCCCGAGAAAGGGCTCAATCCCCCGTGCACCAAAGGGAACCCCCAGAAGGAAAAAGGGGAAACCCCCCAGGATGGCCACAATGGCGACTCTGCTGGGGACTTTTATTTTAAGAGGACTAGACTCTAATTCTACATGGGTATTATTCTTTTCTGTATGTGTGCATATGCACCTACCTGTATTTTCCGTTTACTCTTCTATTTACTTATTCTATACATCTACCTCATACTCATATCTACCTCATGTATATATCACTTTTCACTCACTTATACACTTCACTTATATGTACTCTCCGTGTTCACTTCACACACTTACACTTATATATAATTTTACTTTTACTCATATGCTCCACACACCACTTAAATTATCCACGCTTAGGCTTTACTAGCACACCCATACCTCTCACACTTGTATATATCTCCATGCTTACTTAAAAATATCACACACCATTTTTAGTTGATCCATGTTTAGGATCACTACCACACACACTTACCTGTAAATACTCACTTGTCACTCACTCATATGTATATATCCCCATCACTATGCGTAGTATAGTCTCCATACTTCATTCTAGTATTACTCTTCCTAATTCTTGTATATGCTCCCTCATTGGTATAGTACTCCCTTTACTCATCATGCAAATAAAAAAATACTCTCTCTACATAATATACTAATTAAGACTCATGCATTTTTGCACACTACATCACCAAGAGCATGACAATATTCACCAAAATTTTGTCCCATACTGGGAAGTCACTTTGCATGAGCGCTGGTCATGCGGGGTGCAGTTAGCCTAAGCGATATGAATCTCACATTCCATTGGTCTCGTACCTTCGACGTATATCGAACGGTTCCTCCCGCATCGTACCGCTTGACCAAACTCATGACGGTAGGTATATAGCAAAGAACTTGTTCACGTACGTCGAGTATATCGAATTTACTCTCACACATACCGTCCTCATGAGATATATCGTGAGGAAATTTATGCACACTCGGGTATATCAAATGGCTTATCCACACGTACTATTGAATGATTGCCCGTATAGGCAAGAGGTATATCGTGGAAGTCATGCCAAAGGGGAGAACCCTTCCACTAATCTAACAATTTGCATAAACCTCATGTAGGCTTCAAACTAGGACACTCATATTTGGTTTGCCGGTTTCCATGCGAAACTCTGTCGAAATTCTGGGTCGGCATACCACCCGAATTTTCGCGCTATTTTACCTTTTTTTTTCAAAACAAGACCCCGTCCATGATCCGAGAAACTAGTCAAACCGTGTCTTACATATTTTCAGACCCTATTTTCCAAGGCTCGGGTCCTATCCGACATTTTTCTTGTATTTAGGAAAACCTAATACAAGTGAAAGTCAAATAATAATAATAATAACAATAATAATAACAACAACAACAACAACAACAACAACAATAATAATAATAATAATAATAATAATGATAATAATAATAATAATAATCATAATAATAATAATAATAATAATAATAATAATAATAATAATAATAATAATAATAATCATCATCCTGAGATTCCTCTCTTTTTAAAACCAAATTACCAAAAACTTTTTTCCCCTTTTTTTCAAAAATAACAAAAATTTTCTCCCGATTTCCTTTAAAAAATAAATTTGAATCGTTCTCTCTCTTAAGTCGATCGTATGCCTGATGTAACGTTCCAACCCGAATTTATGGGTTACTCGTAGTCAAACCGGTTCGACTTGAGTGTTAGTTGTGAAGTGCAATGGAACAACCTACATAATGTTGTTAGTCCAATTTTATTTAATTAACGTTTCACTTGTTTAACATGTGATTCCCATTTAAATCAAGCTACGTGAGGGACCCGTGGGAAGCATCTCCGGAATCCAAGCATACAGAGACACTAACGTAAAATAAAAAAGAATACTTACCTTTATAACCCCTTCAAAATACGGAACCGCACCCAACCTTTCGTATCAAAGACGAAGGAATGAGCCGAATGCCCAGTGGAAAATCACAACAATACAATATATAATCGAACGACAAGGAGACTTTAACACTTTATATCTGCGTGCACATGCAACTATATATATATGTACCTATATATACTTACATGCATGAAACCATTTTTATTCCAAAAACGTTACTTACTCCGTTTAATTTACCTTAATCTAGTAAAAGAATTTCCCTTTACTTGAATTGAAATTTATTCCTTGATTTAAAACACCCTGTTAAATACTTAAAATAAATCCACTTTGTTTAAGGAAAATCATTTCTTTTTCCGAACTTTCCCTTTTATTCATACCAATTCACGTTAGTATTTTTGTTGAAAAGCACCCGTTCAATACACGCAAATATCATGTTAGAAAATACTTATTTTTCCTTTGAAAATCTTTCATAAACACACCTTTGTGTTAATTATGGATTAAACCTCTTTAGGGTGCTTAACTACCCATTTAATCGATTCATTTTACCATTTTTTTTTACCTTATGGATATTAATCAATTTTTACATTCCTCGTTTATTTTATCCTTTACCGGAATATTTATTAATTCATTCAAGTTAGGTTGTATTTTCACAATCCATTTCTTGACATTTTCCATATTTATTATCGTTTTGTGGGAATCGTCCAATATCTACATACCTTAACGAGCTCCATACCGTCAGCTATGCTACCCATTGTTCTGGTAAGTGATTTTGAATCTTTCACCTCAGTGCTTCGGGGCCTCCTTAATTATCTCGGTGTCATCCGAGTCCTTATTAATGTATTTTAACATTTTATAAATGTCCACATTATTCCACTTTTTCTTTTATCTGGTCGAAGCCAAAATTCGGAGTTTCACCCCAAGTTTTGTTACACTTTTAAAATCATCATTTCTTGTCCTTTTTAGTCTAACATCGATTTTATCCCAAAATCATATTCATTTTGGACCATTTTGTGTAACACCTTTTTTAACATTTTTATTTCATAAAAATGTTCCACTTTACGTAAAATTACTATTCTATCCATTTGTTTCCAAACTTGTCTTTTCTCCATCTTCACAAGTGTTATTTTCAGAACACTATTAAGTTATCCACACCAACTAATTAAGTGTCTTTAACACATTAGCCCTTTCTAAATATTTTGGAGTAACATTATTCTCAAGTTGGAAACATATTTCTTTCATTACTTTTATTTCCAAGAAATCATTGAACATCTAAGACTACATTGTAAGAAAATGTCATTTTATTTATTAATTTGCGTGGTTTTAAAACCATACATTTATTACCTTTTAAACACCCTTTTCTCACACTTTAAGGGTTAAAATTTATAATTTCTTTATTTCATGTTTAAACCTAATAAAACCCTCATCAAACTTATTAGTATGTTTAACCTAAAAATACTACCAGTTTATATGCATGAGAAGATGGGTTTCAGGTCCAAAAATCCTATCAAATAGATCTAACATCCAATTTACTCTAGAAATTTCATAGTACTTGCAAAAATGCATTTTTCTAGACTAAAGGACATTTTTATTCTTCAAAACTTCAACAATGTCCAATTTTATTAAATCTTCATTTTTCAAGAAACTTTAAAAGATATTTCACCCAAAATATCTTTAGCAAGATAAATATCATTTCCAAACATTTTTTTCGTAAAATGTTTAGTACCAAATGTTGTCAATTTTATAAAGTAC
Organism: Sambucus nigra; assembly: GCA_949130495.1. NCBI lineage: Eukaryota > Viridiplantae > Streptophyta > Magnoliopsida > Dipsacales > Adoxaceae > Sambucus > Sambucus nigra. The sequence goes on along the minus strand of OX422210.1, from coordinate 137,477,887 downwards.
CGCAAGTGCACGGGTATTATAGAATAGCGAGTGTAAGGACAGGTCAAACCCACGAGGATTTATCATTTTTTTTATTAAAAATTATTGTGACTGTCCAACTAGACGAATTGGGTTTCAAGATGAGATGTAATATTAAACTAAGAAACACAAACAAAAAAAATAGGAGTACGGGAGATATAATCAAGTTTGCATGAAAACTAGGATGTTGAATCCATTTATAATGTTAAACTATCACTGTGCAATAATTTAAATTCGTTATTTCCGATTTTATAACTCAAATTAAACCGACTCTCGTCGTATTTAATTCAGAAAAATAACACGTTAGAAGTCCAAAATAAAATTTAACATCTCTAATTTTAGACGCCTGAAATCCCTATTCCCTTAAAAAGTTCACTTTTCAATTTTAAAATATAGTCTTTAAGCATGGACTATCAATAAATTTAATAAAAGTATAACCCATCAAAAAATACTCATACTTAAAATAAAAAACATGATTTTTTTTTCAAACAATGCCGAAGGCTTAAAACACACTCTCGTGTCGTTTTAAATGAATACCGAGTTTTTTAAAAAGTATTTAGCACATATCGGGAACAAAAATGAATTTAAATCACACACAATATTATTCACACATGATAAATTTCACATAGTCCTAGTAAGAAAATTAAGCTAGCATAATTTTAGACATGATAAATTTGCCAGAATGAATACTAATTTGCATTAAATGAGCAAACTTACAAATGGCGTGTCATAAATATTCTTGACAAAATTCCTCTCACAAAATAATTATTGGCCCTCAAATATAAATAAAGCACTAAAGTGGCTCTCTCCAACTCTCTGTAAAAAATAATCAATCCAAAGGTCCTATTTATAGTCTTAGGGGTAAGATATTTTGATGGGAATAAAACACTTATTTTAATTGGTAAAAATGAATTTTAAAATTCAAAACCACTTGATATTTCTACGAAACTTATCAGCTCCAAATCCCATAATTTTCAAATTAGAAATCTTGATTGAATCTGGCTGTTCGATGTCATCTTTAGGCCGCGTTTGGCTTATCTTATAAGGCCTTATCCTTATTTGATTTTTTGTCTAAAGAGTTAATGTGGCTTGGGAATCGAACCCAGGACCAAACTGCTCCTTTGCCATGCGTCCCACCACTAGGCCAGAGCGCCTCTTTGTTAACATAACTGCTTGCATAAATTATAAACAAAATAAATTTCCGAAATTTCCTTTTTTCATGCTTTCTCCCCAAGATTTTTTACTTCTTTCAATTCTTCCCCCAATCTTTATATCTTCACCAAATGACCTCGGGTCTTCATCAAACTTCATAGGTACCTGTAAAAATATAAAATAACTTATATTAATTCAAATTTATCCCTAGAAAGTTTAGAAAATTGTCAATTTACCCTTATTTATATTTTAGACCCCGAAATTCACAACTTCTCCATTTTAACTCCAAATTCAACCAAATTTCAGGGAGAACTTTATTTTGCCTAGATAACCATTTAAATATTACTTTCAATCCCATAGAGTTTCTAAAATTTTAGTTTCACCCCCAGAGTTATTAAAATGATATTTTTAACTCAAATTTTATTCAAACTTGCATTTTTCTTTTAATTTACGAAAAATACTCTAAAAGCTCATTATTTAAAATACAAAGGGCCTAACAAGGCCTAAGTTTGGGCATATTTCATGCAAAATAATTCACTCATCACCAAAGTTCTTAAAATACATCATTTATCCAATATTCTTGAATCATAGTATTTTTATTAAAACCTTTTAAATCATTTATGCCCAAAACCTTAAAAAATCATCTTCTTACTCATGTATGCATCCCACTTTAACAATTCTAGTTACATGACTACTAGTATGCAAAATAGAGTCTCAAACTAAGAGTAGAGTTTTCTCACCTCAAATGGAGATCTAAAGATAGATGGATTAAAGAGAAGGCGATGGCAACCCCCACCTCCTAAGGTGGCCTTAAGGAAGTTGCCTAGCTCCATGAAGCTTGCCTCCATGAAATCTCTAAGAAAAAATCCCTTCAAACACCATAAATCTTCCATCTTCATCTTCTCCCAAACCCCCAATAATACCTAAAAAGTTCGTAGCTTTACCCAAAATGGAGGTAATTGGTTTATTAGGATTAAATATGGGGGGATACTAGTAGAATGTGGTGGCATTAGGTGGATACATGGTAGTGGCATGGTGGTGGGATAGGAAAAAATACTAAAAAATGGTGGGGAGACCCACTCCCTCTCTCCTTCATACTCCAAGTAACCCACAAATAACCAAACAAACCCTTATAAAACACCACCAAACCTCAAAATCCAGATTTTCCCAATCTGGCTCACCAGATCTCGACACCTCATCGATCTAACGGTCCAAAATATGACAACACACAAGGATAACCCGGTCTAAAAATTTTTGGGCCTCTCATTCGAGAATGGCTTCTTGTACGAACTGGCCTTATAATGATCTTCTGACGAGTCTGTTCAGGTATGCAGCCGGGTCTTGTTTGATTCTCATTCGATCTCCACTTCGAACAACCTGGGCTTGTTGTTTCAACCACAATTCCAATGTCTCCAATTTCAACGCCAAAACTTCTAGCAATTATCACCAAGGTCACAAGAATAATCAAATATAGAGATGAAAGCCCATATACTAATAATCCAAATCCTAATAATTCCTCATGATTATAAATAACACGGGTGAAGGGGTAAAATCCTGGGGATGGGTATTACACTCAATTTTGGCTTGGCTACTTATTGGCTTCGATTTTCTATCAAACCTTCCCAAAGCTCCTTCTCTTTTTCTGCTACTTCGTCCGAGTTTAGGATCTACCTTAATAATCTCTTTATGGAAAACACTGACCAAGCACTAAATGTTCATCCAGATTTAATGGCCTTCCTATCCCAATTTAGTGCCAAGATTGGCAACCTTCAAATTGAGGTCTATGAAATGCAGCGACACCAAGACCAGATTCCTAAAGAACGTGATGTCATCTTCCCTCCTGCTACGGGTCCACATGATATCGAGCCTATTTGGGACTCAGAAGAGTATCATCATGCTCCACGTTCCCCACCTACCAATGGGTCACCACTAGCCTAACTGTCAATTTTGAATCTTGACCAACCAGAGGATAATCTGCTCGTACCCGTGGATCCCAAAGAGGAACTAAACAAGGTTAAGGAAGACCTCAAACTACTATTAAAGAAGTTCGACCAAGTCAAGATATCCAAGAACTACATTGACTACCCATATATCTCTCTATCCCAAAACTAGACTACCAGAGAAGTTAAAGATGCCAGACCGAGAAATTTAAGGGAAGCGGTTCCCCAATTGTTCAACTTCGAAGCTACCATCGAACCATGACTGTCCTTGGTGCCTCCGAAGAGATAATGGACCATAAGTTTCAATAAACCTTGGAAGAAAGTGCTCTTTTGTGGTATCTATACCTCGAAGAATCTAGGATCCATAGTTGGGAGGATGTCTCTCGGGAATTCATGCCTCAGTACAAGTACAATGAGGAGATAGAGGTTATGCATTGAGATCTAGAGCTTCTTAAGTAAAAGCCTAGGGAAATAGTTAGTAGCTTCATAGGAAGGTGGAGAGGGAAAGCTTACACCATGACCAACTAGCCCTCCGAGGAGGAACAAGTTAGTATTGTGAAGAAGAACTTCTTACCTCATATCCGACTATCCATGGGAGGATAGTACAACCCGCATTTTTGAACCCTTTGAGAGTCTGGTGTAGAATTGAAGGAAGGTGTCACCAAAGTGGAATCTAAACCGAAGAAAGTGATAAAATAATTCACTCCCTAAAAGTATGAGAAGCCTGCTAGTGCTACATTATCAACCATCAATAATATTTCACAACCTGCTACCTCTTGGGCACCGAAAGTCTCCCCATTCCTACCATAAATAATACATCGAGCTCCATGCTCCCCTGTTTAAAGTCTACCAAGCTCTTCTAACCAGAAATCTCATTAAATGATTGGACACTCGACTATTAACAAATACACTCCCTAAAAACTTTAAACTCGGTGCTCATTGTGATTTCCACCACTCTGCAGGTCATACTATGGACCACTGCTTCCACCTTAAAAATGTGATCTAAGTCCTGATCGATTGGGGTATCATTGACTCACCAGCTTATTTTAAACCTAATACCTCTCACATTCCACTTCTAATACATATAGAAAGTGACCCAAAGTTTGACCCATCTACTAAAATTGTGCCCATCAAACACCCATCATCCTCACAGTCTCATCTAAACCTGTTAAGGTTTGCCCGTATTTCCTCTTGCACCTTACATGTCTTACTGATTAAGCCTTATCGCTCCTTACGAGGTCTTATATTGTCATTCGTACTAATTCGAGGAAGGAGGCATGGATCTAGCTACTAAGTTGAACCAAATCTTAGAGTTTGGGTTAAAATTGCCCACTAAGATGTCCGTCGACTATAAAAAATATAGTAGCTTGTTAATGAAAGCCCAAAAGTGGTCTCGAGAATCAAACGAATGGTTAGTGCCTGTTGAAGAAGTAAACTTAGATGATATGGTACGGACCATGTGTGATATATTTCAACAAACAAGTGTAATATACAACATTTTTGAGTTACTCACCGCTTTGAAGCTTTAGGGACAGTTAGTCCCTTTACTTCTGCATTTCCTCGTCGAGTGGGAAGATTTATACGCTGAATTCGTTGAGGTGGTCGAATGTATTGATTACTATTAGCAAGAGGACATAGTCACCACCGAATGGGGGGAGTGATTTTGACAGCTCAAATGATGAACCAAGTTAGGAAGAAGTCAGTCCATTAGGCAACCTATGTGGAATGATATCCTTTGAAGATTTGTTAGGGAAACTAAATAAGGTGTCCATTCTGCCCGAGGTAGATGAATCCATAGGATTATCATTCATTCCCTCTTCTATGAACCACATGACTAGGTTAGGGAGACACTACAAATATTCGAATCCTCAGTCACCAAGGGTAAATAAAGGAAAGGGAGTTGTGAAAGAACTTACCATGCTAGAAATGACCATCGAAGAGAGCAAAGTCCTTGATCAACTCAAGAAGTCCCAATACAATATCACCATATGGGGACTTTTCATGTCCTCTTAGTTGCATCGAAATGTCTTGATAAAATTACTCACGGGATCCATAGTCCCTCCTTCCACTACTCTCGAAGAATCCTTAAATATGGTTGGGTCGCTGAACTCTTCCAAACTACTTTCCTTTTTTAGAAGAAGAAATACCAAAGTTCTGGCCTGATCAAAATTATGCTCTCCATATCTCTGTCTAAATCTTGGAAAAGACAGTTATACTATCATTTGTCAACAATGGATCTTCTCTCAATGTCTGCCCGCTTAGAACCTTCAATTATTTGGAACTGAAAGTCAGTGATCTCACTGCCAGCTCTGTTATCGTGCGCACTTATGATAATACTCACCAATAAGTAGCGGGGTCTATAAAACTCACACTAGGGGTTGGCCTTATCAATCCTCTTACAGAATTCGAATTCATCGACACACCTGCTTGCTTCAACATACTCCTTGGTCATCCATGGATCCACAGCATCCATGGAGTATCCTCTTCCCTCATCAGAAACTGAAGTTCTTCGCCAAAGGTTAGGTTATCAATATTTTAGGGGACGATGATAACACATACAATGCAAGCACCAATAACACAGTATTAAAGATTCAACATAGAACCAATGACATGTACATGCTCCTTTTCGATTTTAGAATTGATCTGCTCCCCCCGGTAGGAGACAACTTCAAAGACCAAGTCTGTCCAGAACGCAACCCTCACAACAACATCAATGTGATTCAGATGATCAAGAACATGCACTTCATGCCTAGAATGGGGCTAGGAAGACGCTAGTAAGGAATCGTTGAGCCCATAGTCTTAAAAAAGGCATTTTCCCCATGTGGACTAGGATACCAACCTTCATTAGATGAATTCAAAGTGCTCCACCTACCATGATAAAAATGTTGCTTAGAAGATAAAAAGACTATTTCAGGAAACTCTTTGAATGGAAGATTTGTCCAGGAAGGTAAAATTTCCCCTTCTGTGGATTCCCTGAACCATGGTATAACCATGTTGACAAGAAGATGAAGTCGTGCCTGATAATCTTCTTTTAAGGCAGTAAACATAAAGGATGAAGGCTGCAAACATGCAGTGCAACCTCTCACCCAGAAAATCATGGAAATTACTAAATACTTTGAGGAAAGTGACTTTGAATAATCCTTCGACTTGTAGACGCCGGGGCTAAGTCTCTACCTGATCCGCTCAGATGCTGCTCCATCGGACCCGTCCACTCGAATCAAAGTTACTGACATGCCTTTCCTTAATAGGAATGCTATACCAGTGCAACGGGCTCAAATTCAACTTGACTCTGATGTTTACTCTATTCAAGTCTTTTCACCTCTTACTATTTTTTCTTTTTCTAATATGAATGTAACCGAGACCTCTTTAGCCTAGGTTCTCAATGCTGTTTTTCCCCAAAATGAAATACACGAGGATTATGAGTATCTTAGTGTGCCTTACATTAATTATCTTGATTTCAATCAAAATCTTGATGATGATGATTTTACAAATGAATAATTCTTAACTGATATTTATAAAAAGAATAACAACAAACATAACCACATTCAAACTAATGATGATGAGACTATTATTATTAATCTCAGTTATAGTATCCACCAATGCGATATTAGGATAGGGTCCACCCTTAATGAGCCTGAGCGTGCACAATTTGAGGAACTACTAAAAGAATTCATGGACGTCTTCTCATGGTCCTATGATGACATGCTTGGAATTGACTTGAAAGTAGATCAGTATGAGACACTGACATTCCTAGAATACAAGCTAATCAAATAGAACCTAAGGAAACTCTGTATTAAATCGCCGCTCAAGGTCAAAGAGGAAGTGGTCAAGTAATTACATACGGGTTTCATTCGCGTGGTCGAATACCCAGTATGGCTCGCCAACATCCTCCCCGTGTCGAAGTCAGGAGGAAGAGTGCGCATGCGCATCGACTACCGAGATTTGAATAAAGCATCCCTAAAGTATGCTTATCCATTACCCAACATCGACATGATCGTAAATAACACACCTAGACATGCCCTTAAATCATTTGTCAAAATATTCCAGATCAAAATACACCCCGACCATTAGGAGAAAATTGCCTTCATCACCCCATGGGGAACCTTCTGCTACACTCTCATGCCGTTCTAACTCAAGAATTCTAGGGCTACCTACTAAAGGGATTCCATAACCATCCTGCATGATCTTATTCATAAGGAGGTCAAAGTCTATGTAGACAACATAACCATTAAGTATAAGACTCGGGAAGGTCATAATCCCGCTCTTCGAAAGTTCTTCGAGCGATTGCGATAATACCAGATGCGGTTAAATCAGCAAAAGCATGTTTTTGGCATCACTAAAAGAAAACTCTTAGGATTCATGGTTAGTGAAAAGGGAATCGAAGTGGACCCTGCCAAGTTAAATGCCATACTTAAGGTGCCACCATCACAGACAAGGAAGAAAGTCTGAGGATTCTTGCATAAATTACGGTACATTTATCGGTTCATCATCCAGCTGACCTTTATATGCGAACCAATTTTCAAACTTCTCTGAAAGGTTTCAACTAAAATCTAGAATAAGTCTTGCCAACAAGTCTTTGACCAAATCAAGCGGTACCTCACCCGACCTTCAGTGCTTATACCTTTGCAACCAGGTCTCCCTCTCCTATTATACTTGATCATCACAGATACCGTAACAGGGGCTTTGCTAGCTTAATACATTGAAAAATTTCACAAGGAAAGCGCCACATATTATACTAGTAAAAAATTAGCCGAGTACCAAGTCAATTACACTACTTTGGAAAAATTATGTGTCGCCTTGGTCTGGGTCACGCAGAAGTTACGACACTACATGCTTGCCTTACCCATTATACTTGTGTCCCGAATGGATCCCATCAAATAACTGATAGAAAAGACCGATCTGTCCATCCGATTGACCTGTTGGTTGATGTTGCTAGCTGAATTCAATATTGTGTACATCATACAAAAAGCTATGAAAGGGAGAGCCATCCCCAACTACCTTGCTGATCACCTCATGGAAGGAACTAATGTTTGGGTCTCTGAATTACCAAATGAAGATATTATCTGCACCTCTCAGGAAGACCTTAGATGGAAAATGTTCTTTGATGGAGCTTCTGATGATGCTAAGATTTAGCACCATCGGGTAAGTGATAAGGAGCTCAAACAGTAGTAACCATAGCAGCCATAGAGATGTATAAGTGTATAAGTATGTAGAAGGGGATGAGTATAAGAGGAAATAAGACAATGATGTATAGTGGTTCAGCCAATTTGGCCTACATCCACTGTGAGTGTGTGATCCACTAATTATGGGCACTAATGGCCTTGGATACAATGCACATAAGCTCACTTTCTCTCTCTACTGTGTGTACCAGCAGAGTTTTAGCTAGGGTTACAATAAATTTATCGATCCCTTGTAGGGTTGTAGGTGACAAGTATATATAGGTCTTGGGGGGTGTAGTGTACCCCCCAAGTATGCATGGTGCATGTGAATGATGATCTAGCCAATCCCCTGTTGACACCTATAGATGCCAAATGATGACATAATATTCCCTCACGTGAGGGTGTGATTTTGTTATAATGGTCTTCCATGTGCCATGTGAGCCTCACGCCCACTGTTACACGCGTCTCCCAAACCACGCGCTGCGATGATGTCACCCTCAGCCTATGAGCCGAGGCCGAGTTCCTTCCGGTAGTGAGTCTGACCTAATTTAGGCCTCGTACTATCGTACCCTTGGAGGGTCGTCCAGAGCCTGATGAAGGGTCGGCCCCTCGGAGGGTCGTCTGGAGCCTGATGAAGGGTCAGCCCCTCGGAGGGTCATCCGAAACCTGATAAAGGGTCGCCCCCTGAGGGGTCGTCTGGAACCTGATGAAGGGTCGACCCCCTGAGGGGTCATCTGGAACATGATGAAGGGTCGATCCCCTGAGGGGTCGTCTAGAACCTGATGAAGGGTCGGCCCCCTGAGGGGTCGTCTGGAACATGATGAAGGGTCGGCTCCTGAGGGGTCGTCTGGAACCTGATGAAAGGTCGTTCCCCTTAGGAGTCGTCCGGTTTGGAGGGTATATATGGGTATATCAATCACCCCCTAGCCCTTAGCCATAGGTGCTGTTGAGATGGCTGAGGGATAGTGTTGTAATTAAGATGTGTGTATGATCAGTTAGGTGAGTGACACCTGGGCAGATACTCATTGTTGTTCCAGTTTTCCAAGGCATGGCGGCTGCATACTTTTCCTGGGGCTTTGTGCCTTAATGATGCCTTCCTCGTGGACTGTGCCCTACCTTGGTTAATGGGCCCACTCATTACTAAGGTATTTAAGAGATTTTTGAACTCTCTCTCTCTTATTCTTCTTCTTCTTCTTTGCGCCCAAGCTCTCTCTCTCTAGTCTTTCACCAGTCTTCATTACCATTTCTGCAGTCTTCGATCCTCCAAGCTTAGCAACTTTGGCAGTCTTGCTTTCTCTTTATCAGGTAATCCCTTTGCCCCAGCGCTCTCTTTTATCTTCATTTATGTTTGCTTTTTAGGCTCGTAGGCATGCATTTTCCTTAGGTTGTCTCATAACTTTTTCCGGTGTCTTCTCCGGCAACTGGTTTTTGAGTGTTCTTGATCAAAACCCTTAAATTCCTTTGTTTCAATCCAGAAGTCCAATCTGGTCAACTACCAACTTGTTTGTAGCTAAGTTTAGTTAAATTCTCTAAGTGTAGGGTCCTCCCTTTAATGCTTAGGAGGCTTTATAGTTTAGCATCTGAATTCCCATCCTTGAGAGAGAAGCTCTTTGCAGAGATCAGACGAATAGAGGAAGAGGAAGAGAGGAGACAAGGGGCCGACCCTAATTAGGTACGACCCATCTTTCCTATTCCCCTAGCCACAATAAAACCATTTGAACCATCTGAGTCTTGTGGGTCGTCCCATCGTCCAGTCCAGTGTCATTCAAGTGAGATGGACGAGAGAGCATCTTCGCCAACTGGCGCTGGACCTTCTGGTAGGAGAGAGACATCTGACCTAAGCCCAAGCCGAGATGCCGAGGGTATGGTCCCCTCCGAGGCTTTCCCTGTGACAACCGTATCTCCACATGCCTTCCAGATGGCCTTTCCCCACGGCCCTCTGGCAGATGATGAGGCCGAGGGAGAGGGGACCGAGGACGAGGGCGATGATACAGATGACCAGGTTGATACCTCCCATGCCTCATCCTATATCTCCTCCGTTAGGGATCGCGACCTCTTGATATGGAGGCATGCCTATGGAGTGTCCCCCAATATAACTATGAGGGTTCCCTCTGAGTCTGAGAGGGTCTTCGAGGGTGAAGAGGGAGAGGTTGCAGTATACGAACAAATGTTTAAGGTTGGTGTCAGATTCTTTCTGCATCCTGTCATCGTAGATATCTTGTCAGCCCTTGGTGTTGCCCCCTCTCAGCTTCCTCCCAACTCTTGGAGGACGATCCTGGGCTACATCTCCTTGTGGAAGAATGCTTTCACTGATGATCCCTCGGCTGACGTATTCTTGGCCTGCTATAATATCACCTCCTCATCCAAACAGCCTGGGTACTATTATCTAGGGGCGAGGAGGTCTGAGAAAAAACTTCTCCACGTGGCACAAACCTCCAACCACGATTGGAAGAAGAGATTCTTCTTTATCTCTGGGGAGTGGGAGTTCACCGCCGAGGCTCAACTTGTAGCCGATGGTCCGAGGGTCCCCAGAAGATGGTCTAACCCTTCAATGAAGGCTAGGTCAGACCCCAGACTTAGTCTGAAGGAGAAGGACATCGTTGAGTATCTGAGGGGACGAGGGAGAGGTGGTGAGTTTGTAAAATTTGAAGATTTGATGACCCCCCGGTTCCTCAAAGAAGTTGGTCTGAGGGTCGACCCTCTGACAGAACTATGTGAGTTATACTGAACGTTTTCCATTCTTTACTTATTTTTGAACTGTTTCCTCTTTATCTTTGCATTTTTCTGACGTGTCGTCCTCTTTCCAGGTCGTCCTGTAGGTATATCAGACTATCTTTGGGAAATGATTGCTCCCAGCTTATTATCAGGCTTGGCCAAGAAGAAAGGAAAGGATCCTCAGCAGGCTCTGAGGAAGACACAGGACGCAGGGCCGACCCCTGCTGAGCCGACCGTCGGTACGCAGAAAAGCAAAGAGCCCGAGACCCCCGTAGACCCTCGGCCAAGATCACGGACGAGGGCAAGGGTTGAGGGGTCTGAGGGAACCGCCTCCTCTTCTAGCATGGGGGCCTTCTGGTCTCAGAACTTGGCACATCTGAGGGCCGAGCCCTCATCACTCATTGCAAACTTGAGGGCAGCCAAGGCCTCAATGTTTTCGGCTCCCTCGATCGCTAATTACGAGTTCCTGTCAAAGATGCCTCCTGCCAAAGTGTACGACTATGGTCTGCACGCCCTTGCACAGGTATTGGTCTTGACCCACTTCTTTAATTTCATTCTTTCACCAACTATTTCCTCGGCCTCTTGACATCTATTTATTTTTATTGTGCAGTCTGTATGCGCCTTTACTTCGGCCACCAAGTGGATGGCTGAGAACCAAGCAAAGTTCCATGAAGCCGAGAGGGCTATTCAACACGAGGCAGATCTTCAATCGGAGCTTGATATTGCAAGGGCCGAGTTGGAAAGTACCAGGACTGAGCATGCAAGGATCCTGGATCAGCTGACGAGGTAGCACGACGAGGACCTTAAGGCAAAAGACTTTCTTATCAAGGAAAAGGATGAGGCCTTGACCAACATGGGGGTCAAGCACAAGACTGATCTTGAAGTAGCTATTAGGAAAGCCGAGGCTGATGCTGTTAAGGCTTATAAAATTTCTGATGAGTTTCAAGGCTTCGGCCTTGAATATTTGGAGAGAGGAATCAGGACGGCCTGCCGGTGGGTCGTCCTCAGGTTTGGTGATGTTGTCTCCTCGGTCCGCCCGTCGATTGAAGCAGTCAGATTGGACGACCCTCTGATCGCCGAGGCTTTGACTCAGGTGGAATCACAAGTGCAAGTCGAGGGTGTCGGCACATCTGAGGATCAACCGGTTGTGGTCATTGAGGAAACCCCTCTGGTGTATGTTGAGGCCCTGCCCTCCGATATTGTCCCATAGGGTGGCTGTCTGTATCCCATACCCTCTTAATGTAATTATCATTTTTGTACTATAACACTGGCATTTCATTTATACTATCATCTCCTTTACTGTCTTCCTTACTTGCCTTTTGTATGGTTTGCTTTGTGAGTTTTTTTTTTGTATAATCACTAACCTCTCCCTCGTCTTTATTGAGGACAGTGGTGGGGTCGTCCCCTCCACTGGCCCTCATTGTAGCCGAGGGATCAAATTACCAAACTAATGGTTTTTAATGAAGTTTTTTCCTCGTCTTTCTTGAGGACAGTGGTGGGGTCGTCCCCTCCACTGGGCCTCATTATAGCCGAGGAATCAAATCACCAAACAAATATTTTTAAACAAGGTTTCCCTCGTCTTTCTTGAGGACAGTGGTGGGGTCGTCCCCTCCACTGACCCTCATTATAGCCGAGGGTTCAACTTACCAAATTAATGTTTTTTAACAAAGTTTTCCCTCGTCTTTCTTGAGGACAGTGGTGGGGTCGTCCCCTCCACTGACCCTCATTATAGCCGAGGGTTCAACTTACCAAATTAATGGTTTTTAACAAAGTTTTCCCTCGTCTTTCTTGAGGACAGTGGTGGGGTCGTCCCCTCCACTGGCCCTCATTATAGCCGAGGGTTCAACTTACCAAATTAATGGTTTTTAACAAAGTTTTCCCTCGTCTTTCTTGAGGACAGTGGTGGGGTCGTCCCCTCCACTGGCCCTCATTATAGCCGAGGGTTCAACTTACCAAATTAATGGTTTTTAACAAAGTTTTCCCTCGTCTTTCTTGAGGACAATGGTGGGGTCGTCCCCTCCACTGGCCCTCATTATAGCCTAGGGTTCAACTTACCAAATTAATGGTTTTTAACAAAGTTTTCCCTCGTCTTTCTTGAGGACAGTGGTGGGGTCGTCCCCTCCACTAGCCCTCATTATAGTCGAGGGTTAAACTTACCAAATTAATGGTTTTTAACAAAGTTTTCCCTCGTCTTTGTTGAGGACAGTGGTGGGGTCGTCCCCTCCACTGACCCTCATTATAGCCGAGGGTTCAACTTACCAAATTAATGGTTTTTAACAAAGTTTTCCCTCGTCTTTCTTGAGGATAGTGGTGGGGTCGTCCCCTCCACTGGCCCTCATTATAGCCGAGGGTTCAACTTACCAAATTAATGGTTTTTAAATAAGTTTTCCCTCGTCTTTCTTGAGGATAGTGGTGGGGTCGTCCCCTCCACTGGCCCTCATTATAGCCGAGGGTTCAACTTACCAAATTAATTGTTTTTAACAAAGTTTTCCCTCGTCTTTGTTGAGGACAGTGGTGGGGTCGTCCCCTCCACTGACCCTCATTATAGCCGAGGGTGGTTCTCTGTAGATGTTTCCATGTGTACTAGAACTGATAACCACAGGATGAGGGGAAGCACTGATATTTCTCATTAATTTTCCAAGTGTTCTGTTGGAGCAACTCTTATTACAATTATGGTCTATCAAGACCTTACAACACTACTGATAGTATTTCTTCAAATGATCTGCATTCCAGGGGTTGGAAAAAGGTTCCCTTTCTAGGTTTTCTAGTCTATAGGTCCCAGGGACGACTTCATCGATGACCCTATATGGGCCATGCCAATTAGGATGAAGCTTGTTGGGCTTTTGCCAAGTCTTCTTGAGGACCAAGTCCCCCACTGCGATAGGCCTCTGTTTCACCCTCTGATTGTAAAACCTTGCGGTCCTCTGCTGGTAAGCTGCCTGCCTTATCTCAGTGTCCCCCCTCCTTTCCTCAATCAGGTCTAAGTCGAGTCTCCTCTCTTCCGTATTTTTCTGGGGGTCATACATTTGGACTCTATGCGTAGGAAACTCAATCTCGGTGGGGATGACGGATTCTGAGCCATAAGCTAGCATGAATGGGGTCTCTCCAGTAGAGGTCCTCACTGTCGTCCTGTATGCTCCTCGACCCATCTTACTTTTGCCTCCTCAAGCCTCTTCTTGATTCCATCTAGGATTGTCCTGTTTGTAACTTCTGTTTGCCCATTGGCCTGAGGTCGGCCTGGGGTGGAGAAAAATTGTTTGATACTCACCCTTTCACAGTACTTCTGTAGAGAGGTATTCTTGAACTGATTCCCGTTATCCGAGATGAGGGTGTTGGGGAGACCATATCTGCATATAACATTTTTCCAAATGAACTGGAAGGTCTTCTGCTCTGTTATCGTGACCATCGGTTCGGCCTCCACCCATTTTGAGAAATAGTCAATAGCTACGATGAGGAACCGATAGTTATTGACTGCTCTTGGTAAGGGTCCTACGAGGTGGATCCCCCACACTGCAAATGTCCATGGGGATGTGATGGAGGTAAGAGGCTGATGGGGTTGGTGAGGGATGGTGGTAAATCTCTGGCATTTATCGCACTTTTTTACATATGCTGTGGCATACTTCCCCAAGGTCGGCCACCAGTACCCTTGGGTGATCACCCTCTTCGCTAGGGATCTACCCCCGATGTGGCTTGAGCACGATCCTTCGTGCACATCTTGCAAAATGGAAGGGACTTCTGAGGGATGCACACACCTAAGTAAGGGGAGCAAAAACCCCTTTTTGTACAAAGTGTCTCCGACGACAACAAATTTTGCAGCCCTGTACCTCAGCTTCTTCCTTTCTTGCCTTACTTCTGGCATCTCACCCTCTTTAATGTATCTGATCAGAGGGTCCATCCATGAAGCTTCTTGCGAAACATTTATGAAATTTCCGAGTGTTCCCCCAGCGTCTTCAATAGTTGGCCGAAGCAAAATTTCTACTAGGATCGTCCTCCTGATGTCTGTCCTCGTTGCCGAGGCCAACCTAGCAAGGGCATCATCACAACCATTGTCGAGCCTACGTATCCTCTTTAATTTCACTTCTCTGAAGCCCTTCAGTAACGACCTCACCTTCTCAAGGTACCTAGCCATCCTCTCATTCTTGGCCTCGTAGGCTCCTAGTATTTGATTCACTACTAGCCTCGAATCACTATGAACCAAAATCTGGCCGACATTAAGTGATCTGGCCAAGGAGAGGCCTGCTATCAAGGCCTCATACTCGGCCTCGTTGTTGGAGGCCTTAAAATTGAACCTCAGGGCGTACTCAATGTCTGTGCCGTCGGGTGATGATACTATTAACCCAGCTCCGCTCCCACTTTCGCAAGAGGACCCGTCGACGAAGAGACTCCACACGGTGCGTTCTTCTGAGAAACTTCCCTCGGTGAGTGACCCCTGTCTAAAGAGATATATTCCCTCTTCGTTTTCAACCACTTTCCTTCTAGCGGTGCTCGTCTCAGCCTTATCTGTAGGCGTTTCGGTGAGCTCACCCTGTCGGGTACCTATCCTCCCGAGGCCCTCATCCTCGGCTTCATCATCTTCCCAAGTAAACTCAGCCACGAAGTCTGCCAATGCTTGCCCCTTAATAGCTGTCCTAGGCTAATACACAATGTCAAACTCCCCCAGCTCTATAGCCCAGGCCATCAGCCTGCCTGATTTTTCTGGCTTGTGTAGGACCTGGCTAAGAGGAGAGTCGTTAAGGATGACCATTGTATGGGATTGGAAGTACGGCTTCATTTTCCTTGAGGCATGGATCAAGGCGTAGGCTAACTTCTCCATCCTCGGGTTTCTTTGCTCTGCCCCCTGAAGTGCCTTGCTGTTAAAATATACAGGCTTCTGTACTCCATCTTCATCTCTCACAATGGCTGCACTGATGGCCGACTCTGAGACGGCGAGGTATACATAAAGTTGTTCACCCTGCACAGGCCGTGACAACAGCAAGGGAGACCCTAAGTATGACTTTAGATCCCTGAAAGCCTCATCACACTCTTCACTCCATTCAAAGGCCTTCCTAAGGATCTTAAAGAATGGCAAACACTTGTCTGTGGCCCTAGACACGAACCTATTCAAGGCAGCAACTCTCCCTGTGAGTCTCTGAACGTCTTTAATGGACTTGGGGATCTTAATCTCAACAAGGGCCTTTATCTTTTCAGGGTTGGCCTCGATGCCTCTTTAGTTGACAATGAACCCCAAGAACTTCCCTGCTCCGACCCCGAAGACACACTTGGCCGGATTAAGCTTCATCTGGTATTTGTCCATCGTATTAAAGGTCCTCTCTAGGTCTGCCACATGATCCTCTGCCTTCAGACTCTTAGTCAACATGTAATCTACATAGACCTCCATAGACTTCCCAATTTGGTCTTCAAACATTTTATTTACGAGGCGCTGGTACGTTGCCCCCGCATTTTTAGGCCAAAGGGCATGACCCTGTAACAGTATGTCCCCTTGTCAGTGATGAAGGCTGTCCTCTCTGAGTCTTCAGGGTTCATGAAGATCTGGTTATATCCTAAATAGGCATCCATGAAGCTCATGAGCTCATGGCCTGCGGTAGCGTCTACCATCTGGTCAATGCGGGGGAGAGGGAAGCTGTCTTTGGGACAGTGCTTCTTGAGGTCTGTGAAGTCCACACACATTCTCCACTTCCCGTTGGCCTTTGGAACAAGGACTGCATTGGACAGCCATTCGGGGTAGATGACCTCTCTGATAAACTCAGCGTCTTCTAATTTTTTGACCTCATCCCTGATAACCTCATACTTTTCTCTGGAGTAAATTCTCCTCTTCTGCTTTACCGGCTTCACTCCCTCTACCACATTGAGCTTGTGGCACATGATTTCAGGGTCAATCCCCGGCATATCTACATGACTCCATGCGAAGACGCTTCGTCTTCTCCTCAACAGTTTAATGAGGTCTTCCTTGATATTGGGCTTTAGAGACTTGCCGATTTGGACGGGTTTTTCCAGGTCATCCTCATCGAGGATGATGGATTCTACCTCTTCCGCGACCTCTCCTTTCTTGAGCTTCGTCTCGTCCCTGGGGTCTAGGGTATCAATATTGTAAGTGGTCGTAGCCCTCTTGTGTGCCTCCCTTTCTTCAGCGGAGTTGTAGTAACATTCTCGCGCTGTCGTCTTGTCTCCCTGAACTTCCCCCACCCCGTAAGGGGTAGAAAATTTGATCATCTGATGGATCGTAGATGGCACAACTTCAAACCTCTTGAGGGCCACACGCCCCAGTATGATGTTGTAGGCCGAAAACACATGCTCATCCATCACAAAGAAACTGACCTTCTTGGTGAGCCATCTCGGTCATTCGTCCCCCATCCTGACATCAGCCTCATACACTCCAAGAGGATGAACCTTTTCCCCACTGAACCCAATCAATGGATGATGGTACGGGACGAGTCTAGCCCGACTGAGACCTAAGGCTTTGAAGCACGACCAAAACATCATGTCTACAGATGAGCCTCCATCTACTAGGATCCTCGGCACCTCGCACCCGTGCACCCTGGTAGTGATGACGAGAGGGTCATCATGTGGGGCTAAGAGGCCTTTGAAGTCCATTCTTGAAAATCCCACTGTCAGAGTGTCCATATCAACCTTCTTCCTCTTTTCTGACTTGACCTCCAGAGAGGTCGAGTGTACCGTCTTCGTCACTGCCTTGGCCTCAGCCACATAGGCCTTCCTGTCGGCGACCTCAGACCCTCCTCCTGCTAGATCCCCGGAGATCATTCCCACTCCGAGCGAGATCATATTAAGCCTCTTGACAGGACCTTGGTCGTCTCTCGGCGGGAGGTCAGGGTCATCCTCATCATCAGAAGGGTCGTCCCTTCTTTTTTGAGGACCTTCTCTGCATGCCTCGCCACGCTTCTTTCTGGGGTCGTCCCTGATGATGCTGAAATTAGCACCACCAGGTAAGGTGTTTTCAAGCTATATAAGAATAACAATGGCAGCACAGTTATATAAAGAGATAAGAGACTGAGATGAGGATAAGAGGAGAGGGCACCGGTATATAAGTGGTTCAGCCAATTTGGCCTACGTCCACTGTGAGTGTGTGTGAGTAATATCACTGAATGAAGGCACTAATGGCCATGGACACAACCTCTCAAGCTTTCTCTCTCTACTGTATATCTAGACAGAGTTTTTGCTAGGGTTTAATATGGGATCCTTTTGCAAGGTAGGGTATGACCCCTATATATAGTACCTAGGGGGTGTAATGTACCCCCCATGCATGTAATGAGCATGTGTGTGGTAGCCTCACCAATGTGGGAGTGCCATATGTCACTGTCACATGTAAGGAATGATGATGAAATATCCTCCCCACGTGTGGAGAATAATCTTGTTACAACTGATTTGTGCCCATGTGTCCTTATCCAAATGTCAACAGATGCTCGGCTTCCATATTGGTGCATGACCTCGGCCTGGGAGAGGCCGAGCTGTAAAGGTTCGATAAACGTCTTCCGAGATGTGCCATAGGGAGTCTCGGCCTGATCTCAGCCGAGACATTATGCTGGGGTCGGCCTCGCCGAGGTTGGACTGATTCCATGTTGAAGATTACCAAGGCTTCTTGTCACCTCGACCCAAGCGAGGTTGGACTGGTTCCATGTTGAAGGTTACCAAGGATTCTTGTCACCTCGGCCTACACTCGGCCGAGGTTTCCATACCCAGGTATATGAGAATGTTGTTGATGCCTGTGATGCGCGTAGTGTCCATTGGAAATGTAGGTGGAAGTGTCGACCTGGGCCGACCTTACTAAGGTCGAGGGCTGATATCGTGGGCCCATGGCTTATCCAGGGTCGATCAATATCTCGACCATCACCTCTGCCGAGGTTGGTGTCTCTAGGCCGAGGTTACACTTGGGGCATATCAATCACCCCCCAGCGCTTAGTCATATGTGAGAGCAAGTGGCTAGGGGATTACTACACCTCCGAGGCCTGTCTGTTCCAAGCCAATACCTGCCTAACACCTGTCCAACGCTAGAACGTGCTTACTTGGTAGGCGTGTGCCGTCAGCCATCCTTTGGGGCTCCCAAGGCAATGATGGGCCTTGGGAAACGTGCCCACGTATTTAAGGGTTTCAAAACCCTTTTCCCTCCTTCTTCTTCACTTCATTCCTGTGCACGATTTGTTCTTGCGATTTTCTCTCTCTAAAGCTTCTCTAATCAACACTCTTCTGCAGAGGCACTTGTTGGTTTTCTTGCGAGTTTTCTTCATTTGCCCTCATCGTTTCATTTCCAGGTATTTTCTCCCTTCCATTTCCTTTATTTTTCGCTTTTGGTCTGCATTTTTCGGCGAATTTCTAAGTTTTCCGGCGAGCACCATTATTTCAGGCGAACTGTGTTTGCTTCAAATTTCTTGGTTTGATCTTTAAACTCCTTTATTTTACAAGTCAATCCTGTTTGTAGTTTTAGGAGTTATTCCCAAGTTTAGGGTCGTCCTCTGATGCTCAGACCTTTATACCATCTTCTTGAGGATTTCCCTTCTTTTAGAGAGAAGACCCTAGAAAAGATTAGGCAAATAGAGAGAGCTCAGGAGGAAGCTCGTAGGTTACAAGAGTTTGCCATTAGACCCTTGTTTCCACCACCTCTGAGAGTGATATATCCTGACCCCCCGAAGAACTTCTATCAGACAGAGGTTCCTGCTGATCCAACACCTATGTCTGAGTCTGAATCTTCTACCTCAGACCCCATGTCTGTGGACTCTTTTCAGGAAGCCATGGATTTCACACCTCGGCCTGGTCAGGCCCCTGATCAGGCCGAGGTCTCCAGCCGAGCCTCATCCCATAATGGCTCAAGCACCTCAGCCTCTTCTTCAGAGGTTTAAATTGTTAAGCCGAGTGTGGCTGTGCCACCCATTCTTGACGCCATCCCCCTGTCGGCCGTCACAGGGGCAGAGTTCGCTCAGAGATTCGCTAGTGACCCATCTACATCTGCTCCGACCGACGTTGAGCTTGATGATGATGAAGATGCTGAAAGTGATGTCGACGTCTTTGAGGCGGCCGAGATCGAGAGCACGGTAACTGATGTGGATCTTCTGTGTTTCAGATATTTATACTCCATTAGTCCCTCCATAAAATTAAGGAGACCTCTGAGGGAAGAGAGGTCCTATCATGGCCGAGATGGAGAAATCTGCCTGTACGAGCAGATGTTTAGGTTAGGGTTTTGCCTACCCATTCATCCCATCATCAAATCCATTCTCTCTTATATCAACTTGGCCCCCTCACAACTATCCCCCAATGCCTGGAGAGTCATCATAGGGGACATTATCCTGTGAAGGGCAGTCCACCACTCTGACCTCCCAGTTCAGGTCTTTGTTTGTTGTTATGTCCCAACCTCATCCAAAAACCATCCGAGCTACTATCATTTTGTGGCTCGGAGGCCTGAGTAGAAAATGCTCCAGGTGACTCAGACCTCAAACCATAATTGGAAGCCCCGCTATTTTTTCGCCTCTGGACCATGGGAATTTGGCCCATGCGTTCCCTCTTCCACACTTGAGCCGAGGATACCCCTCAAATGGGGTAAGGTCACCATGTCTTCCAGGGCCGACCCTGGTCTAAGTCTTCAGAATATCCAGAAGGTGAAAGCCCTGTAAGACCAAGGGGCACATGGACTTTTTGTTAAGTTCGAACATTTGCTGACCCCCCAGTATCTCTCTGGGACGGGCCTAGGTGGAAGTCCCCTTGTTGACTTTGGTAAGGATTTTTCTTTTTTAAGTTTAACCTCTGAACTCATTCATATCTGATCTCTAACCCATATCTTTTAACTTTTGCAGAGCGACCACAAGACATTACAGACGAACTGTGGGAGATGGCTGCACCGAGCTTAGCGAGACTTGCCAAAAAATCTGGTCTGAACGCTCCTCCCCCAGCTCCCTCTACATCCAAATATCAGGCCTCAAAGAAAAGGGCCCTAGAAGCCCATGCCTCTGAGGATCAGAGGCCGAACTTGAGACATAAGAAAGCCTCTGAAGCTGCAATTCCAATCTCCTCGGCCGACATCCTGACGGCACGTCTGGATCAGCTGAAGTTAACCGATAGTGTGGTCAGCCACAGCATGCAGGCCGTGGATGCCATCGGCTCTGTAATGAACGAGGCTGACAAGCGCTTTTACAGGGCTATGGACACCCCCCTACTGATTGAGTTCGGCCTTCACAGAGCCATCCATGTATGACTTGTCCCCTCGTCAAAATTTTATAAGTGCAACATCTGACTTTTCTCCAGGTTAACCTCTTCATTAAATGTGCAGGGAGTGACTGCTATGCACCACCTATCAAACTGGGCTCTGAGGAAATTATCCCTCATCCAGAAGGGGCAAGAGGCCAAGAAGGTTCAGAGTTCCCTTAATGCTGAGGTCGATCGTCTGAAATCAGAGCTGAAGAACTCTGAAAATAAGGTTAAGGGGTTGGAGAAAGACATTTCTCTACTCGTCAAAGATCACGCCAAATCCCTGAAGGCCAAATATGACGTTCTGCAGCAGAAGGTCAGCTCGGCTGTCAAGGCTGCTCTTGAGGATGCCTCGGACAAAATAATTTCTGGCTACAAAGCCTCGGACGAATTCATGGGTTTTGGCTTTGAATATCTCGAAAGAGGTATCAAGGCTACTACCAAATGGGCTGAAGTCAGAGAGAAGGATATCGGTGCTCTAAAGGCCTCTGACTTTGTGGGTCTCAGTTTTACTGACCCTCAGTTTGCTCAGGCGCTTCAAGAGGTGGAGGACGAGGCTGCTGCCCCTGCTGAGACTGCAACTCTGGCAGGAACTGAGGTCGGAGGGGAAGACCATAATGATGACGTGGCCGAGGTTACTAACCCTGATCAAGCCAATCAGGCCAAGGCTGTTAATGTCCCCCCCCCCAAACCTTTAGGATTTGTAACTTGTAACAAATAATTTGTAATTTGTAACTCGTAACTTGTAACACCATGGTATTTTGTATTCAAGGAATATTTGTAACAATGCCTCTGAATGCTATATGATCTCTTCCCTTTACTGAATGTCACATAATCCCTTCTATTATTTTGTTGTAGTGATGTCTTGTTTATACTCAGTCAATAATTCTGACCTCAGGTCTCTTCACCACTGAATTGTAATTAGGCTCTGAGGTCGTCACCTAAGACGTTATCCTCACAATTAATTTCACCAAATTAATGATGTTAAGCGTCTGAGGTCATCTGCTAAGGTGTCTGAGCTCAGAACTCGTCACCACCGAGTGATGTTATGAAGGTCTGAGGTCGTCACCTAAGACGTATCCTCATAATTAATCTCACCAAATTAATGATGTTAAGGGTCTGAGGTCATCTGCTAAGGTGTCTGAGCTCAGACCTCGTCACCACCGAGTGATGTTATGAAGGTCCGAGGTTGTCACCTAAGACGTTATCCTCATAATTAATCTCACCAAATTAATGATGTTAAGGGTCTGAGGTCATCTGCTAAGGTGTCTGAGCTCAGACCTCGTCACCACCGAGTGATGTTATGAAGGTCTGAGGTCGTCACCTAAGACATTATCCTCATAATTAATCTCACCAAATTAATGATGTTAAGGGTCTGAGGTCATCTGCTAAGGTGTTTGATCTCAGACCTCGTCACCACCGAGTGATGTTATGAAGGTCTGAGGTCGTCACCTAAGACGTTATCCTCATAATTAATCTCACCATTGTTGTCTGGGTCGTAGGTCTGAATACGATGAGTTGGTAGTCCTACTTCCATTGGTATGACGGCCTCTGAGCCATGTGCCAGCATGAATGGGATTTCTCCTGTTGGTGTCCTTGCCGTGGTTTTATAGGCCCATAACACAGCGTAGACCTCTTCTGTCCATCTCCCCTTCGCATCTTCTAACCTCTTATTGATTCCGTATAAGATGGTCTTGTTTGTGACCTCGGTCTGGCCATTCGCCTGAGGTCGACCAGGAGATGAGAAGAACTGTTTAATCCCCACTTTTAGGCAATACTTTTCTAAGGAGGAGTTCTTGAACTGGGCCCCATTATCTGAGATGAGAGTGTTTGGGAGGCCATATCTGCATATGATGTTCCTCCAAATGAACTGGAAGGTCTTCTGCTCTGTAATTGTTATCATCGGTTCTGCCTCCACCCACTTTGAAAAGTAGTCAATGGCAACTATCAAGAATCTATAATTATTGATAGCTCTTGGCAAAGGTCCTACCAAGTCAATTCCCCATACCGCAAATGGCCATGGAGAAGAGATTGACGTCATAGGCTGATGGGGTTGATGAGGGATAGTGGCGAACCTTTGACATTTGTCGCACCTCTTCACATAATCTGCAGCGTCCTTAGACAAAGTTGGCCACCAGTATCCCTGTGTGATGATCCTCTTGGCTAAGGGCCTTCCCCCTATGTGGCTAGAGCAAGAACCCTCATGAACCTCCCGTAAGACACGGGGTACTTCCATGGGATGCACACATCTGAGGAGGGGTAATAGAAACCCCTTTTTGTACAAGACGTCTCCTATCATTGAGAACTTGGCAGCCCTGTACCTCAACTTTCTCCTTTCTAGCTTGGACTCAGGCAGCTCTCCCTCTCTTAGGTATCTGACGAGCGGGTCGATCCATGAGTCTCCTAGGTTCACATTGTGATAAGGGCTACATACCTCGTCCTCCTCGATCGTTGCCTTTCCTAAGACCTCGATTGGAATGGTCCTTCCCATATCTGTCTTTACTGCTGAGGCTAGCCTTGCCAATGCATCAGCGTGATTGTTGCTCAGTCGAGGCACTCTCTTTAGTTTTGCCTCTTCAAAATATTCTAATAACCTTCTTACCTTCTTCAAGTACTTGGACATCCTTTCTTCTTTGGCCTCGTATACCCCCAATACTTGATTGACAACTAACCTTGAGTCGCTATGGAGTAGGAGTCGCTTTACTCGAAGAGTTATTGCCAATAAGAGACCTGCTATCATGGCCTCATACTCGGACTCATTGTTTGAGGCCTGGAAGTTGAATCTCAAGGCGTATTCAATATTGGCGCCATCTGAAGCCGAGAGTATTAGTCCCGACCCGCTTCCACTGTCACAGGAAGAGCCATCAACGAAGAGGCTCCAGACGTCTGTATCTGATGAGAAGACCCCTTCTCCCATAACCCCTTCTTAAAGAGGTATCGATCCTCTTTGTTCTCTTCTATTCCGCTTTGGGTTTTGCCTGAGATGACCTCTTCCCGATCTCGGAAGACGTTTGGTGCCGTCTCTTTCGAATCTCGGAAGACACTACGGTTTGTCTCTTCCGAATATCGGAAGACACTAAGGTTCGTCTCTTCGCCGTCATCTAAGCCTTTCACTGTCTCGGCCTCTTCCAAACTCCTACTGTCCTCTTCCCAGGTGAATTCTGCGACAAAGTCTGTGAGGGCCTGCCCCTTGATGGCTGTCCTAGGCTGGTAGGTAAGATCATATTCTCCTAGTTCGATGGCCCAGGTCATCAATCTTCCGGACTTCTCAGGTTTGTGCAGAACCTGCCTTAGTGGGGAGTCAGTGAGGACTACCATGGAGTGAGCTTGGAAGTAAGGCTTCATTTTCCTTGAGGCATGTATTAGGGCATAAGCCAACTTCTCCATTCGGGGATAATTTTGTTCAGACCCTTGAAGGGCCTTACTGTTGAAGTACACAGGCCTCTGGACCCCATCCTCTTCCCGTATGATGGCCGCGCTGATGGCTGATTCAGAGACTGCCAGATACACAAACAACCTTTCCCCCGTGATGGGCCGAGACAGCAATAAGGGAGACCCTAAGTAGGACTTGAGTTGGTTGAAGGTTTTTTCACACTCTTCGTCCCATTGGAAGGCCTTCTTATAACTTTAAAGAATGGAAGACACTTGTCCGTTGCCCTAGAAACAAACCTGTTAAGGGCAACCACTCTTCCCGTGAGTCTCTGGACATCCTTGATACTCCTAGGAGTCTTCATGTCGAGTAATGCCTTGATTTTCTCAGGGTTCGCTTCAATCCCCCTCTGATTAACAATGAATACCAAGAACTTCCCAGCTCCTACTCTGAAGACACACTTTGCTGGGTTGAGTTTCATTCTGTATGAGTCCATGACATCGAAGGTCTTCTCAAGGTCTGCTACGTGAGTACATGCTTTCAGGATCTTCGTTAGCATATCGTCTACATATACCTCCATGGTCTTACCTATTTTCTCTTCGAACATCTTATTGACAAGACGTTGATACGTTGCCCTCGCATTTTTCAGGCCGAAGGGCATCACCTTGTAGCAGTACCTCCCTTTGTCAGTAATGAAGGCTGTCTTCTCAGAGTCTTCAGCATCCATGAAGATTTGGTTGTAGCCTGAATAAGCATCCATGAAGCTCATGATCTCGTGCCCTGCCGTTGTGTCCACTATCTGGTCTATCCTAGGTAAGGGATAACTGTCTTTCGGGCAAGACCTGTTCAGATCAGTGAAATCTACACACATTCGCCACTTCCCATTGGCCTTAGGCACGATGACTGCATTTGAGAGCCACTCCGGGTAGGTAACCTCTCTTATGAACTCGGCATCTTCCAACTTTTTTACCTCTTCTCGGATGACGTCGTACTTCTCCCTGGAGTAGACTCTTCGTCTCTGCTTGATTGGCTTGGCATCTCTGTCCACGTTGAGCTTGTGGCTCATGACCTCAGGGTCGATGCCAGGCATGTCTGCGTGACTCCATGCGAAGACACTCTGTCTCCTCCTGAGGAAGTTTATCAGCTCTTCCTTGATTCCTGGCTCTAGAGCCTTACCGACCTGGACGGTTTTTTTCGGCTCGTCCTCATTGAGGACAATGGATTCTACCTCTTCCGCGGCCTCACCCTTCTTTAATTTTGTTTCGTCTTTTGGGTCAAGAGTGTCAATGCTGTAAGTCGTGGTTGCTCTCTTATGGGCTTCTCTCTCTTCGGTCGAGTTGAAGTAACACTCTCGCGCCGTGGTCTGGTCCCCTTGCACTTCCCCTACTCCATAAGGAGTCGAGAATTTTAGCATCTGATGGACCGTCGACGGCACAACTTCAAACTCTTTAAGGGCCACCCTTCCTATGATGAGGTTGTAGGCCGAGAAGACGTTTTCATCCATAACGAAAAAGTTTATCTTCTTGGTCAGCCTCCTAGGCCACTCATCTCCCATCCGTACATCCATCTCTTACATGCCCAATGGGTGGACCTTTTCGCCACTGAAGCCTATCAATGGGTGATGATAGGGCACCAACCTTGCCCTGCTAAGACCCAGGCTCTTGAAACAAGGCCAGAACATCACGTCTGCTGAGCTTCCCCCGTCTATGAGGATCCTTCGTACCTCGTACCCATGCACCCTTGTTATTATGACCAAAGGGTCATCATGGGGGCTAAGATACCCTTGAAGTCGAGTCTGGAGAACCCCACTACGAGGGTGTCCATGTCTACCTTCTTCTTCTTCTGCACTGCATCAGAAGACGTTAAATTCACAACTTCGATCTTGGCCAATGACCTGGCCTCTGCTACATGAGCCTTCCTGTCGGCTACCTCAGAGCCACCTCCTGCAAATCCCCCACATATGGTGCAAACACCAAAGGAGATCATACTGACCCTCTTCACCGGGGTGTTGTCATCCTTTGGGGGAAGATCCGGGTCGTCTTCATCATCTCCTTCTGAATCATCGCCCCTTCTGGCTGGGACATTGCCGCGGCATCTGTCATCTCTTATTTTCTTAGGGTCATCTCTTCCACCCTTTGGAGCCTTACCATCCACATACTTCCTCAGCTTTCCAGACTTCAGCATCTTCTCAATCTCATCCTTTAAAGCGAAGAATCTATCTATGATATGGCCATGATCCTAATGGAACTCACACCATAGGTTTTTGTTCCTCTTATGTGGCGGGGCCTTTAGTTTCTCTGGCCACCTCAGAGTCCAGTCAGTCTTAATCTCATTGAGAATGTTCTCACAGCTCACAGTCAGAGGAGTGTAATGAGCGAACTTGTCATCTCCTGACCTCTTCTTACCCTCTTTCTTACCTTGGGACTTTCCCGTGCAACCGCAGTTCTCCTCCTCATACTTGGTGGCCATTGCCTCTTCCGCATTCATCACTTTCCCTGCGATTGCCAGCAGCTCCGCCATGGACCTAGGGGGGTCTTCCGGCAGTTTCCACAATAGCTTCCCCTTCTGGAGGCCTCCTATAAGGGCGATCATGGCTATGCTCTCTTCATAATCTTCCACCTCCAATTTCTCTTTGTTGAATCTTGCTATGTAGTCTCTTAGGCTCTCACCCTTGGCCTGTTTGACATACAGCAGGTGGGTAGTCTTCTTTTGGGGTCTTACCCCAAAGCAGAAGTTGTGGATGAACTGCTCAGCCAAGCCTTTGAAGTTCTCAATTGAGTTCTTCGGAAGGGAGGTGAACCAACTATGCGCTGCCCCTGTCAAGGTCCCTGAGAAGGCCCTACACTTCATCTCATCGGGTATTGAGTAAATGTATACTGCCGACTGATACATCTCGATGTGGTGTATAGGGTTAGAGCTGCCATCATACTTGGGAGTCACTGTAGGAGGCTTGAACTTGGATGGGGTTGGGAACCCCACTATCCTAGTCACAAATGGGGAGCCCTCTGAGTAACCCCTTTGTAATGGGTCCCTGCTTTTAATGAGGTCTCCTATCTTCTCCTCAAGGCGTTGGATAGAATCATTCCAGGGTCTTCTGTCATCAACTTGGCCGAGGTTATCCCCTGCCACCTCCCTGCAATGGACAGAGGGTTCCCTAACCGCGACACGTTGGCTGTTGACCTCTTCCTGCTCCCTACCACTTCTTTCACAGGTTCGGCCTTGGTCTGGACGACTCTGCCAACCCCCTCTCTGAGAGCCTGCTGCGCTCCTTAACCTCGACAGCCTCTGTCTTAGGTCATTCATCGGGCCCAGCCTCTCGAAGGCCGACCCTCTGCTCAACCTATCAAAGGCCGACCCTCTTTGTTGGGCCTCTTCTCCTCTTTGGCCGACACATCCTTAACTCTGCCTAAGAGGTCGTATAGTGTTATTTGACACCTCATACGGCTCCCAGCAGTCTTCTGGGGCTTTTTCAGCTTCTAGGTCATCATACCTGTCCTCTGGGCAAGGGTTTCCCTGCCTCCCCAGGCGCAAGCGCCTAGGGTCAGCAATGTCCCTTCTCCGCTGGGGTGCAGGCTGGTCCTTCATTGGTGCATGGGGTGGTCCCCTGGCGTTAGGATGAGGCTGAACTACTGCCAGAGTGATCATGTCCAGTGAGACTCCAGGTGGCCTCATCATAGTTTGACTGAGCTGAGCAAATTGATCCTTCATGGCTTGTTGTGTTACAACTAAAGATTTCAAGGCCGCTGCTACCTCCGCCATTTCGGACTGGGGGCACCTGATTGGAACTAGGCCCTCCACCTCCGGGCGGCGGAAGAGGCGGTGGTAACTCTGGTGCCATGCGTTAATAATAAAGAGCTTGAGCAGCAAGTGAGCTTAATACCTTAAAGGACCTCTTTCAATGGTGAAACAGTTCCACGCAAGGGGTGGTTCCTAGTTCACCACCAGAGTCTCCGGTGAGGTTAAGCTGAAGAAGAGGAAGAGATAGCTTCTCGTTCCCACATACGACGCCAAAATGATGATGCTGAAATTAGCACCACCAGGTAAGGTGTTTTCAAGCTCAATATAAGAATAACAATGGTAGCACAGTTATATAAAGAGATAAGAGACTGAGATGAGGATAAGAGGAGAGGGCACCGGTATATAAGTGGTTCAGCCAATTTGGACTACGTCCACTGTGAGTGTGTGTGAGTAATATCACTGAATGAAGGCACTAATGGCCATGGATACAACCTCTCAAGCTTTCTCTCTCTACTGTATATCTAGACAGAGTTTTTGCTAGGGTTTAATATCTGGGATCCTTTTTCAAGGTAGGGGATGACCCCTATATATAGTAACTAGGGGGTGTAATGTACCCCCCATGCATGTAATGAGCATGTGTGTGGTAGCCTCACCAATGTGGGAGTGCCATCTGTCACTGTCACATGTAAGGAAAGATTATGAAATATCCTCCCCACGTGTGGAGAATAATCTTGTTACAACTGATTTGTGCCCATGTGTCCTTATCCAAATGTCAACAGATGCTCGGCTGCCATATTGGTGCATGACCTCGGTCTGGGAGAGGCCGAGCTGTAAAGGCTCGACAAACGTCTTCCGAGATGTGCCATAGGGAGTCTCGGCCTGATCTCAGTCGAGACATTATGTTGGGGTCGGCCTCGCCGAGGTTGGACTGGTTCCATGTTGAAGATTACCAAGGCTTCTTGTCACATCGGCCCAAGCCGAGGTTGGACTGGTTCCATGTTGAAGGTTACCAAGGCTTCTTGTCACCTCGGCCTACACTCGGCCGAGGTTTCCATACCTAGGTATATGAGAATGTTGTTGATTCCTGTGATGCGCGTAGTGTCCATTGGAAATGTAGGTGGAAGTGTCGGCCTGGGCCGACCTTACTAAGGCCGAGGGCTGATATCGTGGGCCCATGGCTTATCCAGGGTGGATCAATATCTCAGCCATCACCTCGGCCTAGGTTAGTGTGTCTGGGCCGATGTTACACTTGGGGCATATCAGTCCCCTCGGCCCCTCTTGAAGGCACCTTTGTCAACGTACTTTCTTAGCTTCCCTTCTTTCAGCATCTTCTCAATCTCATCTTTCAGAGCAAATCATTTGTCTGTTATGTGGCCGTGGTCTTTGTAATATTCACACGACAGGTTCTTATTCCTCTTGCCGGGGGCTGCCCTCAGCTTCTCAGGACACTTCAGGGATCAGTCACTCTTTATCTCATTGAGAATCTGTTCACAGCTGACCGTTAGAGGGGTGTAACCAGCGAACTTGTCATCCGTAGACCTTTTCTTCCCTTCTTTGTTCTTCTTAGGGTATCTATCCCACCAGAACCTCCTTTTTCATCTTCTATTTTGCGGCCATCGCCTCTTCGGTGTTCATCACCTTCCCTGCTGTCGACAGCAATTCAACCATCGTCCTCGGAGGGTCTTCAGCAAGCTTTCATAACAGTTTCCTCTTTTGGAGTCCTCCAATCAGGGCTGTCATAGCTATGCTCTCCTCATAGTCTTCAACCTCCAACTTCTCCTTATTGAATCTGGCTATGTAGTCCCTCAGGCTCTCACTCTTCCCCTGCTTAACATAGAGCAGGTGGGTGGTCTTCTTCTGTGGCCTCACCCCAAAGAAAAAGTTGTGGATGAACAGGTCTGCCAACTGCTTAAAGTTTTCAATGGAATTTTTTGGAAGAGACGTGTACCAGACATGTGTAGCCCCTGTCAGGGTACCAGAAAAAGCACGACACCTCATATCATCTGAGATAGAGTATATGTTTGCTGCTGATTGATACACCTCAACATGGTGGACAGGGTTGGTGCTCCCGTCGTATCTTGGGGTGACCTCAGGTGGCTTGAACCTTGATGGCGTAGGGAAGTTGAGTATCTTTGCCACAAAGGGTGAGCCTATGGTGTATCCCTTCTGAAGAGGGTCCCGGCTCTTCAGTATATCACCGATCTTATCCTCTAGTCACTGGATTGAGTCATTCCAAGGCCTCATAGGGTCAGCTTGGCCGATGTTATCCCCTGCCGCCTCTTTAAGGTGGACGGAGCGTTCTGCTGCGGCAGGCCTGTGTCGGCTGTTTACTTCCCTTTGGCCGACATCCTATCCTTGGGGTCGGCCATCTGCTGCCTCCCTCCTGGACCTCGCAGCACTTCTTGACCTGAACAATTTTTCCCGCAGGTCATTTACTGGTCCCAGCCTCTCAAAGGCTGACCCCCTGCTCAAGCGATCAAAAGCAGAGCCTCTCGGGCGATCATTAGGATTTGGTCTCCCGCACTTTCCTCTACTATCTTGGAGAGGTCGTACAGTATTGTTGGAGACCTCATATGGTTCCCAGCATTCTATTGGGGCCTCATCTCCCTCCAGATCGTCATACCTGTCCTCAGGGCAAGGGTTTCCTTGACTCCCCAGGCGTAGACGCCGAGCGTCAGTAACATCCCTACGCCGCTGAGGGGGTGGCAGGTCTTTGCGTGGTGCCTGGGGTGGTCCCCTGGCCTCATGCTGTCCTGGAGCTGCTGCCGGAGTAATCATCTCAGGTGAAACCCCTGGTGGTCTTAGTATGTTCTGGCTTAGAGCTGTGAACTGCTCCTGCATCATCCGCTGGCTTTCTGCCAGAGACTTTAAGGTTGCCACCACATCAGCCATCTCAGATTGAGGCAGCGGTTGACTGGAACTGGGTCTTCCCCCATCATCCGGCGGGGGAAGCGGTGGCGGTGGAATTTCAGGTGCCATGTGTTTGAGCTATGAAAAAATGAACTGAAGAAAAGACTGGTGAGCTTGAGAACCTTAGTGGGTCTCTTTCAATGGTGAAACACCTCCTCTCAGGGGGAGTGCTGGCTCACCACCAGAGTGCCCAGTGAGGTCAAGCTGTACAAAGGAAGAGATGTCTTCTCGTTCCCACAGACGATGCCAAACTGATGATGCTAAGATTTAGCACCATCGGGTAAGTGATAAGGAGCTCAAACATTAGTAACCATGGCAGCCATAGAGATGTATAAGTGTATAAGTATGTAAAAGGGGATGAGTATAAGAGGAAATAAGACAATGATGTATAGTGGTTCAACCAATTTGGCCTACATCCATTGTGAGTGTGTGATCCACTAAGTATGGGCAC
The DNA here is from genome assembly GCA_949130495.1 of Sambucus nigra. Taxonomy (NCBI): domain Eukaryota; kingdom Viridiplantae; phylum Streptophyta; class Magnoliopsida; order Dipsacales; family Adoxaceae; genus Sambucus; species Sambucus nigra. Next base: position 137,446,246 of record OX422210.1, on the reverse strand, counting down.
TAATGGCCTTGGATACAATGCACATAAGCTCATTTTCTCTCTCGACTGTGTGTACCAGCAGAGTTTTAGCTAGGGTTACAATAAATTGATCGATCCCTTGTAGGGTTGTAGGTGACAAGTATATATAGGTCTTGGGGGTGTAGTGTACCCCCCAAGTATGCATGGTGCATGTGAATGATGATCTAGCCAATCCCCTGTTGACACCTGTAGATGACAAATGATGAAATATTATTCCCTCACGTGAGGGTGTGATTTTGTTATAACGGTCTCCCATGTGCCATGTGAGCCTCATGCGCACTGTTACACGCGTCTCCCAAACCACGCGCTGCGATGATGTCACCCTTGGCCTATGAGCCGAGGCCGAGGGCAAAGTTCCTTCCGGTAGTGAGTCTGGCCTAATTTAGGCCTCGTACTGTTGTACCCTCGGAGGGTCGTTCGGATCTTGATAAAGGGTCAGCCCCTCGGAGGGTTGTCCGGAGCCTGATGAAGGGTCGGCCCCTCGGAGGGTCGTCCGGAACCTGATGAAGGGTCGCCCCCTGAGGGGTCATCTGGAACCTGATGAAGGGTCGCCCCCCTGAGGGGTCGTCTGGAACATGATGAAGGGTTGCCCCCCTGAGGGGTCGTCTTGAACCTGATGAAGGGTCGGCCCCCTGAGGGGTCGTCTGGAACCTGATGAAGGGTCGGCCCCTGTGGGGTCATCTGGAACCTGATGAAGGGTCGGCCCCCTTAGGAGTCTTCCGGTTTGGAGGGTATATATGGGTATATCAGCTGCCAACAAGAAAGATTACAACATTGGGATACTCTTGATTGCTCCTGATGACTCCCATACCCCCGTTGCATCAAACTAGATTTTCCTTACACCCATAATATGATTGAGTTTGAGTTATGCACTATAGGCCTCAAAATCACCCTCAAGAAAGATATCAAGCAGCCAGACGTCTACGGGGACTCTCCTCTTACCGTCGGTCTAATTCTCTAAAAATGGAAAGTTAAATACGAGAAGCTCTTACCCTTTCATGACCACCCAGAAGAGTTTGCCTCTCAATTCAAAGACGTCACCTTCTACTACTCATTGCGTATAAATAATAGTCTAGCTTACACCATTACAACTTTGTCCTCCACGATTAACATACATGAGGGAATAATAATGACCCCTTTCTTGGTTTAGTAACAAGCTATGCCCACTCACTGCTACCACATCGAGCTCGTCACCAATGAAGATTCTGACGAGTTATAATATTATTACATTTGGTGCCTCCTCAAATATGGTAGGTATCCCTAAGATGCATACAAGAAAGATCGTGCGACCCTTTGCAAATTGGCTGCCCAGTATATCGTCTGCGATAGAGCAATTTTCAAGAGAAACTTTGATGGAACCCATTTACACTGCGTAGCAGGGACTGATATTGATGAAATGATGTAGAAAATCCCCAGTAGGGAATGCGTGCCCCATATGAACTGTCATATGCGTGCCAAGAAGATCATCCGTCAAGGGTATTATTAGACCACCATGGTTTAAGACTGCACTACTTATTCTCGAAGATGCCTCAAATGCCAACAATTTTCTAATCTTCAACACTTGCCTCCTCGAGAACTATATAATATGACCTTTACCTAGACTTTATCCACTTGGGGCATTGACATTATAGGTAAGGTCATTCCCAAAGCTTCTAACGGTCACGAGTTCATACCGATTTCCATTGACTACTTCACTAAATGGGTCGAATTTGAGTCATACATAGTGCTGAATGAGCGACTACATTCATTAGAAAGAACATCATCTGTAGATACGAATTGATATCAGATAATTATTCTACTTTGAAGCCAAGGTCATATAACTGGTTGACGGATTTGAGATTTAGAGGCAAAAATATTCTCCCTACCTACCCCAAACCAATTGAGCTGTAGAAGATTCCAACAAAAGCCTTAAATCCATTATCAATAAGATGACTGAGAGTTGCAGAGATCGAGCCGATCAAATCCCATACCCCCTCTGGGGCTGCAACACTTCAATCAGAACACCCACTGGGGCTACCCTTTATTCTCTTGTATACGGCATGGACGTAATCCTACCCGTTGATATGGAAATACCCTCCTTATGCATCATGCTCAAAAGCAAAGTTAATGAAGAATACTAGCATCAGAGACGCTTTGACAAACTCTCACTCTTAGATGAAAATAGACTTAAGGCTCTATACCATATATAGGGGTATCATTATCTAATAACATGATCATTCAATTAAAAAATCAAGAACTGCGGTGTCCAGGAAGGAGACCTTGATCTTAAAAAGATAATAGAATCCGTCTAGGACCATAAATGGAAATTCAAATAAAAGTGGAATAACCCCTACATTGTGAAGAAAATTATGTCAGGCGGCGACGCCGCTATGCTCACAGGCCTCGATGGAGAAGATATGGCTCATCCAATCAACCTGGATCGTCTCAAGAAATTTTACCCTTAGTTCGAAATCTCGGTGCGCTACAAATCTTCTCATGCCCATTATATTCTTAAAAAAACTTCATTTCCTCCTACCCAGAACTATATGGGACCTGATCCTCTAAAAAACATCTTCTTTTCAAAATAAAACGCATGAAAATTTTAAAAACCCTAAAGGTATGTAGGCAGCACATACCCCATACATGGGAACGATCGCCTTCTTTTTCACAAAATGTTATTCTTTTCTAAATTCTAAGAACGACAGTCCATCTTATCATTTACATGAACGAAAGGATTACGTATTCCTTAGCGATTGGTATAGATAGTTCAAAATAAAAAACTCATCAAGAAGCATAACAAAATATGATCAAAATCATTTTTATATCTAATGAAGATATACAACCGTTACATGAAGAAAGGACAGACAAAAACATTAGGCACACCCACTAAGGGATACTCAGGAGGGGCTGCCAGACGGAACCTCTTCGTAAGCAACATGATAACATCACTGGGCTCCCCCTTAGAAAATTGAAATGGCCTTCCTTCCAATCATCCAGACCATTTAGGGTCTCTGCCAGCATCATCGTCGTAGGATTATGGCAGTAAGACATCCATGTTGCTATCGCAGCCACTTGGGGATCATCTATTAAGTCCCCTATCGCCAATAAAGGCATCGCAGTAAGGCCAAAAGCAACAACTCTCACAAATCAAGCATCATCAAAGCCCCTATGATGCACTAAATATGTAAGTGCCTGAAGAGAAATAGTCCCTCCACTAACCAATGGTCGAGCCACTGAAGAAGAAATATGGAGCCACTCCGCCAGAAATGCTCGGGAAGAACGAAAAAAATCGGGCATGGCCACTTCAACACTGGGGCTAACCCCCAACATTGCTAAGAATTCCTCGTAGGCAAGATAAACCTCATCCAGGTCAAAACAGAAGACATGGTCTTCGGGGTACCAGAATTATACCATCGCTGCTAGCAAGTTCCAGTTTATGGGGGAATAGGAAATGAGAAACAAGAAAATAAATGTGGGTGTTGGTGAAGAAAATACACCCCATACCCCTCCTTTTATACCCAAAATTCTTGGCAAAAAAATAAAATTTTTGGAAATCCGTTTAACTATCGTCTCTATAGAATTACACAAGTATGCATGAAAGTACAATCAAAGCTTTGAAAGGATTTAACTTGATCCCTAAGCCGATAGGCAGGTCAGGGGGTATGCCGATCAACACCTTATTTATTTAAATAAATGTTTTTCCCTTTTTACCCTAAATTCAAAAATTTTTACTTTGAAAAAAACTAATCCCGAATTAATTATTTTCACTTTCCCTCTTTACAGAATAAATAATTTTCATTTTTTTGGCATTTCCATATTCATCTCTATCTTCGCATAAACTATACAAGCTTAGTAGATAATTAAAAAAGTGCATATAATATAAGTCATTCAATCAAGGAGAAAAATATCAAAAAAGAAATTGCATTCAATATATGTCACTGTATTACATATTTTGCAGGTACAAAAAGAGAGAAAAAACAAAAAATACAACGAGACTTCACCCAAACCCTCAACCATCCCAAAAAACCCTCAGCCATCATGGCGTGTACACGCTTCCCTCGATGACAAATGGTGGATCCTCCACTCCCAGAACCAGAACTCTCATTTGAAGTCGCAGGTGACACAAAGTAGGAAAGAGCCGACTTCTTGATATACTCAGACACGGATAACATCGAATCCTTCATATCCCATAACCAGTTGGTCAGCACCCATACATACTACAAGTAGAAAAACCAACAAAAGACGAGACAATCAGTAAAGAACAAAGAAATAATGGGAAAGAATATACCTCTGACCAAAGGGCCTCATCTGTAAGCCCCGTCAACCCAGACACCACCACATGAGGACGGTGCGGCACACTCAGTGACTCCCCATTGTTCAACCGAAAATTATAAGATGGGGGAGTCACCTGAATAAGCGGAGCCTCGTCTACCGCAATCGATGCCGATATACCACCACCGATGCCGATATACCACCACCCGTGTTGTGGGTCAACCCCACTGGTACCCCAATCTGAAGCCATGGTGGGTGGAGCATGTTTTACACGTCATTGATACAGAAGGGCATCAACCAGCTCATCATAAAGTTCAAATAATCATACCTCACCACTGTGCCTGTGTAGTGCGTGTAGGGCTCACCTATATTCGTTGCCACTGGCATCATTAAACATCTCCCTTACCCACCTTATATACATAGGGGTGAGATGATGGGACCTCCACCTCCTCCTTCATAATATTCCTCAGCACCATCTCTCCCAAGTACCAAACTTTCCCAAAATCATGAGTAGTAAACCACCCCATCTGTGCATGTATGCCCGTAACCTCTGTGTACCACGGAGTCACCGCCAGGGGTAGAAGGTCAACTGTAATCTCTAACAGAGAATAAATATCTACTTAAGAAATAAATATGGCAAAAATAACTCTAAAAAGATGAAAAGATTGCTTGGTTGCTCGTTAGGGATTTCAGGACCCACCACACGTCTGTCAAAGATAAGGACTGATTCGATCACTGGTTAGACTTTTTCTACCGAAACATTTGACAAAAGCTACCCATATCCTCATCCTTCGGAGCCATCAACCCCGTGTTATGCCCTATGACCTCATAGAACCATGTTTGCAAAATACATGAATCATTAAAAAGAATAAAGGAAGAATGTAAGGAAATAAATCCAAAGTTACCTACAGGAGATACGTCACTCCCATAAAAGTTTATCAGCCGCACCGACTGCAAGCATCCAAAGAAGAATAAAGGGATGCTAAATTCAGGCACCCCCAATCTTACAGTTGGATGTTGGAAATTGTCCTTAGATACGACATAAACCAAATATGGATGACGTCACCACTCGTCGCCACTAAGAACCACCAAGAAAAAGAAAAATATGCAGACATGCCATTTGCCTCACTGTCGCCCATCCATCACATTCACCCTCCTCTTTATCACAACATCCTTCAAGATAGAAGTCCGAATAGAATCTCCCGACATGATTCTACCCACTACTCCCAAAATTTCCTGTACTTCCTCAGGCGTAACCCTCAAAGTATGGTCCACCATAATTTGGAATCCCTATAATCCAGCCCCGTCAGCTACTAGACATCAATGGGAGTAACACTCATCTCTTCGAATCTAAGATGGAATGTGTGGGCGATATCCCACCACCTCTTCCTAAGAGAAAATAACATCGCAGTGGAATGCGATGTCTTATCCAGTGCCTTCGCCAATAGGCCAAACTCGGCATTCAATACCATCCAGTACACAATAGTAGGGAGCTTCTCCCAAACCTCCTTCAACCTAGTTGTCCCATAGGACCGAATGCTTGAAGGGGTTATGCCATTCTATAAGAAAACAGAAGAAAAACCCTTTATTAGCACAAAAAATAAATAAATTGGAAGACCAAAGTCATCGTACTTACATAGCCACTAGTGTTCTTCACCCTAGACGAACGATGATATGAGGTCTTGAGAAGAAAGGTACGCTCATCAGAAACATCCTCAAAAAAATCAAAAGCTTTCTCATTGCCTAATGCAAGGGGCACCCTAAATCGTTCCAGGTCGACCTAGTCATCAACAACCAACCGCTCATTGTTGAATACCTCACTTGAAGAGCCATTCATTTGATGTCTTGAAGAAGAAAGGACTTAGGAATGATTTTTAGGGAGAAAAAACAATAGATTTAAACACTTGAAGGTATGAAAAATGGGGAGGGATAACCCCCTTTTTATAGAAGGTTAAATTGCCTACTGATTGGCAACCCCCCAGTCTATACAGATTGGTAGCCACCTTTTCCTCTTTCGAAGGAAGCCTAAGAGTCCATGCCATTGTCAATTGGCACCCCCTCAAGCCTGCCTATCGACAGTCCCCTAAGATTTTTGTACAAGAAAATACCAAAAAATTCTAGAAAATGCCAAAATTGCTCGAAAAAATCCCCAAAATCCCTGAAGAATATATAAGATTATTTTTTGAGCACTAAACCCCTTACAAATTCTTGATATCCCTAACTGGATTAATCTTACACTCTTATCCACATCATACTCCAAAGTGAAACTAATGACGCACCCACAACCAAGTTTACTACAGTTCCCCAATTGGAGCCTCAAAACTAAACATTCCTGAGCGAAATTCCAAGACAACACCATCCCTAGCTGAATCAAAGGTGCGCCTACCTCAAAGTCCTTCACGTATTACTTAACGGAGCTTGCCCACCTCCAAACTACAATTTAAGGTCCTCAGAATTGACGTCGACCCTCAGAGTTGGTCATCATAATTTTAAGTCCTCATAATTGACCTCGACTCGCAGAATTGGTCGTCACACTTTAGGTCATCAAAAGTGACTTCGGCGCATATAATTGTTTGTCCCAACTTTAATCCCTAAGAATTGTCCTCGACCCTCAGCATTGGTTGTCATAACTTTAGGTCCTTAGAATTGACCTCGATCCTCAGAATTGGTCATTACAACCTCTACCCATAGAATTGGTCGTCCCAACTTTAGGTCCTCAGAATCAACTTCGGTCTACAGAATTGGTCATCAATACTTTAGGTCCTCAAAATTGACCTCGAACCTCATAATTGGTCATCCCAACCATAGGTCCTCAGTATTAACTTTTACCCTTAGAATTGACCTCAACCCGCAGAATTGATCGTCATAACTTTAGGTCCTTAGAATTAATCTCGACTCACAGAATTGGTCGTCATAACTTTAGGTCCTCAGAATTTACCTCATCCCTAAAAAATGGTCATCCTAACTTTAGGTTATTAGTGTAGGAGGGGCTTAATGATAAGCCTCTTATTAAATTAATAAATGAGATTAGAGATGATTAAAATTGACAAAAGTCCATGTGTTTATGCGACTGGAGTATTATTATGTGCGTCGGACATATCACGCGTATTTGTGTATTATTTACGTATTAACTAGACAATATTCTAGTATTGAGAGTTTTTGACATATGTTATGCGACATATGCCACTTAAAATAGGACATGTGTCACCACGGGTTATTTGACATGTGGCGACCCACTTGGGTTAGTTTTGCTATAAATAAGCCTCACCCCCATACATTTGAGAGAGAGCTTCTTGGGAGTGGAAGAGTCATTATCTTATCTTATGAGTTTTTAGAGAGTTTGAGAATAGAGTTTTGGAAAAGAGTTTTGAGATGAGTTTCAACACCTCCTACCTCTCCGAAAAACAACCACAATGATTTTTCCGGCGAATAGTACGAACCCACGAACTACGCTGACTTTGATTCCGAGTATAACGGATAGGTAGGCACGACCGAAGTTGCTCAAGTCAAACACGTGCTAAAATCCCATATTTCCTCAAAATTAAACTACCCTTTTACATTTGGTGACTCTGCTAGGGAGGTATTCACGATTTTTTATCGTGTAACGCCTCGTTTGCACTCGGAAAAGTGGATGGAGATGGATAAAAGAGGTGGCCAACATAACTTCTGCTCAAACACTTACGCAAAAAAAATAAGCAACTTTATCCGAGATAAGTATTTGATTTTCTTACTTATAATATCTTCTATCTGGCATCAAATGTCTACTACAAAACAAACAGATGTCCTTGATAGAGTAAAAAAAAACGTTTGACATTTATATCTTGAGATTATATATTTTGGATTTCCATAAAACTGATAGGATAGTGAATTGTTCAATATATATGTTTGTGCCAAGAAAACCTACTGTTTGCATACATGCTGGTCATTTAAAATTGACAGTTCCTACCCAAAAAAATTGACCTCAAAATAATAGTTTTCCCTACTTCAAAGTATTCAGGGGTCTACTCCGGCTAAAGGCTAAAATTGAATCCAATCCAGTCGTAGATTCCTAGCCGGCACAAACGAGACGTGTTGGTCGCCAATAAATCCAACTTCCGGAGCATTTTCTTCATTTTTCTTATGGATTTATATTTTGTTATTGAAATGGGCACTTCACCAAACCCTCTAAAGTGGGTCATCTCTTTCTGGGTTCCTCGTGACAGATCTATGGAGTTAATCGTCTTCAGCATTAGGTTTTAGGCATGTTGCGATTTGTTGTGGTTTGCGTGGTGGGATGGAATGGTGTGGTGGTATTTGAATTGGTTTGGAGAGGTGGATCGTTTGGATTCTCAAACTAGATTGTTGGAGATATATTTTTTCCCACTGTTTTGTTTTTCTGGTAAGCCCACACCATGTCTGCTGTTGCCCTCCACCATGCCGGTGGTGGGCGATTCATCGTGAGTGAGATATAAAATCGACCCATCATGGTTGTGCAACTCGATTTAACACAGAGGCGAAAAATGATCAAACCTCGTCTGTGTGAGAAAATAAGGTGCTTCATCGCCTGTAGAGCATTAGAAACCCCTCCCCATCGCGTTATACCTCCGGAGAACACAGTTTGTGAGGGAATCTCACAACATATTTATGCGTGTTTGGGTCGACAAATACATGTGTCTGGTGAGCTTAATATATATATTGTCATTCTCATAAAGGAAATAGCTGTTACCAACTATGGGCAAAAGTCAAAGGTACACCTAACCTACGAGTATGGACTATAGTTGTATGGCTTTTGGGAATGGAACGTTTGGATACTTGAGTGACGTTTGATGTTGTATCATAATTAATACCTACTTGTAGCTCAAATGCTAGTATGCTTTCTACTGCCAACTGCCGAAAGTAAATTGTACCTAGTTGCAGCTCAAATGCTAGTATGTTTTGGTAGTGTGATATGTGATTTGACTGGATATTAAATAATGTCTTGTACGCACTCACATAAAGGATTTATTATAAATATAACATACCTTATGTGATTTTTTGTGGGATCGAGATATCCCGGGAGTTATGAAACTATAGAACTCGACCATTAAAATGAATAGTTAAATATTTATTAGCTACATATTAAGATTGGAGACAATAAATTTTATTATCTTGAGTTCATTTTATGAATGATAAAATACAATCAAGGGGTATATTCGAATATTTTTTTGGTATCTCATAAATATTTTGCAAAAATCATTCAATGAGCTTAGAATATATGGAACATGCCGCATCATTCTTGAATTTACTTATGATACACGTGGAACTTGTGTACACGGTGAACTACACCACCTGAGATACAACTGTTAGAGTTTCCTTTAAAATACAAATGTTGGGGTTTTAAATAAGATACAACTATTGGGGTTTTCTTGTACGATTTATCGCATGATATATCTATATGTTATGTTATGACATAAAGCTAAAAATGAGTTAGAGGAAGCGTAATGAATCTTCATCTAAATACAGAGTTTTCATAAAACATTTTGTAAATGTCATTTTATAGTTGGAGACCATGTTGAACATGACTAATATATTACAAAACATCTCGAGTATGTTTCAATTCAGAATTCACCTTGATATTTTACACACTTGTGAGTTTGAAAGGATGTGTGCTTAAATGACATTAAATTTTCCACGATACACCTACGAGTATGGGTGGTTACGATTCATTACACAAATATCCCCAGACTTTATTTAAATTTTATTATATAAAATAAAATAAAATAAAATAAAGGTGGCATGATGAGAATTGTACTTGGATATTTCCTGAGTTTTACTAACCATTTGCAATATTATATTATTGTGTGAGAAAGATATTATTTTGCAGAGGCTTTCAGATGAGAAGATATTGAGCGACACAAATATCAAGACATTGTTCAAAGACTCGACAGTTTGAGATAAACCCCATGAAATGTAATAATTAGGTTGCTTTCATTTTTTTCGGGTGGGAATTGTAAAGGATATATGTAATTTATTTTATTTTATTTTATCTTAAGATAAAATAAAATAAAGGGGGCAAATGGATATTATGATGTAATGTAGTTTGTAGTCTAAAGCTTCTTCGACATCATCCACGCCAAGGTTAAATTGATGAAACTTCAAAGTATAGTAATGTCCAAGTAGACCATTACAAAAGCTTCTTCAACTTCTTTCGCAAAGAGTTTTAGACGGATTAAATAGTTATCACTCAGAGATTGACAAAGTCGTAGTTATCCTTCAGATATGACATCATATCACAAGAACTTTGCGAATATTGTGGTAAGTGTTCTTTAGAAGTGTATTATATTCCTAAAAAAACCCCCGATGAAATTGGTAAATGGTTGAAACACGGTCATTGTGACTTGACTCGTCCGGAGAAGTTGGTTATTGAAGCAAACAGACGAAGGACCACGCTCAGTTTGTCATTTAGCAGGTATGCGTTCTCGTCTTGAAAAGAGATACTGAAGAATGAGTTTACGAGAAATCTTAACAAGTGTTTTCATTGTTAAGTCATTGTTATGGGTGTCACCATTATTGGTGGAGTTTTACAAAAATCTTAACAAGTGTTTTCATTGTTAAGTCACCGTTATAGGTGGAGTTTATGAAAAACCTTAACATGTGTTTTCATTGTTAAGTCACCGTTATGAGTGTCACCGTTATTGGTGGAGTTTTAGAAAAATCTTAACAAGTGTTTTCATTATTAAGTCACCATTATAGGTGGAGTTTACAAAAAATCTTAACAAGTGTTTTCATTGTTAAGTCACCGTTATGGGTATCACCGTTACTGGTGGAGTTTTACAAAAATCTTAACAAGTGTTTTCATTGTTAAGTCACCGTTATAGGTGGAGTTTACAAAAATCTTAACAAGTGTTTTCATTATTAAGTCACCATTATAGGTGGAGTTTTACCAAAATCTTAACAAGTGTTTTCATTGTTAAGTCACCGAAAAAGGTGGAGTTACGAAAAATCTTAACAAGTGTTTTCATTGTTAAGTCACCATTATGGGTGTCACCGTTATTGGTGGAGTTTTACAAAAATCTTAAAAAAGTATTTTCATTGTTAAGTCATCGATAAAGGTGGGATTACGAAAAATCTTAACAAGTGTTTTCATTTTTAAGTCACCGTTATGGGTGTCACCATTATTAATGGAGTATTACAAAAATCTTAACAAGTATTTTCATTGTTAAGTCACCATTAAAGGTGGAGTTACGAAAAATCTTAACAAGTGTTTTCATTGTTAAGTCACCGTTATGCGTGTCATCGTTATTGGTGGAGTTTTACAAAAATCTTAACAAGTGTTTTCATTATTAAGTCAGCGTTAAAGGTGGAGTTATGAAAAATTTTAACAAGTGTTTTCATTGTTAAGTCACCGTTGTAAGTGCAGTTTACGAAAATCTTAACAAGTGTTTTCATTGTTAAGTCACCGTTATAGGTGCAGTTTACGAAAATCTTAACAAGTGTTTTCATTGTTAATTCACCGTTATAGGTGGAGTTTACGAAAATTCTTAACAAGTGTTTTCATTGTTAAGTCACCATTACTGGTGGAGTTTAAACGAAAAATCTTAACCAGTAGTTATTATTGTTAAGTCACCGTTATTGGTGGATTTTTACAAAAATCTTAATAAGCATGTTCTCATTGTTAAGTCACCTCTAACGGTGGAGTTTGCGAAAAATATTAACAAGTGTGTTCTGATTGTTAACTCACCTCTAACGGTGGAGTTTGCGAAAAACCTTAACAAGCGTGTTCTCATTGTTAAGTCACCTCTAACGGTGGAGTTTGCGAAAAACCTTAACAAGTGTGTTTTCATTGTTAAGTCACCTCTAATGGTGGAGTTTGCGAAAAATCTTAATAAGTGTGTTCTCATTGTTAAGTCACCTCTGACGGTGGAGTTTGTGAAAAACCTTAACAAGCGTGTTCTCATTGTTAAGTCACCTCTAACGGTGGAGTTTGCGAAAAACCTTAACAAGTGTGTTTTCATTTTTAAGTCACCTCTAATGGTGGAGTTTGCGAAAAATCTTAACAAGTGTGTTCTCATTGTTAAGTCACCTCTAACGGTGAAGTTTGCGAAAAACCTTAACAAGTGTGTTTTCATTGTTAAGTCACCTCTAACGGTGGAGTTTATGAAAAATCCTAACAAGTGTGTGTTCACCATTAAGTCACCTCGTAGGTGTGAGTTTACGAAATACATTAAAAAGTGGTAATTTGAGCGAGTCAATATTAGGTACACGCACAAGAAACCTCATCGTGAATGAAATAAATCAAAAAACATGTGCATGCACTAAAAGATTAATCGAGAACAACGAAGTAATTAGTATGTAAACATAATAATACTTCCTCCAAGCTTGGTTGAGAATTGTAGACACCCCATTCTGTTACCCCTTAATTCTCCTTAGGTCCCTAGTACCTCCCTTCATCACTATAAACCCAGGTCACATCCCAAGTACTGACCTGGAAGCCATCGGGCACCCCCTGGCTCAGTTTGACTCAAAAGTCAAACTCCTCATCTCGATCGAGACTCAATGAATCTTCGAGGGGAACTAAATACCCTTTCCAACAGTCCGCCCCGTGCACGATTCCGACTTACCATACGGACTAACGTGCCATTTGCGTCCGAAACCTGACTTAGAGGCCAATGGGCGCTCCCGGGCTCTATTTGACCTATGTCAACTCTTCAGCTCGATCGAGGCTGAATGAATCTTCGAAGGGCACCGAATACCCTTTCCAACGGTCTGTCCTATGCGCAATTCTGACTTTCCATGTGGACGAACGATCCGTTTGACTCCGGGAAGCCACCGAGCGCTTCCCGTGCCCGGTTGACCAAAGTCAACTATCCAAACGGGGTCAAACTCTTTGTAATGTCTAAATACATCTCCTAACCTTTCCAAAGGTATGCCCCTTGCGCGATTCGGACTTACCATGCGGACAAACGCATCGTTTGCGTCCGCACGATTCCCCGTTCAATGGACCGACAAACGCTTTCGAGCCACATTTGACCTAAAGTCAACTCCCAAAATCGGGAGCGATCAAAAGGAATTTCGAAGGTCTCTAAAATACCTTTCCATTGGTATGCCCCGTGCGTGATTCTGACCAACAGTTTGCCCTCGGCGGCTAATTTTCTGAAAAAGCTTGGGGCGCACTGCCAAATGGCAGGTCCCAGATCCTGCCTATCGGCACCTGCCGATAGACAGTGCCATGATAGGGCCGATCGAAAGTCCCCCGGGGTTATAAAAGGAGGTCTTGGACTCATTTGCAAGGGGAGCACAGATCTGATAGAAATCTCTCTGAACGAATCCCAGAGACCTCTCTCGAAGGCAGCGTGATTTCAACTTCCAAATCCCTCTTTTACCTTCACTTTTCATCATCCTTTTCATCAAACTTGGTGAACTAACCACTCTCCATCATCATCCAATCTCAAGGGATGCTCTCCAACATTCAAGATCAAGCTCAAGATCTTCAAGAAGGTCCAACTTTCTCAAACTCTCTCTCTTAAATTCTCTTGAATTCCCAATAACTTGTTTTCTTACTTAGCACTTTTATCATCTCATCTCACACATCCTAATATACTTTTTATTTAGTATTATTTCACATCTCTTATTTCATATAAATAAAAACCCAAAAAAACAAGAAAAAGAGGGTTTGCTCATAAATTCCAAGTAGGGATTCTCACACTTTTTCCACATTTTTCTCACAACTAAAACACCTTTTCTACACACACACACACGCTTACAAATAAGAGATCCCACTTTTGGATTTATGGGATAAACCCCACCCCTTTGCTTTGTATGCAAACTACGTGGACTTTGATGCCTTTATAGGCTACGTAGGCGTCTCGGTGTAAAACCCAAGACTCGAGTCCTTTCTCTCACTTTTTCTCTCATTTTTATCTTCTCTAAATCCAATTTTCTTATATTATACATATATTTGTTCTTAGTGACGCATTACCTCATATGCGTTATCGTTCCCTTATAACGATCAACGTAGGGGTAACCGCGTAAATCTTATTTTTTTAATATTACTCTTATAATCTTCCTATGGATGACTCGCTTTATCTTTTCCATGATACAAGCCGAGGATTCCTACCTCCATTCTATATATATACACATGCACACATCTCACGGGGGGAACATAAAGGAAAATAGCAAATATCCATGAGAGACCGAAAGGGCGGAATAGGTGCCTAACACCTTCCCATTTCGTAACTAAGCCTCCGAACCCTTTTCAAATCATTTTGGTTTCGCACGCACCGGTATGTCTTTGGATGCCATCCTTCGGGGTGGCTTCCTCTTTTTTCTTTTACCTGTTTTGAGTAAAATAGATTGACGATTCTGAATCTCTCTACATTTTTCACACTTCACAAAATCGACGCCGGTCGAAGCGCTCTCCCGAGAGGGAACGCTCGGGACCCGAAGGATCCCTCCTCCGTCCGCGGCGGGGATCGGCGGGGATGGCCATAGTGGCGACTCTGCTGGGGATTTTTATTTCGAGGGATGGACTCTATTTACATGGATGCTATATTTGTTTATGCTCTCCCCCCATATCTGCATGTTCCCCTTTCTCACATGTGTATCCCATGCTTATGCTTATGTTCACACACTTGTAGAAAATCCTCCATGTACACCTCACACCATGTGCACCTAGGATCATGTATATTCCCATGTTTCACGCATCACCTATCCATAATTGGCGTACCTTTTGGGGTGCTTGTACTTTGTTCCCGGTTTGGCATAATCAAAGAAAGACAGTCTCATCATAAGATACTAATAAGAGAATCATGCATGATTCACACGACATCACCGAAGAGCATTGATATTGACCAAATTTTACCCAGAAACTGGAGGGTAACTTCGTGATGGGCGCTGGTCCGGCAGGTCGCAGTTAGCCTAAGCGATATGACTCTCACCTTCCATTGGCCAAGTACCTTCGATGTATATTAAACGGTTCCCCCGCATCGTACCGCTTGACCGAAGTCCTGACGGGAGGTATATCGCAGGGAATTCGTTCACATACACCGAGTATATCGAATTCTCTCTCACACGTATCGTCCCCACGAGGTATATGGTGAGACAATTCACGTACACTCAGGTATATCAAATGGCTTGTCCACATGTACTGATTGCTCGCAAGAGCAAGACGTATATCGTGGAAGTCACGCCAAAGGTGGGAACCCATGCCGATTCACCCAACCAACTGCATACCCGCATATAGGTGTCAAACCTAGGACACGCACTTCAGATTGCCGATTTCGACCCGAAACTCTACCGAAATTCGGGGTCGATCTTCTCCCCAATTTTTGCGCATTTTTAAAACGGGACTCTGTCCGCGAGCCTGGTTACAAGTCCCAAACCATAGCTTTGAATATATTAAAACCCCATTTTTCCAGGCTCAGGTCTCGTCCGGCATTGTATTTAGGAGAATTAAATACAAGTGAGAACATAATAATCATAATAATCATGCTGAGTTCCGTCTCCAAAAACATTTCTCCCTTTCTTATCAAAAATCCAAAAAACATTTCTCCCTTTCTTATTAAAAATAAAAAAAAAACATTTCCCCCTTTTTATCAAAAATCCAAAAATAGTTCCTTCCCTTTTCTCAAAAATAAATCTCACCCTACGCCTTCTCAGGTTGATCGCACGCCCTTGGCCTGGCTCCCTATTGGCTTAGGTCTTCAGTCAAATCACCCCGGAGTTTCGTCCGTTCCTCTACTACTTCTTCCGAGTCCGGAATCCATCCATCTTCCATGGAGAATGCGGATCAAGCACCAGTCATACAACCAGATCTGCCGACAGTCCTATCTCAACTCGTGGCCAAGATTGACAACCTCCAAGCTGAGGTCTGAGAAATTCAACGAAACCAATGTCTTATTCCTAAAGAGACCGAGGCCCTGTTCCCTCGTGTTATGGGTCCACCCGAGCCCATCTAGGTCCCATAAGAATATCAGCACGCTCCGCGTGCCCCTCCTGCTAATGGGCCGCTGCCTGCCCAGCTTCCAATGCCAAACATTGCTTAGCCTATGGCTAGCTTACCTCTGGTTACTGATACAAAGGAGGAGGAGTTGAATAAAGTCAAAGAGGATCTCAAGATGCTCACCAAGAAGTTTGACCAAGTCAGGATCTCTGGAAATTACATGGACTACACCCATATGTCTCCTTATCCTAAATCAAGGTTACCTGAGAAGTTCAAAATGCCAAATATCGAGATGTTTGGAGGGAGTGGTCCCCCGATTGTTTATCTTCGCAGTTATCATCGTTCCATGACTCTACTAGGGGCTTTCAAAGAAGTGATGGCCCAATTGTTTCAGCAAACTTTGAAAGACAGTGCTCTCCGATGGTTTTTATCTCTTAAGGAATCCAGAATTCGTAGCTGGGAGGATGTAGCCCGAGAATTCATGACGCAGTACAAATACAACGAAGAGATTGAGGTCACCCGCCGTGATTTAGAGTTGCTCAAACAGAACTCTGGAGAATCAGTCAGTAACTTTATAGCCCGATGGAGGGAAAAAGCGGCTACCATGACTAATCGACCGTCTGAAGAAGAATAAGTCAGCATAGTGAAGAAGAATATCTTGCCCCATGTCCGAGCAACTATGGGAGGACAGTACTACCCCCATTTTCGAGCTCTCAGAGAAGCAGGAGTAGAAATTGAAGAGGGTCTTGCTAAAACATAAGTTGAACCAAAGAAGACATAAGTTGAACCAAAGAAGGTGTCCGGACAGTTCACCCCCAGAAAATATGACAAGACTGTCAGTGCCGCAGTCTCAACCATCAACAACATCTCTCAACCAACCACATCATGGGAACTGAAAATCCACCCTGCTCCCGTCCGAAGGGAATACACTGAGCTCCATGCTCCCCTCTCCAAAGTTTACCAAGCCCTGTTAAGCCGAAACCTTATAAAGCCCCTGGATCCACATCCATTACCCAATCCACTTCCCAGAAATTTAAGACCGATGCTCATTGCGCCTTTCACCAAACAGCTGGCCATACCACCGACCAATGCTTCCACCTTCAAAACATAATCCAAGATCTCATTGACCGGGGTACCATTGCCCCACCAGCATATCCTAAACCAAACACTACTCATAACCCACTCCCAAATCATACCAATGCCATCTTCTTGGAAGGAAACCCAGATTTCGATCCATCAAATCAAATCACACCCTTATACCCTCCTAAACCCCTTCAACTTTCCCATATTTCCTCCTACACCCTGATAGCCCCGCTGATCAGGCTTTGTCACTCCTTACCAGAGCATGCATCACTGTCCGGACCTGTTCTGAAAGTAGAGGTATGGAATTACCAGAGGCTTTGTCACTCCTAAAGTTCGGGCTGAAATTGCCCTCACAGATGATTATCGACTACCAGAGGTTCAGTACGTTGTTTTTAGAAGCACGAAAATGGGCCCAAGAATTAGATAGGTGGATGGTACCAACCGACGAAATCTGCTTAGATGATGTTGTCCGGATCATGACGGAAGCATTCAGGAAAACCAACAACATTTGCAGTATCACCGAGTTACTTGACACTTTGAAGCTACAAGGGCACCTGGTCCCTTCAACCTTACATATCCCCACAGAATGGGAAGGCCTATATGAAGAAGCCGTTGAGGTTATGGAATGCATTGACTTCATAAAGGAAAATAGAATTGTTGCCACCGGATGGGGGGAATAATTCGAAGTTTCAAATGAAGAACAAGCTTCAGGAGGAAATGGCCCAATAGCTGACTTATGTGGGATGATATCATTTGAGGAACTTCTCGGAGAAATAAATAAGCTGGCAGAACAACCGGAGATTGATAAGGAAACTGCATTTAAGTTTTTCCCTTCTTCAGTAAATCACATGACCAGATCTGGGAGACATTACCAAATTCCAAACTCGCTACCAACCAATGATAAGGGGAAGGGCGTTGAAAACCTTCCTATGCCAGAAATGACCCTCGAGGAGAGCAAGATCCTCGATCGATTGAAGAAAACTCAAGCTAACATCACTCTATGGGGGATTTTCATGTCTTCCCAGTTACACAGAAATGCTTTGATCAAATTGCTCACTGGATCCATAGTTCCTCCCTCTACCACACCAGAAGAAGTGGTAAACCTAGTCGGATCCTTGACCTCTACCCGAATGCTGTCCTTTTCTGAAGAAGAAATCCCCAAAATTGGGCCAAATCACAATCATGCACTCAACATCTCCGTCGAAGTTATGGGGAAGGTTGTACCACTCTCTCTCATTGATAACGGATCCGCTTTGAATGTCTGCCCGCTGAGAACCTTCAAATGTTTAGGTCTAAAAGAAAGTGACCTCACTCCAACATCCGCTGCCGTACGTGCCTACAATAATACCCGTCGTGAGGTGATGGGATCCATAAAACTTGTAATAGGGGTTAGACCTATAAACCCTGTCATTGAAATCCAAGTCATCGATATCCCGGCCTGTTTTAACCTGTTGCTCGGACGACCCTGGCTCCATAGTATAAAGGGTGTCTCTTCCTCATTCCATTAGAAACTGAAGTTCTTCACCGATGGGCGAGTCATCACCATCTTGGGTGACGACGGTAATGCCAAGGGTGCAAGCACCAGCAGTCTAATTCTTGAGATACAGCACGGGTCAAATGATATGCTCCTATCAGGTTTTCGAGTTGAACCATCCCTACTCCCGGCAGGGGACGGTTTCAAAGAAAGGGTTTGTCCAGAATATGACCCTCATGGCAATGTCAATGTGATTCAGATGTTCAGAAACATGCACTTTATGCCCGGACTGGGGCTGGGACAAAGGCAGCAGGGGATACTTGAGCCCATCAAACTGAAGAAAGCTTTCCCTCCTTGCAGTTTGGGATATCAACCATCAGAACCAGAACTCAGAATGATCCGCCAGACTCGATCAAAGAGAGGGTTAGACTTCGTCCGAACTATCTCGAGATATTCTTTAAATGGACGATTCATCAAGGAGGGTGAAGATTTCCCCTTTTGCAGTTTTCCAGAATCGTGGTATAACCATATAGATAAGAAGATGAAGCCTGGAATGGAGATATTCTTCGAAGATAGCTACCCATGGGCCGAAATTTACCAATACCAGGTGCCACCGCTTATCAAGGATACTGAAGAAACTGAGGAAAGTGACTCCGAAAATTCCTTCAACCTGCAGACACTGGGGCTGACGCTCTGCATGGTTTATTCAGGCACTACATCAAGGGACCCATCCCGTCTGATTAAAGCTGCTGATACACCTCTCCTCAACTAGCATGCTGTGCCAGTTCTACCTGTTGAAATCTCCCCTAACCCCAATGTTTACCCTGTTTTATCTACTGTTGTCCATCCTTGCTCAAATGTAATCGAGACCTCTTTTGATGAGGTTCTCAATGCTGTTTTTCCTATCAATGAAATAAACAAAAATTTTGAGTATCTTGCTGTGCCTTACATTAATTGTGTGGATTTTAATCAAACTTTTGATGATGATGATTTTACAAATGAACAATTCTTAACTGATCTAAATAAGGTTAATAACAAATAACATAATCGCGTTGAAGTTAATAAAGAAGAGACTGTTGTTATTAATCTCTGTTCTAGTAGCCAACTGCGCGAGATTAGGATAGGGGCCACCCTTAACGAGCATGAGCGCGCACAACTCGAAGAATTGCTAAAGGAGTTCGTGGATGTCTTCGCCTGGTCCTACGATGACATGCCCGGTATTTATCCCGAAATAGCTCAGCACGAGATCCCCATTCTCCCAGATGCCAAGCCAGTTAAACAGAAGTTGAGAAAGCTCCGCATCGAATGGTCGCTTACGGTCAAAGAAGAGGTGATCAAACAGTTGAACGTGGGTTTCATTCGAGTAATCGAATATCCCACGTGGCTCGCTAACATTGTACCTGTACCAAAATCAGGAGGAAAGGTTCGAATGTGTGTGGATTACCAAGATTTAAACAAAGCTTCTCCGAAGGATGATTATCCGCTACCCAACATCGACATGATCGTGGACAATACTGCCAGTCATGCTCTCAAGTCATTTGTCAAAGGATTTGTCGGATACAACCAAATTAAGATGCATCCCGACCACCAAGAAAAAATCGCGTTCATCACCCCATGGGGAACTTTTTGCTACACCGTTATGCCATTCGGCCTCAAGAATGCTGGGGCTACCTACCAAAGGGCTGCCACAACCATCCTGCATGATCTGATCCACAAAGAGGTCGAGGTTTACGTGGATGATATGATTATCAAGTCCAAAACTAGAGAAGGTCATGTTCTCGCTCTCCAAAAGTTCTTCGAACAATTGCGACAGTATCAGATGAGACTTAATCCACAGAAGTGCGTCTTCGGCGTTACGAAGGGAAAAATCTAAGGATTCATGATCAGTGAGAAGGGGATAGAAACAGATCCCGCCAAGATGAAGGCCATACTTGAGATGCCACCTCCCCGAATAGAGAAGGAAGTCCGAGGTTTCCTGGGGAAATTACAATATATCAGCCGGTTCATCAGCTAGATAACCTCCATCTGCGAACCAATCTTTAAGCTCCTCCGAAAGGATTCAACCAAGGTTTGGAACGAGGCCTGCCAAGAAGCTTTTGATCGAATCAAATAATACCTAACCCAACCTCCAGTTCTCATGCCACCACAGCCTGGTCTCCCTTTGCTCTTATACCTAACCATAACAGACACTGTAGCCGGGGCTTTGCTAGCCAAGTACCTCGAGGACTCCCACAAAGAAAGAGCCATCTATTACGCCAGTCGCAAGTTGGTCGGATACGAGGTCAACTACACTGCTTTAGAAAAAGCATGTGTCGGACTTGTCTGGGTCACCCAAAAGTTGCGACACTACATGTTCGCCTTCCCCATTAAACTAGTATCTCGAATGGATCCCATTAGATACCTTCTTGAGAAACCCGCCTTATCTAGCCGAATGGCCCGATGGTTGGTGCTCCTAACCGAGTTCGATATCGTGTACGTCACACAGAAAGCCGTTAAAGGAAGATCCATCTCTGACTACCTCGCTGACTACCCTATAGAAGAAGCAGATGTATGGATCTCTGAATTCCCAGATGAAAACATCCTCTGCACCACTCAAGACCGCCTCTGATGGAAAATGTTCTTCGACGGCGCTGCCAACAAAAAGGGATATGGCATTGGGATACTTCTGGTCGCCCCAGATGACTCCCATACTCCCATCGCCATTAAATTGGATTTCCCTTGCACCAAAAACATGACAGAATACGAGGCATGCACAGTGGGCCTCCAGGTCGCTCTCGAGAAAGGTATTCAATACCTTGATGAATACGGGGATTCTGCCCTTATCATCGGTCAAGTGCTCAGAATGTGGAAGGTCAAAGACGAAAAGCTTCAACCCTTTCATGCCCAATTAGAAGATTTGGCCTCCCAATTCCGAGATATCACCTTCCATTGCTTACCCCGAGCTAAGAATAACCTAGTCGATGCTCTCGCTACTTTGGCTTCCATAGTCGACATGCCCGAGGGAATAATAATGCCCCCCTTCCTAGTTCAAAAGTAAGACAAACTGACCCATTGCTACCATATTGAGCTTGTCTCCACTGAAGATCCCGAACTAGTCGATTGCTGGTACTATGATATTTGGTGCCTCCTCAAACACGGTAGGTATCCCGAGGGTTCCAACAAGAACGATCGAGCTACCCTCCGAAGGCTGGCCTCTCAGTACATCATCTGCCATAAAGCACTACTCAAGAGGAATTTCGATGGAACTCATTTGCACTGTATTGCAGGGGCTGACATTGAAAAGATAATGCAGAAAATCCACAGCGGGGAATGCGAACCTCACATGAATGGTCACATGCTTGCCAAAAAGATCATCCGACAAGGCTACTACTGGACCACCATATCCCAGGATTGCACCGCCTATGTTCGGAGATGCCCTAAATGCCAACAGTTATCCAATCTTCAACATATACCTCCGCGGGAATTATACAACATGGCTTCTCCCTGGACGTTCTCCACCTGGGGTATCGACATCATAGGGAAGGTTATACCAAAAGCGTTAAACGAGCATGAGTTCATCCTGGTTGCCATTGATTACTTCACCAAATGGGTCGAAGCTGAGTCATACGCAGTATTAAATGCCAAGAAGGTGTCCAAATTCATCAAGAAGAATATCATCTGCCGATATGGGGTCCCGCATGAGATAGTGTCGGATAATGGTTTGCGCTTTGAGGCAGAAGTCACAGAAATAGTCAACGAATACGGGATTCAGAGACACAAATCGTCTCCCTACCGACCTCAGACCAATGGTGCAGTTGAGGCCGCAAATAAAAACCTCAAAGCCATCATCAACAAGATGACCGAAAGTTGTAGGGATTGGGCCGACCGGATCCCCTACACTCTCTGGGGCTATCGAACCTCAATTCGAACCTATACTGGGGCTACCCCTTACTCCCTGGTTTACGGCATGGAGGCAGTCCTACCTGTGGAGCTGGAAATACCCTCATTACGTGTCATGCTCGAAAGCAAGGTTAGTGAAGAAGACTGGTGCCAAGGCCGTCTTGATGAGCTGACCCTCCTAGATGAACGGATATTAAAAGCTCTTTACCACATACAAGGGTACCATCGCCGAATGGCGCGATAATTTAACAAGAGAGTCAAGGACCGTGGTGTCTGAGAGGGGGATTTAGCCCTCAAAGAGATAATCGAACCCATCTGGGACCCTAGAGGAAAGTTCAAACCCAATTGGAGCGGGCCTTACATTGTGAAGAAAATCTCATCCGACGGTGCCGCCATGCTCACTGACCTAGATGGGGAAGAGATGGCTCGTCCAGTCAATCTGGACCGTCTCAAGAAGTTCTACCCCTAGCCCAAAATCTCGGCGCGCTACGACTCTTCTCATCCCCCTTCTATTATAAAAAAAAAACTCTCTCCATTTCCCTCTATCCAGAACTACGTGGGCCTGATCCTCTACAAAAAACTATTTTCAAACAAGACAAGAACTTTTTTCAAAAACCCTAGAGGTACGTAGGCAGCTCATACTCCTCACATGAGCACGACCCCTTCTTTTTCACAAAATGCCATTCTTTTCTTACCTCCGAGAATGACAGTTCATTTTAAACATCTACTTAAACAAAGGATTATGTGTGCCTTAGCGATTGGTATAGATAATTCAAAATACAAAATTCATTGAAAGGCACAGCTGGATGATCAGAAACTTGTTTATTTCATTAATAAGAAACTACAGTACGGATTACATAAGAAAAAGGAACGGATAACTCCCTTCCCCATACTACCATAAAAACCAGACAAAATCCCCCACATCTGTTACATAAATAAACGCCCCAGGAGTCCTACCCACAGCTACCCGAAGAGCCTGCACCCTCATCATCCACGTCCTGAGGACCCCAAGTTTCTCCTGCTTGAATGGAGTGCCGCTAACATTCTATGGATCGATGAGCCTTAACCATCTTCGAAAAGACCACAACACCCCCTTCCATGGAGTCAGATAAAACAAACCACCTCCGACCGGTCTCTACTGCCAACATCTTGCTGACTACTTCCCTCCACAACCACTTCATATAATCTTTGGGGACATAGCAAACCTTCTCAACAGACTGAGAGGGACGGGTCGACAGACGCCGATTTTCCTACAGAGATCCAAGCAACAGACGCAAGCACTCAGTCAAATCTTCTACTGAAAAGAAATTTGAGGTCCGAGGGGGCACGACCTGCGCCCAGCCAGATTGGCGCAAAAGCCGTCAAGGGAAATAAAAAGAGGTCTGCCTGAGACCTACCAGCCGCACATATGAATATTCTCCTAACTCCAGAACAGGCTGCAGCTGTCCCCACCAAAGCACGGACCAATACATCCCACAAGCCCCGTACTCCACAAGCTAATTCTCCCAGTTCTCAATATACAGGCCCATGCGGATAAAGTAACGCGAAAAGAAATTGGGTACAACCGACAAAGGATATTCTGGAGGAGTCGACAAGCAAAATCTTTCAGACAACCACATGAATAGCATCACAGGGCTACCCCTCAAAAAGTCTGAACGGCCTTCTCTCCAAGCATCCAGGCCATTCAGAGTCTCCGCCAATATCACCGTCGCAGGATTACGATGGTATGACATCCATGAGGTAATGGCTGCGAGTTGTGGGTCCACGTGCACCTCCCCAGTCACCAACAGTAATTTTGACACCAGGCCCAGAACGACGGCTCCAGCATAGCCAGCATCACTTACTTCCCACGAACGCACGAACTGCAACACCGATGGGAGGGAGATCATCCCTCTAGCAACCAGTGGCCTGGCCGTCGAAGGCGAGATATGAAGAAGCCCGGCTAAAAAATCCATAGGAGAATGGGAAAATTTGGGTAAAGCCGTGGCAACACTAGGATTCACGCCCAGTATGGCAGAAAATTCCTCGTAGGTAGGACAAACTTCTTCCAACCCAAAGCGGAATACATGGTCTTCGGGGTACCAAAATTGTACCGCCGCCATCAGCATATTCCACTCAAAAGGTCGATTACGCCACAAGGAGACTCGACGCATATTGAAGGAATCATAGTCGACATTATAGGAGCACATAGCTTCCAAGGCTTCGAGGTAATTGGCAAACTCGATGCTACCAGGGAGAGCCATCTTACAAGACTAAAAGATGATGGGTGGGTATGAAGAATGCAAAAAGTGTGAGGAAAACACTCCACCCTTCTCCCTTTTTATACTTAGAAATCCTCACAAGGGAAATAATCCCTGCAGAAATCGTAGGGTATCCTACCCCACAAGGTACTAAAGGCTGAAGAGGGTACGAATCAAAGCTTTCAATCTCCCTTTTTCCTCTTTTGTCAAAATCAGAAAAATAAAAATTGATATTCTCAAAAGAATTTCAAAATCCCTTTTCCTCCTTATATAATTCCCTTTTTTAAATTTCCTCCATTCCTTCTTTGTCAAATTAGAAAACTCCAAAATAATAAATTGATATTCTCAAAAGAATTTCAAGAATCCTGTTCCCTCCTTATGGGATTCCTCGTTTTAAATAAAGCAACTTTCCTTTGAAAAATTCCAAAAATACTCCTGTTTTACGGTCTCAGTAGCAAATTAAAAAGCGCATGTGCATGCATTCATTCATTCATCATTAAGATAAAAGATAGTCAAAAAACTGCATTGCATTGCATATATATGTTTTCTGTGTTGCATCATTTTTGCAGGAAATAAAGAAAAGCCAAAAACAACGGGACTCAGCCCGAACCCACATTTCACTCCCTCTCTCTCTCAAGAATTTCTATCCCGGCGACGCGCTCTCTTTCCCCTACGGCGAGACGACACACCCCCACTATCCGAGCTAGAGTCTCCCCCGGACGAGGCTGACGGCACCAAGCAAGAAGGAACAGGGACAGCCTCCCGAATGTGGGCAGTCGCCAATGCTATCCAATCCCTGATGTCCCTGAGCCAAGTGGTCGACACCCAGATTTGTTGCAAAGGAAAGGCAGAATCAGTATCAAGCAAAAGAAATAAAAAAAAGAAAGAGGAAAAGGACCGAAAGGTTTACCACAGGACGAAGGACGTCCTCTGTCAAGCCCAGCTCCTCCGGATCCATCACAAGAGGACGATGCAGCATCGGCACTGTCCCTCCATCAGCCCGCCGGATGTTGTACGAAGGAGTGTGCAGCCGAACAAAAGGGACCTCTGAGGTCACCGCCGCCGCATGTGCCGACGGACCACCACCACTGTGGGAGGACCCCACCGCCTGACTCGAACCAGCAGGAGGGAAATGCAAAACATCATGTATACTGAGCGCCATCAATCAGCTCGTCACAAAGTCCATATAGTCATACGGCGCAGCCGTATCAGTATACAACGCATAGGACTCTCCAATCATCGCCGCGATCCTTTCATCCTCCAACAATTGCCGCTCCCGCCTTATAGAAGTAGGAGGCTGCACGGAAGGCACCACCACCTCCTCCTCAGCAATCTGACGGATCACCCTCTCCCCGAGGTACCAGGAATGGCCGAACTCATGCGCCAACAAACGCCTCATCTGCGCGTTCACCCCAGTCACCCTCGTATCCTGAATGGCGGTCCCCTAAGGATAAAAGGTCACCTGAAAATCCCCAAGCAGACATAAGTCAATACAGAATCAGAAGGTGCAAAAACCAAGGTTCTAAAAAATGCGGGGCGTGATTAAGGCGTGGAGGCCAAGCCTTAAGCCTTAGAAGCCTAGGCGGGCCTAGGCGTAAAAAGGCGTTTAGGCCTTCTTAATATATTTTAATATTTTTTAACCATAACAAGGCTATTAAAATACAAAAATTGCACATATCATAAAAATATGTCAATATATGCAAATTAAAATACTATCTGATTATTTTGGATAAGATAATGGTCCGGTTTGTAAACAAATTCTTTAAAAGCCGACATCGTTTCACTAAGGCATTGTTGTTTTTAGAAAAAAGTGCGCCATTAGGGTTTTACCAAGAATAAGGCGTGAAAAGCCTAAGGTGAGGCGTTTCTCCTAAGCCTTAAGCCTAGCCGTGCCTAGACGGAGCCTAGGCAGGTTTTTTAGAACAGTGGCAAAAACTAAGGCTGAAATGGAAAGAGTCTTACCCTACCACTGGTCAGGTCATTTAAGACCTGACACACCGCCTCCAGGGAGAGAGATCCCTTCGATTTTCGGTTGGCTTTACGCCATCGATACAAGCGACAGAAGTCCCCAACGGTGTCGTCCTTCAGAGCAATCAGCGGGGTGTTGCACCCAATCACCTTATAAAACCACGTCTGAATTCACAAGCCATAAGAGACGCATAAGGAAAATACGAATGCATGAAATGGAAATGCGCAAAGTAAAGAATACCTCAAGGAGATACGTGGCTCCAGTAAAAGTCTGCCGGCAGAACCGGCTGAACGCATCCAGAGAAGAGTAAAGGGTCGCCAAGGTCAGACTCCCCCAATCATAGAAAGGGATGTTGGAAAACATCCTCAAGTATGGAAGAAACCACAAATGGACGACGTCGCCGATCGACGCCACCATGAAACCTCCCAGCACCAACAAAATGAACAACCGGGCCATCTGCCTCACTTGCAGCCCGTCCTCCACATCAACCACCCTGCTCAGCAAAACATCCCTCAGCAAGGACAGCCAGATAGAATCTCGAGAGACTATCCTCCTCACATCACCGAGTGCCGCATACACCGCCTCCGGCCTTACCCACAAAGAGCGGTCCACCTCTATCTGCTCCCCGTCACAATCCAGCCCCAACAGTTGTTGCACATCTATGGGAGTCACCGTCATCTCCCCGAAGCCAAAATGAAAAGTGTGGGTAGTGTCCCACCACCTCTCCCCCAAGGCACACAAAACTGCTGTTGAGCGAGGCGTCTCATCCAGTGCAGCCGCCAACCTCCCAAAACCCGCTGATGATACCATCCAGCGCACCACGGGTGGGAGATGCTCCCAAACATCCCTAAGCCCCATCGTGCCGCGGGCACGCATGTTCTTCAAAGAAATATCCGACTGGCGAAAGGAAAAATTCAGTCAAAGGTCAAGAAAAGGAAAAATCACCCAAAAAGGGAAAAAATGCCAAAGGTCAGTTTACTTACATAACCACCGGGAGTCACTCTCGAAGAGCAATGACGCGACGGCTCCCGCAGCAAGGTCCGCTCATCCGCAACCGGCTCGAATGCATCAAAGGCATTCTCGTTCCCCAAAGCAAGGGGCACCCTGTCCCTCCAATCCACATTCGCCCAGTCATCAACGGTCAACCACTCCCGGTGGACAGTGGTGCTCACAAAAGAGGCCATTTCTTAAAGATCGAAATGCTAGAACGATTCGCAGAGAGAAATCGCAGAAAGAGAGAAGGCAAGAAGCTGTGGAAAATGAGGGAAATTCGCCCCCTTTATATAGGAGGCCAAACGAATGCCGATCGGCAACCCACCTCACCATACCGATCAGCACTGTCTCCTCACCTTCCCGAGGCAGCCCAAAAGTCCATGCCACTACCGAATGGCACCTCTCAGTCTATGCCGGTCGGCACCCCCTATAAATTTCGTGCAAAAATTTCCAAAAAATAACAGAAAGCCTCGAAAAAATCCCCGGAAAATTCCTAAAAATCCCAGGAAGGATTTAGAACGTTTTCATCAAGAAAATTTCGCACTCCTTAGGGCTACACACCGTTTTTCCCAACGGAGCCCTCAAAATCCAAGCGATTGACCTCTAGAGCAAGGCGCCCGGACCACCTAATCACCTCCTCATCAGACTTTACAACCATCGGCTATCCGGTGCGGTACAATATCACATGGTATTTTTCCTAGAAGAAATTAGAAGAACCACTCGCCCCGAGCAATCTCTCCCAAAGGACAATCCAAAATTTTCTCGGCCCATTCATCATTTCCCAGCGAAATTTCAGATCCAAATTCTTATTCCCAGTGGAACCCCTCTTCCCCAGCGGTGAAATCTCCTCCCGACAAACTCCGGAGGATCTCTAAGGATCATTTGATCACTTCCCCAGCGAAATTCTCTTACATCACCTAAAATAGGTTGTTCTCCCCTGCGAGGTCTCCTAAAAATCTTCCCCCAGCTAGCATCTCCCCAGCTCAAAGAGGAATCATAAACCTCTTTCTCGAGCAGAATCAAAATACAATCTTTATCTACTCTTGGGTCAGAATTGGCCCCTGTCTTGGATCGTCACCTTAGTTAGGTCAGAATTGACCTCATTCCTCGGTCGTCACCACTCTTGGGTCAGAATTGACCCCGATCTTGGATATTCACCTTAGTTAGGTCAGAATTGACCTCGATCCTCGGTCGTCACTACTCTTGGGTCAGAATTGGCCCCGGTCTTGGATCTTCACCTTAGTTAGGTCAGAATTGACCTCGGTCCTCGGTCGTTGATGATGCTAAAATCTAGCACCACCGGATAAGTGATAATGAGCTCAAACAGTAGTAACCATGGCAGCCATGGAGATGTATATGTGTAAGTGTGTAGAAGGGGATGAGTATAAGAGGAATAAGATAATGATGTATAGTGGTTCAGCCAATTAGGCCTACATCCACTGTGAGTGTGTGATCCACTAAGTATGGGCACTAATGGCCTTGGATATAATGCACATAAACTCACTTTCTCTCTCTACTGTGTGTATAAGCAGAGTTTTTTCTAGGGTTACAATTATCGATTGATCTCCCCTGTAGGGTTGTAGGTGACAAGTATATATAGGTCTTGGGGGGTGTAGTGTACCCCCCAAGTATGCATGGTGCATGTGAATGATGATCTAGCCAATCCCCTGTTGACACCTGTAGATGCTAAATGATGACATAATATTCCCTCACGTGAGGGTGTGATTTTGTTATAACGGTCTCCCATGTGCCATGTGAGCCTCACGCGCACTGTTCCACGCGTCTCCCAAACCACGCGCTGTGATGATGTCACCCTCGGCCTTTGATATGAGGCCGAGGGAAAAGTTCCTTCTGGCAATGAGTCTGGCCTAATTTCGGCCTCGTACTGTCGGCCCCTCGGAGGGTTGTCTGGAGCCTGATGAAGGGTCAGCCCCTCGAAGGGTCGTCTGGAGCCTGATGAAGGGTCGACCCCTCGAAGGGTCATTTGGAGCCTGATGAAGGGTCGACCCCTCAAAGGTCTTCTGGTGCCCTCGAAGGGTCGTCCCCTCAAAGGGTCGTCTAGAGCCTGATGAAGGGTTGGCCCCTTGGAGGGTCGTTCTGGCCTGATGAAGGGTCACCCCCTTGGAGGGTCGTTCGGGCCTGATGAAGGGTCGCCCCCTTGGAGGGTCTTTCGGGCCTGATGAAGGGTCGGCCCCTTGGAGGGTCATCCGGGCCTGATGAAGGGTCGGCCCCTGCCCATATATGGGTATATCAATCACCCTCAGCCCTTAGCCATAGATGTTGTTGAGATGGCTGAAGGATAGCATTGTAATTGAGATAGGTGTGTAATCAGTTGGGTGAGTGATACCTGTCAAGCTGATGTGACACCTGTCAAATTTTTATCCAATGTCGTTCCAGTTTTCAAGGTGTGGCGCCCGCATGCTGCTTCGGCTTTGTGCCCTAATGATGTCCTCCTTGTGGGCTGTGATTTGCCTTGGGTAATGGGCTCACTCATCACTAAGGTATATAAGCAATTTTTGAAACCTTTCCTTCTCTTCTTCTTCTTCGCACCCAAGCTCTCTATCTCTCTAGATTTCCAACAGACAAAGCACCATTTCTGCAAATTTCAACATTTTGAGTTTGGTAGTCTCGCTCTTCCCTCTCAGGTAATCCTTCTACCCTAGTGTCCTCTTTTCCTTCATTTCTTACTTGCTTTCTTGTTTTAGGTTTGTAGGGTAATATTTTCCTTAGGGTTTTTCATAACTTTTCTGGCGTCTTTTCCGACGACTGGTTCTTGAGTGTTCTTGATTAAAACATTTGGTTTCTTTTGTTTCAATCCAAAAGTCCAACTTGGTCAATTGCAAACTTGTTTGTAGTTAGCTTAGAAATTCATCCAAGTGTAGGGTCTCCCCCTTAATGCTTAGGAGGCTTTACAGTTTAGCCGAGGAGTTCCCATCCTTGAGAGAGAAGCTCTTCGTAGAGATTAGGCGAATAGAGGAAGGGGAGGAGAGGAGACGAGGGGCCGACCCTAATTGGGTACGACCCATTTTTCCCATTCCTCTTGCCACAATAAGACCCTTTGAGTCTTGAGGGTCGTCTTGTCGTCCAACCGAGAGTTATTCGAGTGAGATGGATGAGAGAGCGTCATCGCCAATTGGCGCTGGACCTTTTGGGAGAGGAGAGGCATCTGACCTAAGCCCAGGCCAATAGGCCAAGGGTATGGTTACTTCCGAGGCTGTCCCTATGACAACTCTATCTCCACATGCCTTCCAGATGGCTTTTCCCCAAGGGCCTATGACAGGTGATGAGGCCGAGGGTGAGGGGACTGAGGATGATGAGGAATCGAAAGACCCAGTTGACACATCTCACACCTCGTCTTATATTTCCTTGGTCAGGGATCGTGACCTTCTTCTATGGAGGCATGCATATGGTGTTCCTCCGACCATATCTATGAGGGTTCCCTCTGAGGACGAGAGGTTCTTTGAGGGTGAAGAGGGAGAGATAGCGGTGTACGAATAAATGTTCAAGGTAGGTGTCAGACTCCCTTTACATCCTGCTGTCGTAGATATTTTATCAGCCCTCGGCGTTGCCCCCTCTCAACTTCCTCCCAACTCTTGGAGGATGATCCTTGGTTATGTCTTCTTATGGAAAAACGCTTTCACTGATGAGCCCTCAGCCGACGTATTCTTGGCCTATTACAATATCACCTCCTCGTCCAAACAGCCTGGGTATTATCACCTGGGAGCGAGGAGGCCTGACAAAAAACTTCTCCACGTGGCACAAACCTCCAACCACGATTGGAAGAAGAGATTCTTCTTTGTCTCCGGAGAGTGGGAGTTCTCTGCCGAGGCACAACCTGTAGCTGACGGTCCGAGGGTCCCCAAAAGATGGTCTAACCCTTCAATGAAGGCCATGTCAGACCCTGGACTTAGTCTAGAAGAGAAAGACATAGTTGAATATCTGAGAGGACGAGGGAGAGGGAGTGAACTTCCAAGGTTTGAAGATCTGATGACCCCTCGGTTCCTCAAGGAAGCTGGTCTGAGGGTCGGCCCCCTGACAGAACTATGTGAGTTATATTATTTTTCCATTCTTTACTTTTTTCAACTGTTTCATCATTGCCTCTGCATTTTTCTGACGTGTTGTCCTCCTTTCAAGTCGTCCCTCTGGCATATCGAATCAACTTTGGGAAATGACTGCTCCCAACTTACTATTAGGCCTAGGCAAAAAGAAAGGCAAGGAGCCTCAGCAAGCTCCAAGGAAGACAAAGGCCGTGGGGCCGATGGTTGTTGAGTCGACTGTTGATAGCCACAAAAGGAAAGATCCTGAAACTCCTGTTGACCCTCGGCCGAACTCACGGACGAGGCCGAGGGTAGAGTCGTCTGAGGGGGTTGGTTCATCTTCCAGCATGGGGGCCTTCTCTTCCCAGAATTTGGCGCTTCTAAAGGCCGAGCCGTCCTCCCTGATTGCCAATCTGAGGGCGGCCAAAGCCTCTATGTTCTCTGCCCCCTCTGCCGCCGACTATGATTTCTTATCTAAAATTCCCACGACCAAGGTGTATGACTATGGTCTGCACACACTGGCTCAGGTACTTATTTTTACTTTATTTTCTTTATGCTGAATTTTTCACCAACTGTTTCCTCAGCCTCTTAATAAGTGTCTTTTTCTATGCAGTCTGTCTGTGCCTTTACCTCGGCCACTAAGTGAATGGTTGAGAATCAACATAAGTTTCATGAAGCCGAGAGGGCCATTCAGCATGAGGCTGACCTGCAGACAGAGCTCGAGACTGCAAGGGCTGAACTGGAGAGTGCCAGGATTGAGCATGCCAGGGTCTTGGATGAGCTGACGAGACAGCATGATACCGACCAGCAGGCCAACGACTTACTTATAAAGGAGAAGGATGAAGCCTTGATCAACTTGGAGGTTCAGCACAAGGCCGATCTTGAGGCGACTGTCAAGAAGGCCGAGGCCGATGCTGTGGAGGCCTACAAACTCTCGGACGAGTTTCAAGGCTTCGGCCTTGAATACTTGGAGAGGGGAATTAGGACGTCCTATCGGTGGGTCATCTTAAAGTTCGCTGATGCAGTGTCGTCCGTCCGCCCCGCTCTAGAGGCAGTTCAACTGGACGATCCACTTATTGCTGAAACCCTAGCCCAAGTGGAATCTCAACATGTCGAAGGCACGGGCACGTCTGAGGCTCGGCCTGTCATGGTCATAGAAGAATCTCCGATTGATGTTGAGGCATTTCCCTCTGATATTGCTCAATAGGGTGGCTGTCTGTAGCCTATACCCTCTTCGTGTAATCCATTTTTGTATTTTACCTTTGTAGAACAAACATCATTCTGTAATATAATGCCTCTTTCTGTCTTCCATACTTCTCTCTTATATAATTTGCACTGTGATGTTTTTGGATTGACAATATCACTAACCCCTCCCTCGTCTTTTTTGAGGACCATGGTGGGGTCGTCCCCTCCATGCGACCTCATAATAACCGAGGGTTATAATGACCAATTTAATGGTTTTAAACAAAGTTTTTCCTCGTCTTTCTTGAGGACCATGGTGGGGTCGTCCCCTCCATGTGACCTCATTATAGCCGAGGGTTGTAATGACCAATTTAATGGGTTTAAACAAAGTTCTCCCTCGTCTTTTTTGAGGACCATGGTGGGGTCGTCCCTTCCATGTGACCTCATAATAGCCGAGGGTTATAATGACCAATTTAATGGTTTTAAACAAAGTTCTCCCTCGTCTTTCTTGAGGACCAATGTGGGGTCGTTTCCTCCACGCGACCTCATTATATCCATGGGTTATAGTCACCAATTTAATGGTTTTAAACAAAGTTCTCCCTCGTCTTTCTTGAGGACCATGGTGGGGTCGTCCCCTCCACGCAACCTCATTATAGCCGAGGGTTATAATCACCAATTTAATGGTCTTAAACAAAGTTTTCCCTCATCTTTCTTGAGGACCATGGTGGGGTCGTCCCCTCCACGCGACCTCATTATAGCTGAGTGTTATAATCACCAATTTAATGGTTTTAAACAAAGTTTTCCCCCGTCTTTCTTGAGGACCATGGTGGGGTCGTCCCCTCCATGCGACCTCATTATAATCGAGGGTTATAATCACCAAATTAATGGTTTTAAACAAAGTTTTCCCTTATCTTTCTTGAGGACCATGGTGGGGTCGTCCCCTCCATGCGACCTCATTATAGCCGAGGGTTATAATCACCAAATTAATGGTTTTAAACAAAGTTTCCCCTCGTCTTTATTGAGGACCATGGGGGGGTCGTCGCCTCCATGCGACCTCATTATAGCCGAGGGTTATAATCACCAAATTAATGGTTTTAAATAAAGTTCTCCCTCGTCTTTCTTGAGGACCATGGTGGGGTCGTCCCCTCCATGCGACCTCATTATAGCCGAGGGCCGTTCTCTGAAGATGTTTTCATTGGTACTAGAACTGATAAACACAAGATGAGGGGAAACACTGATATTTCTCATTAATTTTCCAAGTGTTCTGTCGGAGCAACACCTCTTACAACTGTCGTTCGATAGGACTTTACAAAACTATTGATAGTATTTCTTCAAATGATCTGCATTCCAAGGGTTGAAAAAGGGTTCCCCCTCTAGGTTTTCTAGTCTATAGGTCCCAGGGCGACTTCATCGATGAACTTATATGGGCCATGCCAATTAGGATGGATCTTGTTGCGCTTTTTCCAAGTCTTTTTGAGGACCAAGTCCCCTACCGCAATTGGTCCCTGTTTCACCCTCTGATTGTAAAACCTTGCGGTCCTCTGCTGGTAGGCGGCCTGCCTTATCTCGGCATCTTCCCTCCTTTCCTCAATCAGGTCTAAGTCGAGTCTCCTCTCTTATGTATTTCTATGGGGGTCATACATTTGGACCCTATGAGTAGGAAACCCAATCTCGGTGGGTATGACGGCTTCTGAGCCATAAGCTAGCATGAATGGGGTCTCTCCGGTAGAGGTCCTCACTGTCATCCTGCATGCCCACATCACGGAATATAACTCCTCTACCCATTTTCCTTTTGCCTCCTCAAGCCTCTTCTTGATTCCATCTAGGATTGTCCTGTTTGTAACTTCTGTTTGCCCATTGTCCTGAGGTTAGCCCGGGGTAGAGAAAAATTATTTGATACTCACCCTTTCACAGTACTTCTGTAGAGAGGTATTCTTGAACTGAGTCCCGTTATCCGAGATGAGGGTGTTGGGGAGACCATATCTGCATATAACATTTTTCCAGATAAACTGGAAGGTCTTCTGCTCTGTAATCGTGACCATCGGTTCGGCCTCTACCCATTTTGAGAAATAGTCAATCGCTACGATGAGGAACCAATAGTTATTGCCTGCTCTTGGTAAGGGTCCTACGAGGTCCATCCCCCACACTGCAAATGGCCATGGGGATGTAATGGAGATAAGAGGCTGATGGGGTTGGTGAGAGATGGTGGCAAATCTCTGGCATTTATCGCACTTTTTTACATATGCCGTGGTGTCTTTCCCCAAGGTCAGCCACCAGTACCCTTGGGTGATCACCCTCTTCGCTAAGGATCTTCCCTCAATGTGGCTTGAGCACGATCCTTCATGCACATCTTGCAAAATGGATGGGACCTCAGATGGGTGCACACACCTAAGTAAGGGGAGTAAAAATCCCTTTTTGTACAAGGTGTCCCCAATGACAGTGAACTTTGCAGCCTTGTGTCTCAACTTTTTCCTTTCTTGCCTTGCCTCTGGCATCTCCCCCTCTTTAATGTATCTGATCAGAGGGTCCATCCACGAAGCTTCCTGAGAAACATTTAGGCAATTGCTAAGTGTTCCCTCAGTGTCTTCAATAGTTGGCCGATGCAAAATTTCCACTGGGACCGTCCTCCTGATGTCTGTCCTAGTTTCCAAGGCCAACCTAGCAAGGGTATCATCACGGCCATTGTCGAGCCTAGGTATCCTCTTTAATCTAACTTCTCTGAAGCCCTTCAGTAACGACCTCAACTTCTCAAGGTACCTAGCCATCCTCTCTTCCTTGGCCTCGTAGGCTCCTAGTATCTGATTCACTACTAGCCTCGAATCACTATGAACCAAAATCTGGCCGACACTATAAGATCTGGCCAAGGAGAGGCCTCCTATCAAGGCCTCATATTCGGCCTCGTTGTTGGAGGCCTTAAAGTTGAACCTCAGGGCGTACTCAATGTATGTGCCATCGGGTGCTGATACTATTAATCCAGCTCCACTCCCGCTTTCGCAAGAGGACCCATCGACGAAGAGACTCCACACGGTGTGTTCTTCTGAGAAACTTCCCTCGATGAGTTACCCCTGTCTAAAGAGATATCTTCCCTCTTCATTTTTAGCCACTTTCCTTCTAGCGGTGCTTGTCTCAGCCTTATCTACAGGTGTGTCGGTGAGCTCACCTTGTCGGGTATCTATCTTCCTGAGGCTTTTACCCTCGGCTTCATCATCTTCCCAAGTAAACTCGGCCATGAAGTATGCCAATGCTTTCCCTTTAATGGACGTCCTAGGCTGATACACTATGTCAAACTCCCCCAGCTCTATAGCCCAGGACATTAGCCTCCCTGATTTCTCAGGCTTGTGCAAAACCTACCTAAGGGGAGAGTCGGTGAGGATGACCATTGTATGGGACTGGAAGTATGGCTTCATCTTTCTCGAGGCATAGGCCAACTTTTCCATCCTTGGATATCTTTGCTTTGCCCCCTGGAGTGCCTTGCTGTTAAAATACACAGGCTTCTGTACTCCGTCTTCGTCTCTCACAATGGATGCACTAATGGCTGACTCTGAGACGGTGAGGTATACATAAAGTCGTTCACCCTGTACGGGTCGTGACAACAGCAAGGGAGACCCCAGGTATGATTTTAACTCCTTGAAGGCCTCATTACACTCTTCACTCCATTAGAAGGCTTTCCTGAGAATTTTGAAGAATGGCAGACACCTGTCTGTGTCCCTAGACACGAACCTGTTCAAGGAAGAAACTCTCCCTGTGAGTCTCTGAACGTCTTTAATGGACTTGGGGGTCTTCATCTCAACAAGGGCCTTTATCTTTTCAAGATTGGCCTCGATGCCTCTTTGGTTGACAATGAACCCCAAGAACTTCCCTGCTTAGACCCCGAAGACACACTTGTCCAAGTTAAGCTTCATCTGGTATTTGTCCATCGTATTAAAGGTCCTCTCTAGGTCTGCCACATGATCCTCTACCTTCAAACTCTTAGTCAGCATGTCATCTACATAGACCTCCATAGACTTCCCAATTTGGTATTTGAACATTTTATTTACGAGGCGCTGGTACGTTGCCCCCGTATTTTTTAGGCCAAAGGGCATGACCCTATAACGGTATGTCCCCTTGTCAGTAATGAAGGTTGTCTTCTCCGCGTCTTCAGGGTGAATGAAGATCTGGTTGTACCCTGAATAGACATCCATAAAGCTCATGAGCTCGTGGCCTGCGGTAGCGTCTACCATCTGGTCAATGTGGGGGAGAGGGAAGTTGTCTTTGGGACAATGCTTGTTGAGGTCGGTGAAGTCCACACACATTCTCCACTTCCCGTTGGCCTTTGGGACAATGACTGCATTGGACAGCCATTCAGGGTAGATGAACTCTCTGATAAATTCAGCATCTTCTAATTTTTTGACCTCATCCCTTATGACCTCATGCTTTTCTCTAGAGTAAATTCTCCTGTTCTGCTTTATCGGTTTTTCTCCCTCTACCACATTGAGCTTGTGGCACATGATTTCAGGGTCGATCCCCGGTATATCTACATGACTCCACGCAAAGACGCTTTTTCTTCTCCTCAAGAGTTTAATGAGGTCTTCCTTGATATTGGGATTCAGAGACTTGCCGACTTGGACGGTTTTTTCCGGGTCATCCTCATCGAGGATGATGGATTCTACCTCTTCCGCGGCCTCTCCTTTCTTTAGCTTCGTCTCATCCCTGGGGTCTAGGGTATCAATATTGTAAGTGGTTGTAGCCCTCTTGTGTGCCTCCCTTTCTTCAGCGGAGTTTTAGTAACATTCTCGCGCTGTCGTCTGGTCTCCCTGCACTTCCCCCACCCCGTAAGGGGTAGGAAATTTAACCATCTGATGGATCGTAGACGACACAGCTTCAAACCCCTTGAGGGCCACACGCCCCAGTATGATGTTGTAGGCTGAGAACACCTGCTCATCCATCACAAAGAAGCTGACCTTCTTGGTAAGCCATCTCGGCCACTCGTCTCCCATCCTGACATCGGCCTCATACACTCCAAGGGGATGAACCTTTTCCCCACTGAACCCAATCAATGGATGATGGTATGGGACGAGTCTAGCACGGTTGAGGCCTAAGGCTTTGAAGCATGGCTAAAACATCACATCTGCAGAGCTACCCCCGTCAACTAGGATCCTCGGCACCTCGCACCCGTGCACCCTGGTAATGATTACTAGAGGTTCATCATATGGGGCTAATAGGCCTTTAAAGTCCATTCTTAAAAATCCCACTATCAGAGTGTCCATGTCGACCTTCTTCCTCTTTTTTGACTTTGCCTCTAGAGAGGTGGAGTGTACTGTCTTCGTCACTGCCTTGGCTTCAGACACGTGGGCCTTCCTATCTACGACCTCAGACCCTCCTCCTGCTAGACCCCCGGAGATCATTCCCACTCCAAGCGAGATTATATTAAACCTCTTGACAGGGCCTTGGTCGTCTCTCGGCAGGAGGTCAGGGTCGTCCTCATCATCAGAAGGGTCGTCCCCTCTTTTTTGAGGACCTTCTCTACATGCATCGCCTCGCTTATTTCTGGGGTCATCCCCTCTTGAAGGCACCTTTGTCGACGTACTTTCTGAGCTTCCCTTCTTTCAGCATCTTCTCAATCTCGTCTTTCAGAGCAAAGCATTTGTCTGTTATGTGGCCATGGTCTTGGTGAAATTCGCACCAAAGGTTCTTGTTCCTCTTGTTGGGGGCTTCCCTCAACTTCTCAGGCCACTTCAGGGATCGGTCACTCTTTATTTCATTGCGAATATGTTCACAGGTGACCGTTAGTGGGGTGTAACCAGTGAACTTGTCGTCCGTAGACCTCTTCTTCCCCTCTTTGTTCTTCTTAGGGTATTTACCCCCAC
This sequence comes from Sambucus nigra, assembly GCA_949130495.1. Taxonomy (NCBI): domain Eukaryota; kingdom Viridiplantae; phylum Streptophyta; class Magnoliopsida; order Dipsacales; family Adoxaceae; genus Sambucus; species Sambucus nigra. The sequence goes on along the minus strand of OX422210.1, from coordinate 137,407,375 downwards.
TAGCGCCTCCTTTTTCGTCTTCGTATTTTGCGGCCATCGCCTCTTCGGCGTTCATCACCTTTCCTGCTGTTGACAGCAATTCATCCATCGTCCTCGAAGGGTCTTCAGCAAGCTTCCATAACAGCTTCCCCTTTTAGAGTCCTCCAATCAGGGCTGTCATAGCTATGCTCTCCTCATAGTCTTCCACCTCCAGCTTCCCTTTATTGAATCTGGCTATGTAGTCCCTCAGACTCTCATTCTTCCCCTGCTTAACATAGAGCAGGTGGGTGGTCTTCTTCTGTGGCCTCATCCCAAAGAAAAAGTTGTGGATGAACCGGTCTGCCAACTTCTTAAAGTTTTCAATGGAATTTTTTGGAAGAGACGTGTACCAGACATGTGCAGCCCCAGTCAGGGTACCAGAGAAGGCACGACACCTCATCTCATCTGAGATAGAGTATATGTCTTCTTCTGATTGATACATCTCAACATGGTGGACAGGGTTGGTGCTCTCGTCGTATCTTGGGGTGACCACAGGTGGCTTGAACTTTGATGGTGTAGGGAAGTTGACTATCTTCGTCACAAAGGGTGAGCCTATGGTGTATCCCCTCTGAAGAGGGTCCCGTCTTTTCAGTATATCGCCAATATTATCCTCCAATCGCTGTATCGAGTCATTCTAGGGCATCGTAGGGTCGGCCTGGCCGATGTTATCCCCTGCCGCCTCTTTGAGATGGACGGAGGGTCCTTCCACGGCTGGCCTGTGTTGGCTGTTTACTTCTGCCTGGCCATCGTCCCGTCCTAGGGTCCGGCCCCCGTGGGGTCGGTTATCTGCTGCCTCCCTTCTAGACCTCGCGGCACTCCTTGACCTGGATAATTTTTCCCGCAGGTCGTTCACTGGGCCCAGACTCTCAAAGGCCGACCCCTTGCTTAGGCGATCGAAAGTAGTGCCTCTCGGGCGATCGTTAGGGTTTTGCCTTCCGCACTTCCCTCTTCTCTCCTGGAGAGGTCTTACAGTATTATTGGAGACCTCATATGGTTCTCAGCATTCTATGGGGTCCTCCTCTCCCTCCAGATCATCATACCTGTCCTCAGGGTAAGGGTTTCCTTGCCTCCCCAGGCATAGACGTCGGGGGTCAGCAACATCCCTACGCCGCTGAGGGGGTGGCAGGTCTTTGCATCATGCCTGGGGTGGTCCCCTGGCCTCATGCTGTCCTGGAGCTGCTGCCGGAGTAATCATCTCAGGTGAGACCCCTGGTGGTCTTAGTATGTTCTGGCTCAAAGTTGTGAACTGCTCCTGCATGATCCGCTGGCTCGCTGCTAGAGACTTCAAGGCTGCCGCCACATCAACCATCTCAGACTGAGGTGGTGGCTGACTGGAACTGGGTCCTCCCCCATCATCCGGTGGGGGAAGTGGTGGTGGTGGCATCTCCGGTGCCATGTGTTTGAGCTGTGAACAGCTGAACTGGAAAAAATACTGGTGAGCTTGAGAACCTTAGTGGGTCTCTTTCAATGGTGAAACATCTCCTCTCAGGGGGAGAACTGGTTCACCACCAGAGTGCCTAGTGAGGTCAAGCTGTACAAAGGAAGAGATGTCTTCTCGTTCCCACAGACGGCGCCAAACTGATGATGCTGAAATCTAGCACCACCGGATAAGTGATAATGAGCTCAAATAGTAGTAACCATGGCATCCATGGAGATGTACATGTGTAAGTGTGTAGAAGGGGATGAGTATAAGAGGAATAAGACAATGATGTATAGTGGTTCAGCCAATTAGGCCTACATCCACTGTGAGTGTGTGATCCACTAAGTATGGGCACTAATGGCCTTGGATACAATGCACATAAACTCACTTTCTCTCTCTACTGTGTGTATAAGAAGAGTTTTTGCTAGGGTTACAATTATCGATCGATATCCCCTGTAGGGTTGTAGGTGACAAGTATATATAGGTCTTGGGGGGTGTAGTGTACCCCCCAAGTATGCATGGTGCATGTGAATGATGATCTAACCAATCCCCTGTTGACACCTATAGATGCCAAATGATGACATAATATTCCCTCACGTGAGGGTGTGATTTTGTTATAACGGTCTCCCATGTGCCATGTGAGCCTCACGCACACTGTTCCATGCGTCTCCCAAACCACGCACTGTGATGATGTCAGCCTCGGCCTTTGATATGAGGCCGAGGGAAAAGTTCCTTCTGGCAATGAGTCTGGCCTAATTTCGGCCTCGTACTGTCGGCCCCTCGGAGGGTTGTCTTGAGCCTGATGAAGGGTCGGCCCTTTGAAGGGTCGTCTGGAGCCTGATGAAGGGTCGACCCCTCGAAGGGTGATCTGGAGCCTGATGAAGGGTAGGCCCCTCGAAGGTCGTCTGGTGCCTGATGAAGGGTCGACCCCTCGAACGGTCGTCTGGAGCCTGATAAAGGGTCGGCCCCTTGGAGGGTCGTCCGGGCCTGATGAAGGGTCGGCCCCTTGGAGGGTCGTTCGGGCCTGATGAAGGGTCGGCCCCTGCCCATATATGGGTATATCAGTCGTCACCACTCTTGGGTCAAAATTGGCCCCGATCTTGGATCGTCATCTTAGTTAGGTCAGAATTGACCTCGGTCCTCGGTCGTCACCATTCTTAGGTCTGAATTGGCCTCGGTTTTGGATCGTCACCTTAGTTAGGTCAGAATTGACCTCGGTCCTCGGTCGTTACCACTCTTGGGTAAGAATTGCCCCGGGTCTTGGATCGTCACCTGAATTAGGTTAGAATTGACCTCGATCCTCGGTTGTCACCACTCTTGGGTCAGAATTGACCCCGGTCTTGGATCTTCACCTGAATTAGGTCAGAATTGACCTTGGTCCTCGATCATCACCACTCTTGGGTCAGAATTGGCCCCGGTCTTGGATCGTCACCTTAGTTAGGTCAGAATTGACCTCGGTCCTCGATCGTCACCACTCTTGGGTCAAAATTAACCCCGGTCTTGGATCATCACCTGAATTATTGACCTAAATCCTCGGTCGTCACCACTCATAGGTCAGAACTGACCTCGACCCTCTGAATTGGTCATCCTCATCTCTTTAGGTCCTCAGAACTGACCTCGATCCTTGAAATTGATCATCCCCAGCATACTTCTTAGGTCCTCAGAATCGACATCGACCCTCTGAATCGGTCATACTCCCTCAAAAGCATCATGCAGTGTCTAATCGACGACTATCATTTGTTCCAAACTCACCCGTCGAGGGGCTCTGTAGACACCCCATTCTGTTACCCCTTAACACTCTCCTTAGGTCCCTAAACCTCCCTTCATCACTATAAACCCAGGTCACGTCCCAAGTCCTGACCTGGAAGCCATCAGGCACCCCCGGCTCAGTTTGACTCAAAAGTCAAACTCCTCGTCTCGACCGAGACTCAATAAATCTTCGAGTGGCACTGAATACCCTTTCCAACGGTCCACCCCGTGCGCGATTCTGACTTACCATACGGACGAACGCGCCATTTGCGTCCGAAACCTGACCTAGAGGCCACCGGGTGCCCCCGGGCTCTATTTGACCTATGTCAAATCTTCAGCTCGACTGAGGCTGAATGAATCTTCGAAGGGCACTGAATACCCTTTCCTACGGTCCATCCTGTGCACAATTTTGACTTTCCATGCGGACGAACGATCCGTTTGACTCCGGGAAGTCACCGAGCGCTTCCAGGGCCCGGTTGACCAAAGTCAACTCTCCAAACCTGGTCAAACTCTTTGGAATGTCTAAGTACATCTCCTAACCTTTCCAACGGTATGCCCCGTGCGCGATTCAGACTTACCATACGGACGAACGAGCCGTTTGCGTCCGCACGATTCCCCGTCCAATGGACCGACAAACGCTTCCGAGCCACATTTGACCCAAAGTCAACTCCCGAACTCGGGAGCATTCCAAAGGACTTTCAAAGGTATCTGAAATACCTTTCTAACGGTATGCCCCGTGCACGATTCTGACCAACGGTTTGCCCTCGGTGGCCAATTTTTCGAAAAAGCCTGAGGCGTACTGCCAAATGGTAGGTCCCAGACCCTGCCTATCGGCACCTGCCGATAGGCAGTGCCATGATAGGGCCGATCGGCAGTCCCCTGGGGGTATAAAAGGAGGCCTTGGCCTCATTTTCAAGGGGAACCCAGATCTGATAGAAATCTCTCTGAACGAATCCCAGAGACCTCTCTCGAAGGCAGCGTGATTTCAACTTCCAAACCCCTCTTTTACCTTCACTTTTCATCATCTTTTTCATCAAACTTGGTGAATTAACCACTCTCCATCATCATCCAAGCTCAAGGGCTGCTCTCCAACATTCAAGATGAAGCTCAAGATCTTCAAGAAGGTCCAACTTTCTCAAACTCTCTCTCTTAAATTCTTTTGAATTCCCAATAACTTATTTTCTTACTTAGCACTTTTATCATCTCATCTCACACATCCTAATATACTTTTTATTTAGTATTATTGCACATCTCTTATTTTCATATAAATAAAAACCCAAAAAAACAAGAAAAATAGGGTTTGCTCATAAATTCCAAGTAGGGATTCTTACACTTTTTCCACATTTTTCTCACAACTAAAACACCTTTTCTACACACACACACACACGCTTACAAATAAGAGATCCCACTTTTGGATTTATGGGATAAACCCCACCCCTTTGCTTTGTATGCGAACTACGTGGACTTTTATGCCTTTATAGGGTACGTAGGCGTCTCGGTGTAAAACCCGAGACTCGAGTCCTTTCTCTCACTTTTTCTCTCATTTCTATCTTCTATAAATCCATTTTTCTTATATTATACATATATTTGTTCTTAGTGACGCATTACCTCATATGCGTTATCGTTCCCTTATAACGATCAACGTAGGGGTAACCGCGTAAATCTTATTTTTCTAATATTACTCTTATAATCTTCCTATGGATGACTCGCTATATCTTTTCCATGATACAAGCCGAGGATTCCTACCTCCATTCTATATATATACACATGCACACATCTCACGGGGGGGGGGGGGGGGGGGGGGGGGGCGGGGAACATAAAGGAAAATAACAAATATCCATGAGAGGCGGAAAGGGAGGAATGGGTGCCTAACACCTTCCCATTTCGTAACTAAGCCTCCGAACCCTTTTCGAATCATTTTAGTTTCGCACGCACCAATATGTCTTTGGATGCCATCCTTCAGGGTGGCTTCCTCTTTTTTCTTTTGTCTGTTTTGAGTAAAATAGACTGGCGACTCTGAGTCTCTCTACATTTTTCACACCTCACAAAATCGACGTCGGCCGAAGCACTCTCCCGAGAGGGGATGCGCGGGACCCGAAGGATCCCTCCTCCCTCCGCGGCGGGGATCGTTGGGGATGGCCACAAGAATAATGAAAGAGAACGATGAAGTAGTTATTATGTAAACCATAATAATACTTCCACCAAACTTGAGAACGTTAAAGTAGTTATTATGTAAACCATAATAATACTTCCACCAAGATTGGTTAAGAATGATGAAAAAGAACGATGGAGTAATTATTATGTGTCCATGATAATACTTTTTACCAAAAGCAGAGTTGCGAACAATCACAATAAAATCGTGGATGCATGTTCAATTAAAAAGGAATGGGGGCAAACACTTATAGTATATCATTCATATGAAAAAAAAATGATAAACGAGGTCCTTCGAAATAAACCTATGAGGTCAAAGACTAAAAAGAATTGAGATTTAAGATATGAAATATGAGATTGGAGTATATCATAAAATGTCAGATATGAGGTAAAAGTACATCATCAAGATTAAATGCGGTACGAGATTATTACCCACGATTCACGGGTCGATCGAACATATGAAAACTGACTAAAGTTATTTCATACATACAATCGATATATTTCAGACATGTATCAATATATCAACTATATGTACGAGGGGGAAAATGTAGGAGGGGCTTAATGATAAACCTCTTATTAAATTATTAAATGAGATTAGAGATGATTAAAATTGACAAAAGTCCATGTGTTTATGCGACTGGAGTATTATTATGCGCGTCGGACATATCACTCATATTTGCGTATTATTTACATATTAACTAGACAATATTCTAGTATTGAGAGTTTTTGACATATGTTATGCGACACATTCCACTTAAAATAGGACATGTGTCACCACGGGTTATTTGACATGTGGCGACCCACTTGGGTTAGTTTTGCTATAAATAAGCCTCATCCCCATACATTTGAGAGAGAGATTATTGGGAGTGGAAGAGCCATTCTCTTATCTTATGAGTTTTTAGAGAGTTTGAGAATAGAGTTTTGGAAAAGAGTTTTGAGATGAGTTTCAACAGCTCCTACCTATCCGAAAAACAACCACAATGAGTTTTCCGGCGAATAGTACGAAACCACGAACTATGCGGACTTTGATTTCGAGTATAACGGATACGTAGGCGCGAACGAAGTTGCTCAAGTCAAACACGTGCTAAAATCCGATATTTATCCAAAATTAAACTACCCTCTTACATTTAGAATTGACATTAGCTTGCAAAATTGCTCGCCCCAACTTTAGGTCCTCAGAATTGACTTCAGCTCGTAAAATTGGTCGTCATAACTTTAGGTCCTCAGAATTGACCTCAACCCATAGAATTGGTCGCCTTAACTTTAGGCCCTCAAAATTAACCTCGGTTAGCAGAATAGGTTGCTCCAACTTTAGGTCCTTATAATTGACATCGACTCACAGAATTGGCCGTCACAACTTTAGGTCCTCAAAATTGATGTCGCCCTGCATAATTGGTCGTCCCAACTTAAGAATTGACATTGACCCTCATAATTGGTTGTCCAAACTTTAGGTCTTTCGAATTGACCTCGACCCTCAGAACTGTTCGTCTCATCTTTAGATCCTCAGAATTGACCTCGACCCTAAAAATTGGTCGTTCCAATTTTAGGTCCTCAGAATTGACCTTGGCCCTCATAATTGGTCGTCACAACTTTAGGTCCTTATAATTGACGGTCCTTAGAATTGTTCATTTTAAACTTGACCCACAAAATTGGTCATCCAAGCACAAACTTTAGGTCCTCAAAATTGACCTTGACCTACTAAATCGGTCATCTTCATATCCTTAAGTCCTCAAAATTGACCTCGACCCGCTGAATTGAGCATCCTAGATCCTTAGAATTAACCTCAATACCTCCTCGACCCACTGAACCGGTCATCCTTTGTCTTCTGAGGTCCTCAAAATTAACCATGACCCGCATAATTGATCATCCTCTTCTCTTTAGATTCTCAGTACTGACCTTGACCCTCTAAATCGATCACTCTCATCCTCTAGGTCCACAAAATTGACATAAAATCCCCTTCCCTAACATCAATGTGCTGTCTATTATTCGAGGGCCTTCACTTATTCCAAGCTCACCCATCGAGGGTCTTTATAGATACTCCATCCTAAGACCCCCCAAGCATCTCACTAGGCCTCTAGCACTCACTCGTCCATCATAAATCCTAGGTCATACTCCGAGTATCTATTTAGAAGCCAGTGGGCACTCTCGAGCCCCGTTTAACTCCAATCTACTTTCTTTCTTGAGTGAAAGATCAATGAATATTTGAAGGACTCTGAATCTCCTTTCCAATGGTCCATCTCGTATGCATATTGTCCTTACAGTTCAAATAAATGGTTCGTTTTCCCCAAAAACTAATCTAAAGGCCACCAAGCATCCCCAGGCCCCGTTTGACTCCAGTAAGCTCTCCAGCTTGAGTGAATCTGAATGAAATCTTGAAAGGCACTGAATAACTTTTCCAAAGGTATGCATCATGTGTGAATCAGCCTCACGGTATGAATGAAAGACTTATTTTAACCCAAAAGGTCACCAGGTATTTTTTGGCCCCATTTGACCTTTGTCAAATCTATGAACAGCATAAAACTGAATGAAATATCAAAGGGAACTGAATAGCCTTTGCAACGGTCCATCCCGTGTGTGAATTAGCCCTACGATATGGACGAACGAACCGTTTTCCTCTGAGGATTTCTTAGTCAGAGACCAATGGGCATTTCCTAGCTCCATTTGACCTTGGTCAACTCCCGAACTTGTGAGTGGATAAATGGATTCTTAAAGACTCTGAATACCCTTTGCAATGGTCTGCCCCGTGCACAATCCTGACTTACGAATTTCATTTGACGACCATTTTTCCTAAAAACCTTTTCGAGACCCGAATCGCACCCTCAGGACCCTGTCTATCGACAGTGTGCCTGAGGTGCTATGTCGATAGGAAATTCCAGGCCCCTATCGATCGAGAGTACCATTGGCCCTATAAATAGAGTCCATGACCTCATATTTAAAAGCACACCTCATCACCCCTGATCATCCCTCTCAGTAATGCAGAAAACATTCTCTTGAATTCAGAGTTGTTCCCTTCCCCCCAAACCCCATTTCTCACATTCCATTCCATCAATTTCTTACTTCATTTAGTAAATTCCGTCCACCCCTTCATACCGCTTTCATCTCATTACAAGATCAGCATATCTGCACTCAAGATCAACATGAAGCATTCATAAGGAAGTCCAATTATCCATCCTTTTCTTGAATTCTCTTATTTTAGTATTAGTTACTTTATTCTACTCTCCCACTTTATTTCATTACATCACATATATTAACCTCAAACCTTTATTAGTAGTAGTTGCATATAATCTATTTTTATAAAAAAAACAAAACACAAGAAAAAAAGTGTTTATCTATAAATTTTAAAAGAGGGAATCTCATCTCACATTCTCACATCTAAAGCACATTTTTCTCCATACACATACATAAGAAAAATCCCCGCTTGGATTTATGGATTGAACCCCAGCCCATATTATATATGAACTAGGTGGACTTTGATGCCCCTTGGGCTACGTAGGCATCTCGAGTGAAACTCGAGACTTGAGTCCTCCCTTACACACATTTATAATATTGTTTTCATATTATATATGTGTGTTCTTAATGAATGTCATATTCTTGCATGCTTGTGTTTCGTCCGCTATATACATTCTTTCTTCCATAACGACTTGTGATTCGGCGAACACTCATATTATATTTTGAATTATTATTTTAGGGAATGCTCCTAAGGATGAATTCACCCTGTCCTTTTCCATGACGTGGGTTAATTGATTTTATTCTTCATCTGTATTATGCATATAAGCACACACTTCACGGAGTCTAATAGGAGAAGATCAACACATGCCCATGAGAGACTGCAAAGGTGGGATATGTGCCTAACACCTTCCTATTCCGTAACTTAGTCCCAAGACCTTTGAACTACTTTGGTTTCGCAAGAATCAGTATTGTCTTTGATTTCATTCTTTCAAGGCGATGCCATTTTGTCTCATACTCGTGTGAGGAAAAACTGTTGGCACAAAACAACAAAATATGAATTTTCACCTTGACTTCATGTGTAGCTAGAAAAAAGCATTAAAAATTTAAATGACATGGTGCTGAACTAAAATGGGATTGTCCAACAAATCCTGGAACTAGATTACAGAGACTTCAAATAAATCGTCTTCTATTATGATTGGGTGAAGGTGGAGGACACTAAGAATGGTTGTAAAGTTGATACTCCCTTAAAAATTATAATGATATATTTATATAAGATGAAGAATAAAGATCGCTTGATTGGCGAAACTTTTATTTGTGCCTTTCAAAATGTTCAGAAGATATTCAACTCTAAGTGGATAAATAATGAAAATTGATCTATTGTTATGCATGCATCGAAGGGTTTGACTACTCAAGCATACACATTAACGCCCCTACAGAGTTCTAGTATGTTCTTTATGACAATCCTAGTTTGACCTCTTTTAGTTGATTTAGACGAAGATTGAGTTTCAAAACATCATATTATTGTCATTTAATTAACTGTTACATGACAACCCTATTTGCATCGTATGTATTGGAATATCCCTCTTATTTATTTACGTTTGTGTATCTTCTACTCATATATTTAGTTATCTTACACTTACTTTCCCATCGTTCACATTTACAAAATATTATTCTGTCGATCTTCTTAAGTTTTGAATGCAACACTGATAACAAACTGTCAAACTGAGGTAACCACACAAATGGTCACGGATTCTGTTGATATTCAATATTTGTGTGATTGCCTCAATTGGTGGTTGTATTGTGTGATGTTCACCGAGGAACAAGGCATCAAATTCTTTTATTGGTAACTCTAATTCAATTTTCTTTTATTCTTCAATCATTAATCTTACTTTGTTTCATTTTATTATTCCATTTTTAGCTTGTATCACTAATCCCACTCTTTTTATTATCATATATACATTGACACATATCTTCATAAATAATAAACCCCAAAGGAGCTTATACCACAATTTCTAATCTAGAGTGTTCTAAAAAATTTCAACACTTTTAACACATTTCATATATCAAATGAGACACCCTAGATTAGAATTACGGGTTAGACCCCAACCGTGTTCTTCTTATGAAGTACGTAGACTTTGATGCCATTTTTTGTCCACGTAGTTGTCTCAAAGTTATTTTAGGATTCAAGTCTTTGCAGTCCTACTTGGAGAAGATGTAGAGGGAGGTCCAAGCTTAAAGTTAATTAAAAATGTAGAGGGAGGTTCAGGCTTAAAGTAGATTAACACAATGCCAACACTCACGAGAAGGATTAGGGATGGTTGCACGCATAAAGATGAAGTTATTCGAAAGATCTCATATAAAGATGCTAGAAAGACATCTCATAAAGATCAAGCCCAAGAGATAAATACTATAAAGCATAAATTGTAATAGGAACTTTGATGTACTTATATTTAGATCTCTCTAAATATTAAGTTTACTTTGTAAAAGTTTTTAGGTTTCTCGATATCCTCGAGGGACCATGTCTGGCAGAACATGGGAGAGATTACATTCTCTATCGAACAACCTCACTTTGGGTACCTCGCAGGGATTTGGTTTGGAGGATTGGGTACGAGACAACGTTGGAAAAGACCAACCCCTTTAGGTTACTTAGGTAAAACCTTGGTTTATACACAACATGGCTCAGTAGTACCTTGAGGTACCATCCCTGGGAACCCACTCGAAGGTCCCTAGTCCTAAATAGTTATCCAGGTGATAGCTTGTGGTATTCGTAGACAAATTATAAGTTGCTCGAATGACTTGTAGTTTGAGCAACGTTCCATTTGAGATACCATCTCTGGGAACCCATATAGGGTCCTCAGTCCTAAACAGTTGCCAAAATATTAACTTCTAAACTCTACACAAACCATAAGTTGTTCAAACTAGTCATTAATTGAACAACCTTCAATTCGATGAACTAACTTTTTGAGTGATGTGACAGCACATCCCTCACAGGTTACTATTTACTAACTCTTTCACGTCAGCATGTCTGACATTCATGAACTCAATAAAATAGAACTTAAGTCAAGATATTCCTAGGATGGTAGGTCCATAGCTGGCACATCACGTCACATTTAATGTGTTCACAACTCTAAACAGTCTAAACAGTGTTCTCGCTAAATTATCATGTTTGGCTCATTTAATGCAATATCTTCGGCATTAAATGCACAAGATTATTGACATCAAGAGGGGTCAAATGCATTTATGACAGGCAGGTCACTCGAATGATCTGGTTACCCTATAAAATACTTCAAAAGTTATACTATTTGGGGGATCGCATTTCTCTAGCCTGGAATTGCTGTCAAAATATTCTCATACAAGAGAGTTTATTGTGAGAACATTTTTTGAGAGACCAACCTCATTTATTCCATTGTGTTTAAGGTTACTGCCTTTCTTTTATTTCCTCAATGGTGCTTGTGCCCACTCCCTCCGATCAAGTCAATTGAAAACGACGTTGGATCCCCGGGTTTTAATAATTATCACAATTAAAAATATTTAATTTCCTTTTTAACAAATGCGGAAGCGTATAATAAGTGATGGTTCAACAAATAAACAAGTCCGGGTTTTAATATCTTAAGAAACAAATTAAAACAACATAATTCAAGTCCTAGAATTTGCCTAAGTTATAATTAATCAATTATTTAAAGTTAGGCGAAACCAATTTTGGCAAGTGACTTGAATAAACCAATTTTATCCAATATTTAATTAAAGTCCCAATTTAAATTAGTGTGATTGTAAAACCAAATTTTATCTTGAAATTAATCTAGCATGCGTTCTAAGTGATATAGAGCAAGATAAAATCAACAGTCACACAACACCACGATGTACGAGGAAAAACCCACTAACGGGAAAAAACCTCGGGACGGCCCTAGCCTCAAATCCACTAAAAACGGTATTACAAAATACAAGACAAAAGACTTACTTCCTAAACTCGAACCCTCTCAAGCCGTGATGCTCCTTCTTGTATCGACCTCAAATTAGCGGATAACCAACGGAGCTCCACCGCGGTCTCGGACTTCCACCGATCGGGCAATTAGGCACACCGTCACCCCAACATGGAGCCTTTCTCCAAATGGGTAGAAATGAAACGAACTTCTCTTCAATTCGGTGTAGAGAAAAACCGGTGCCAAAACAATCTCCAAGCAATTGATATCTATATATGGAGCTTGGAATAAACAACAATGAGTGTAAACTAAGTGTTTAAAGATTTTTCTTTAAGTTGAAGAACACTTAAAACATGAACATTTTCCTTTTTGGAATGATCTCTCAAACTCTCTCTAGGAGATGTATTAGGATGGAAAAGTTATCTTGGAAAATGTGTTTCCCGCACATAATAAAGTATGAAAAAGTTGGTTGAAAACCAAGTGGAGAAGTGGGGAAAAAACTGCCAAAAACTGCTCAAAACCGTTCCCGCCTGACATCTCGTTCGAACGAACTTGACTCTCGTTCGAACGAGACTTCTAACGAGTGACCAGCCTGGGCTCGTTAGAATCTCGTTAGAATGAAAACTCGTTCGAACGACATATCGAACGACATATCGAACGACTGACCAGATTAGCGTCGTTGGCAAACTCGTTCGAACGAACCTGGTTCGAACGACAAAACTCGTTCGAACGAAATCTGGTTCGAACGAAAAAACTCGTTCGAACGACATTTCTAACGAACGTCCAGAAAGTTTGTAAAATTCGATTTTGGCCCAGAAACTTTTATAAACTTTTATATACTTATTTTTAAGTTTCTAATTGATTCTTTCTGAAAAAATAAAATGCAGTTTTTATTAACCTAACACCCAATACATATTGTTCCAAGCTCCTATATACATATAATTACATTCATACCTTGGGAGCATGGAACCTTAGTTGATGACGTAGAAACGAGGCACACAAACCGGCATTTTGATGAAGCTTTAAGTTCTTTGCCGCTACGTCTTCAACATACACTTCATAGGCTTGAGAATATTACAATAAATACTATCCTATGAATAAATGTTTTTGTCCGGAATTGAGCCAAAACTATATATGGACTCAATTGGAAATTTGTGTCCTTACAAATCTCCCCCTTTGGCTATTCCGGGACAAAAACCAAACAAAAATCCTAAAGGGCCGTCAAGCTCTACTAGACTCAAAACATAACCCGCCCAATCTTGACTCAACCCAAGGATCAAACGCTTTGCCATAGAAAGATGCCGCTTTAGAATAATTCCTGCACACTTAAGCAAACTCATCAAATGCATAGGGAATATCAAAGTATTAAATGCAATTAATTAATTACTCCCCCTAAATTAATTCTCCCTTTAAACACATGACTTACTTAGAAAGACGTCTCCCCCTAAGATAAATCTCCCCCAAACGAAGATACGATAATAATAGGATTAGATACCATTTCTCCACCTTTTTGTTCGGGAATAGGCAAAGGATAAAGAACTAATAAACAACACGTGAAAGCTTAAAGTGAAACGACATGAAAGCATATGGGTAATAAAAGCAAGGCAAAGACAAACAAATATCATATATATATATATATACTATAAATATACCAATAAGTACGTGCATATATAGATAGATATAAACACACACATGACACAAAATACAATAAGTTTGCACACTCGTATGACAAAAATGTGTCATATGGAAACGGAAGTGTAGGGGTGTGAACTAGCAACAATTAAATTTAGACCCAAACACTTAAGAAACGTTCACGGAGTTCTCATTTGATTGCAAACTTCATCACAGTTAAATATAACCTCATGTGATAATATAAAGATTGAACTCAATGAACAAACATACACAATGCATACAAGCCTAGCATGATGATGATTCTACAAACCAAATAGAGTCATGACATTAAAGACAACTAGGATAAATGGACATTGTTCAAACCGTTGATATACCATCCAATTCTCCCTCAATGAGCATATATATTCTTTTGTTTTTGAATGAATATATCATACAAACATAGGCCTTGGCAATTGCTTTCTTTTAAATGCCAAATTTTCTGTTTTTAGGCCTTTGGATCACGTATTTCTTTTAGATCCAATCAACGGTGGCTTACTATCGCAATGGATTTAATTCATCCTTTCGGAGCCCTTCCCCGTGCATATATTAATTTATCATGTTTTCATTTTTCTCACAAATCTCACATGCAACGGATTTTGACATGCACTAGTCCTCCTAGGTCATAGATATGTAGATGACTAGATTGATAGGAGAACACCTCAAAAAGCTCAAATATAACATGTGACATTAAGATTTCAAAAGAGCTCGCGCATGTGTGAATAGAGGCATATAGAAATAGAATCCATTTAAACAATACAAAATCCAACTACTCCATAAAATATGGTAAATAACATAATAAGGATTGAAAATCTAAACCAAAAGTTCTAGCCACGTGGGAGTGTAAATGATGGGATTCAAACACAAGTATATGCCACATAAAGTGTGTCAAACAAAAATACACACCAAACAAAATCTTTTTGAGTTTTGAACATTTTAATCAAAAATAAAGATATATACTCAAAAGACTAAACAAAAATCATTTGTATTTTTCATTAAGCTTAAATGAAATAAATAAAACACAAATGATAAACAAAAATCTTTTTATATTTTTCAGTTAAATCAAACACAAAATATAATACAAAAAGATAAACAAGTCATGATTTCTAGCATGAGATATGAAAATAGGCAATGACTAGAAAATGACTAAACAAGCATACATTTAGCATATGAATATAGCATGAAGTACAAACGCTAAAGTATGCAAACACTAACACATTTGTCCTTTAGATTTAGCAAGGGAGGAAGGATGTGAAAGTAAATGAGAATCAAAATCCCTATTTTGTAAGGCAACCAAGTCGGATTTCCTAACCCAAATTAATGAAGAATTACTATCTTGGGGTGTTGAAACATTGGCTATCGTGGTTACTTTACTATGGGATTTTCTAGGAATTCGTTTAAGATCTAAACAAAATTTCCTAAGATGACCTTGTCGACCACAATGTGTACAAGTAAGAGCATGTCAAAAAGATTTATCTAAGGAGTGATCATTAAATGCATTCCTAGAAGATTCTCCTAAAACATTGGTTTTGACTTTAGGGTTAAAATCATTACAAGAATTGAAGCCTAAACCAAAAGTGTCATTTTTAATTTGGACCGTTCCTAACATTTTATCTAGTTTTTCCGAACGACACTCCAAATCAAATTTGACATTACTAGAATCTTTTAATTTATTTTCCAATTCTAAAATTTTAGATTCTAGTAAAACATTTCGCTCTTCAAAAGCAAGAAGCTCCTTTTTCAAGGATTCCATTAAACCCCTAAGGCTATCTCTCTCGCCTTCTACATAGTTAAGCTTCTCTTGAAGAGTCCTCTCACGTGTCCTAAGGTCTTCTATTAAGGCACTTTCATCAATGACCTTGACACTCTCTCTCAAACTCGCTTCTAACTTCAAATTCGCTCTTTTCAATTTAATAGATTCTTTATATAATTCATGAAAGCATTTTGAAGTTCACTCTCATCAACCTCTTCTTCATTTTCACTCTCTCTTTCTTCTTCACTCTCACTATCATAAAAAATAAGAGAATCATGAACAATGACCTTGGAAGTGGCATGTGCTATTATTTCATCATTCGATGAGTTCTCATTATCACTCACATGTTTAGCCATAAAAGCCACAAAATTTTTCTTCGTGGGGGAATCGGGCTTCTCTTCCTTATCACTATTACTAAGGGTCGCATTATATGAAACGGGTCATTTACCCTCTTTCCTTAGTTTAGTGGGGCACTCAAAAGCCCTATGGCCATAACCTTCACAACCAAAACATTTATTAGACTCGTCCCTATCAACATTTTCATTACTAGGTTTAGGGATCTTATCGGCTTTAGAAATCTTCTCGTTTTTATCATGTTTAGAAGATTCAAATTTCTTAAAATCATTTTTAACTTTATCTTTGTTAAATTTAAGAAATTTTCTAAATTTACGAGCAAACAAAGCCATGTCTTCCGAGTCACTATCACTATCGCTCTCTACTACTTGTTTGATCTCTTTTCGGGCTTTTAAAGCAACGCCCTTTTCAATTTTCTTTTCAGTTTTAGAGGGAAACATATCTAGTTCATAGGTTTATAAATCACCTACAAGCTCTTCTAATTTCGTAGAGGCTAAAGTGGGTAAAGAATTTAAAACGGTCACCTTTGGAATAAATCTATCGGGTAGGGACCTTAAAATTTTCTTTACTACACGGTCGTCAGGGATTTTCTCTCCCAAGTTAAAGGATGAATTGACAATATCAGAAAGTCTAGCATAAAATTTATCAAAAGTTTCTTTTTCATCCATTTTGATAGTTTCAAATTGAGTGGTGAGGTTTTGGAGTTTAGAAGCTTTAACGACACTCGTTCCTTCATGAGTTAATTGTAAAATATCCCAAGCTTCTTTAGCGGTTTCACACGTCATAATATGCCGGAATTCATCCGGTGCGACAGCGCTAAACAAGGCATTTAAACCTCAGGAATTAAAGTTTGCTAGCTTAAACTCATTTTCAGTCCATCTATCAACGGGTTTAGGAACATGTTCATTTTCAATTAAATGTGTTGGTGGGGTCCAACCGTTAACAACAGACATCCAAACACGTTCATCGATAGATTTAAGTGCCGATTTCATTCGCGCTTTCCAATACGCGTAGTTTGAACCATCGAAAATAGGAAATTTTGAAAATGGGGAAAAATCCATTTTAGCTAAAAATTAAAGGATCTTAACGAAATAATTTATCGTTTTTGGCTCTGATACCAATTTGAAAACGACGTTGGATCCCCGGGTTTTAATAATTATCACAATTAAAAATATTTAATTTCCTTTTTAACAAATGCGGAAGCGTATAATAAGTGATGGTTCAACAAATAAAGAAGGCCGGGTTTTAATATCTTAAGAAACAAATTAAAACAACATAATTCAAGTCCTAGAATTTGCCTAAGTTATAATTAATCAATTATTCAAAGTTAGGCGAAACCAATTTTGGCAAGTGACTTGAATAAACCAATTTTATCCAATATTTAATTAAAGTCCCAATTTAAATTAGTGTGATTGTAAAACCAAATTTTATCTTGAAATTAATCTAGCATGCGTTCTAAGTGATATAGAGCAAGATAAAATCAACAGTCACACAACACCGCGATGTACGAGAAATAACCCACTAACGGGAAAAAACCTCGGGACGGCCCTAGCCTCAAATCCACTAAAAACGGTATTACAAAATACAAGACAAAAGACTTACTTCCTAAACTCGAACCCTCTCAACCCGCGATGCTCCTTCTTGTATCGACCTCAAATTAGCGGATAACCAACGGAGCTCCACCGCGGTCTCGGACTTCCACCGATCGGGAAATTAGGCACACCGTCACCCCAACATGGAGCCTTTCTCCAAATGGGTAGAAATGAAACGAACTTCTCTTCAATTCGGTGTAGAGAAAAACCGGTGCCAAAACAATCTCCAAGCAATTGATATCTATATATGGAACTTGGAATAAACAACAATGGGTGTAAACTAAGTGTTTAAAGATTTTTCTTTAAGTTGAAGAACACTTAAAACGTGAACATTTTCCTTTTTGGAATGATCTCTCAAACTCTCTCTAGGAGATGTATTAGGATGGAAAATTTATCTTGGAAAATGTGTTTCCCGCACATAATAAAGTATGAAAAAGTTGGTTGAAAACCAAGTGGAGAAGTGGGGAAAAAACTGCCAAAAACTGCTCAAAACCGTTCCCGCCTGACGTCTCGTTCGAACGAACTTGACTCTCGTTCAAACGAGACTTCTAACGAGCGACCAGCCTGGGCTCGTTAGAATCTCGTTAGACATCTCGTTAGAACGAAAACTCGTTCGAACGACATATCGAACGACATATCGAATGACTGACCAGATAAGGGTCGTTGGCAAACTCGTTCGAACGAACCTGGTTCGAACGACAAAACTCGTTCGAACGAAATCTGGTTCGAACGAAAAAACTCGTTCGAATGACATTTCTAACGAACGTCCAGAAAGTTTGTAAAATTTGATTTTGGCCCAGAAACTTTTATATACTTATTTTTAAGTTTCTAATTGATTCTTTCTGAAAAAAATAAAATGCAGTTTTTATTAACCTAACACCCAATACATATTGTTCCAAGCTCATATATACATATAATTACATTCATACCTTGGGAGCATGGAACCTTAGTTGATGACGTAGAAACGAGGCACACAAACCGGCATTTTGATGAAGCTTTAAGTTCTTTGCCGCTACGTCTTCAACATACACTTCATAGGCTTGAGAATATTACAATAAATACTATCCTATGAATAAATGTTTTTGTCCGGAATTGAGCCTAAACTATATATGGACTCAATTGGAAATTTGTGTCCTTACATCAATTATGGGATCTCCCTCATTGGTTGTTTTGTTATAACATATATGTTGAAAGAACACATTTAACATATGAGTTTTGTATATTGAATGTGCCGACTTGAAACTTGCATTTATTATTGTCATTGATTATTCTAAGGCCATAATTGCCACCTTGATAAGGGTTTATGCCTCCCTTCACATTTAATATTATCTCAAGAACTCACCTCTTACATTTGGCGACTCCGTTGGGGAGGTATTTTCTTTTGAGAGATGTCTAATGACGGTGTGGAGAGAAACATTGACTTTGATGCTATACAGCGTGAGGAGAGAGAACCTCACCAACTTGCCAGATAGAGAGCGAGTAGGGTGAACATAGACTACTATACCCACTGATAGTGGGACGATCGACGGAGGATCTACGTAGATGGTAGGAATAATGAGCCTGTTCACTGAGTTCATCAAGACTTCGACAACGCAGGTGGTGTTAGGGGCTACAACGAGGCCTAGTTCATTAGTGACCCCACTATTGACTTTATAAGATCCATTTATCTCAGGGGGAGTGGCTCAAGTGACTAATAATAGTACGAACCCGCTAACACCACCGTTGAATGATCCTTCCGTATAGGAGGAGGAACATGTAGCACTGATGTGCCAACAACAGCTCATCCAGGCAGTGGCGCAAAGATTACTCCACCGATAGTGAACCCAGTGATAATGACCCCTGCACAACACAACTTTGCTTTACCCACGATGGAGGAGATAAAAAAGGAGGTTTTGAAGATAATGGTGGCCTTAAAGGCGATTGGAGAAGCTTCTTCAGTATATAATGATTTTTATACTCCGTACATAGAGGAGTACAATAACGAACCCTACCAGATGGGGTATATTCCACCTATCTTTGAGAAGTAAACAGGAAAAGGGGGAAATCCTAAGGAGCATATTAGAAGGTTTATAGAGCACCTTGGGGCCCACTGTAATAACAAGTAGCTAAGGTTGAGAGAATTTTCTAAGTCTCTACCTGAGAAAGCTTACACGTGGTACTCCCACTTGGTTCTAGGAAGTGTGGCCGCGTGGGAGGATCTTCATGTTCAGTTTGTACAAAATTCTTATTGGTGGAAGATGCAAAAATTCTTCTTGGCTGAAGATGAATTTACTCTTACACAACTGGCTCGAGAAAAATAGAATCCCGATGAATATGTGGTGGCATACATTAGGAAATTTTGCAAGCGCTACTTGGACGTGAGAGAGGAGACACTAGAATCCAAGCTCTTGTAGGTTTGTGAAGAAGGCCTATTGCCCGAATATATATGCCATGTGATAAATAAAACTCGTGAGGGTAAGCTTTCTTCGTTCCTTAAATCTGCGAGGAAGATTGCCTTAGTTGTAAAGACACTTCCAACACCCTCGCCAACCTTGTCAAGCTTGTTACTAAAGCCTTTAGGTAGCTCGGGAAGAGTGATATCACCTCGTGTGAACTATTCCAATGATGAAGGTGGAAATCACGAGGGAGGAAATTGTGGCCTAAGAGGAAGGGGAAGCAAGAGGAAGTTCGAAAAAGATGACTCCCTAGAGTTGCCTTGCACAGTGGGGCAGGTTATTGAAAGTTATGATCCCATGATTCAAGATAGCATGTGTTGGACTATTGTGGCAGATACAACACCCATCACTCGAGAAAATTGAGAGGGCCTAAAATTTTTCATAGTACACAACAGAGTGGGGCATCTAACGAGCAAGTGTTTTACTCTTAGGAAGATAATAGATAGACATGTCAAGAGAGGAGATATTGATCTGTCGCAAGCCAATGTCAACAACAATCCTTTGCTAACACACGGAGCAAATATGGCTAGTGCTTTTGATGAGGAGGTAGAATAGATGATGGGTAATAGATTCCAGGAAGAAGATTTTATAGATTCTATGGAAGAATGTTTATCCCAAATGTCGTGTTTGACGATGAAAGGAGAAATAGAAGACGAGTGGAGTCCGATCGATGATTTGAGAAGACAACTGGAGGCTTGCTTCTTAGGAGGAGTGAATGTGGTGATATCATACAACGAATCAGCATACATAGGCGTAGAGGAGGTTTACGCGTTAGAAGAAGAGAAGGTTGACCTTTGGGTGGAATGTGCAGTAGTAGCAAAATCACAAAAGTTCAGTTATTTTTTTGAGAAAGTTGGACTGTCGAAAGATTCTCTATTGGAGGTCACCCGAGCAATCTTGAAAATCGCCTAAAAAACATAGCCCCAAACTTACGATGGAAAGGTCCAATGGCCAAGCTTGTAAAGAAGTTCCTTTCAGAGGTTAATTTTTTGGAGGCAAATCAGTTGGTTATATATCCCCATAACAGGCCAATTTATGTGATGGCGAGCGTGAATGGGTGTAGATTTAATCGTGTCTTCATGTATAGGGGAGAATCTATCAATATTATGCCTATGGTATCATTCTATTCCTGTAATATTTCATAGACATGGATTGTGCAAAGTCCATTGTCCACAACAGGATATGATAACCAGTCGAGAAAGTTGATAGGTTATATGAATGTGGGGATCAAAATGGGGAACATCACTTCCCATATTAAATTCCACCTCACTGATTGTGAGATGTCCTACCAGTTGCTTATAGGGAGGGTATGGATGCATAACCATGGTTTGGTGCCTTCCATATATCACCAGTGTGAAAAGGCCAATATCAAAGGAAAGGAAGTAGTTATTAGAGCATCCAAGAAGCCTTTCGTGAGGGAGGAAACTCACTTGGTGGATGCAACCTTTTATACAGAGTTAGGTACATAATCTATTGAGCTCACTCAATACACAAGAGGGATTAAGATCCCAAGAACTAAGAAAAGGGTACGTGCACCTCCTCGCCCAATAATGGCCTACGAGGATCAAGAAAGTGCGTGCAAGATAGTTAAGCCTCCCAGCCTTTCGAGACAACTTCCACTACACCAAAATGGGAGATTTGTGAGTGCTATTAGCACTCACAAATGACCTATATAACTGCTATTTACCGTCATAATTTAGGGGGTGACAAAAGAAAATTTATAACTCCTAACAGCATTCACAAATTTTTATAACCCCTATGGTGTTATGACTGGTGACCCCAATTTGTAGCTGCTATTCGTAACTGCTCTCAGCAGTCACAAATATAACATTCGTAACTGCTGACAGCAGTTACGAATATTAGATTAGTAACTGCTCACAGCAGTTATGAATGTTATATTTGTGACTGTTGTTAGCAGTTACAAAATTGATAGTAGTGGAAAATTTGTGACTGCTATTAGCAGTTATAAAATTGAATTTATTAAATGTGATAAAAACTATTACAAATATCTTTATATTTTCACAAAATGATGAAATAATCAAAGTAAAATAAATATCATGATAACAAGTCTAAATTTTTTGACAACATTTCATTTATATTTCTCATATTCCAAATATCCAGTACACATAATACTGTTTAAACTTAATTTAACATCAAACAACCCCTTCGTGGGTGCCAAGTATAAAATGAACATAGAATAAAAAATAAACTAAAAAAAATAACGACACAACACTTCGATGACATGAAATGTCATGAACATGTAACAAATCATTCTAAATCTAGACTAGGAGTCACCACGCAGTGGATACCCTTCGTGAAGTCTAGGTATATTAGTTGTGGGGGGTATTGATGCAGTGACATCCTCCCTCGTGTATTCAGAGTATGCATGTTAAGCAAGTTCAATGTACTCAAATTTTTTTAATACGGCGCCTCGGTATCCATTGACTTGTGCTTGTGTTGCTTGCCACGAAGTTTAAATGCTTGGATTTAGGCCTTTGAATACTACGTATGCCGGGTATGCCACGTGTATGCCTGCAAATAATAAAATGTAACTATGTTAGTTACAATAAAGAATGTGGGGCACATTATCAAAATAGTATATCAAGAAAGTGTCAAAAGCAAACTCATTCTGCAGAATAATATTGTCTATCTATATAAAGAAAGTGTAAGCACTTCAGGATCTTCTAGTTGACCAACATCATATGCAGAGGCATCAATTCAGGATCATCTAGTTTGAGAGATGACTATGTTAGAGAGCTTTTTTGCAGGACCATTGCATTCTCTATAAATATGAGTGCGAAAAAATTGCATTTGAGAAAGAAAAGATTTATAATTTTCCCATCTCACCTTTAATTGCTATGGAGGATGATAACACATGTTCAATAAGTAGCTCATTACTGCATATGAGTCAAACTCAATCCACAATTGAGTCCAACCATTAAACCAAGCTAGCTCAACACATGTGATCACTTCTTCAATTTTAGCATAAAAAGCAGTGTGATTGCCAATAGCCTTGCAATAAGCACCAATGGCCTGACCCTTATAATTATAAAGTTGACTTATTTATATAGGGATTTTTTTAAACTTTCTCCTCTTGTGCATTCTGAGTGCAAATGATTTAAATAACTAACCACATTTATTATAGGCCAACAAAACAACCCCACACAAAGCTCACGGTAAATTCAAGTGTAGAAAAAAAAAGAAATGATTTTAATTTGGAGGGATATCCAACAGACCACAATATATATTAGAACTCAAACTTTAATTCATACCTTATAAAATGGAGAGCATATTATGTTGCGTATAACTTTAATGTTCATAAACACCTGAAAAAAAGGATATATAATATTCTTCAGTCCTAAAAAACTACCTGAGAAGAATGGGAATAACATAAGTAACCTGAGAAGAATGTGAAGGGTACTTGAAAACAAGATAAACAATTTCTATTTAAGATTCTTCAGTCCTTGGGGAGAAAAACCCACACAAATGCGCCAAGATTGCATATACACTGAATAACGCCACAAAACTACCTGTAAATAATCCTGCAAACATTGACAAAAATGAAGAAATTGAGATTAGAAGAAACCTGGGAATGAACTTTCGAGAAAATTTTGACTTTCATGTTTTTAGGATCAAATTAAAATCCATAATATGCATATGCAATCTTACACCTCTAAGACCATCTCCAACTCATTATCCATCTTAAATTATTCCCAAAGATGAGTAATTAGGTAATTGAGTTGACATTTCAGCTGCCCATATTCCTGGACAAGTCAAAATATATGTTGGTAAAACGATTGGACTTCCACACTTGGCTACGGACTTCAAGTGTAGTAGGCCCTGCCAAACTTTATGAATGCAAACTAGGATGTGATGAACGTCCTCTGACTCTCACGTTCTTTGAACATCTGAAACTCGACGAGTGTCATTGGATCTGCGATGTCAGTTGGGAAAAGGTGTTAAGGATGTTGCTACGGTGCCTTCCCTCAAGGTTAGTTATCTTATTGATTGAGCAACTCTAGGAGAGTGAACGAGGCGCGGTAGATGAATTCTTTAGTTTAGTCTCTAGTTGAGTTATCCTATTAAGAGCAGGCCCGCGCACAATTAAGTCTTTAATCAGGTTGTTTTGTGCAGTTAACTGAGTATCATACTAAGTCTAAGGGCAGTTAGCCCAACAAACTAATCTTACTCTCTTGTACACGTGTTCTTGTTACTAATAAAGAATAAGGAAGACAACTCAAACTATGTTCTCATGACTTGTTCGATGTCAGAACCGAGAATGAACCACTCACAGATACACCAACACTGATGAAGGTGACTGATCGAGTTGAATAAGAAATTAACAGATAGGGGAATGGCCTGCTCTCTCTCTCGATGCTTTGTTTTTGTTAATGCCATGAAGGAATAAGGCTAAATATCGCAGCAAGCAGCTAGCCTACGGGATGAAAGACAGAATGCCACTAGATCAATGATGAAATTAGCTATGGTGTAGTGATAGTATCCGTGGAGATGTTAACGAGTTGCTTGCATATGAATTAGTCCTCAATGGAGGCACCCCTAATGAGTAAAGATAACCCTCAATTAGTCAATACGAAAATTTGATTAAACGGCTTGAAAATGAAAATCAGTTATGATTCACCTAATTCAAGACGACTTATTAGTAATATAAGAACAACAACCTGACTAGATTAAGTAATTTATTATATATATTTTTCTCGAACAAAGTAGGCCATTAAAAATCTCCCTGTCTTTATAGCATAACTATTTTCTTGAATGAATAACTCATAAGAACACAAATCATAAAACAATGTATTGGAAAATTTTAGGATGCATATTCTCTGGAAATTACAATTTCTTTTGGCAGTAGAATTGTGAACTTTTTATCTTATACAAATACCAAATTCTACTTGCTACGATAGTCATTCGTCAATGTCAATTCATATAAAAATAACATATATTACCACATCCTCATCATTTGGTAACTATGTCTTCAATGGAGCCTTCTTTACTCAATCAGATATTCGAGCAGGGCCATATGTTTGTGGCTTAAACCGACCTCGCCCTTCTTCATCTGCTTTCTTATTATTGATAATCTTTGAGGAATACATACAATCTTCTTATAGCTAACAATATATATATAAAGTCTTGAAAAGTTATGAGTTTATTGGCAATAAGACTATCCTATTAGGATTTTTAATTTCATTTCGAAACTGCTGAACAAATCTATTCCACTAGAAGTTGAGATACAATAGTTAGGCATCATGATGGCCACAATGTGCAGAGGTTGCTAAGCTTATGAAAACATTATAAAGCATGTGTTCATTCAATGCAAGATAGCTAAAGAAGTATGGAACTACTTTAGCAACAAAGTTAGGGTGCAAATCAACTATTCCTCTTGCAAATCCATTCTGCTTTCATGGTGGTTCAAAATGCCTAGAAAGGATCATCAACAGTTCATATACAACATCCTGCCTACAATCATTTTTTTAGAGTTATGGAAATCTAGAAATAACAAATCAGAACAGGTACGATACAAAATCTACAAGTAGTTCTGAAGCAGTTGAGCCTAGGTGAGCCTGGAGCCTAGGCACGACTAGGCCTGGAATTGCCTCTATCCGAGCCATTTCAATGTTGTTTTCAATTTTTACCCTCAAAAGCCCACTTTTAACCCCAACATGAATGTTTACTAGTCAATTTGGGAAACCATGAGTCCTATGAGGACATGAACATTTCCTACAAGTTACTTTTGTACATCTAAAGATTGGCATGCCTCTTTTTGGGTCACTCGGTTGCTATTTTGAGTTTTCACCCCCTAAATCCCATTTTAAGCCCAAAACGACCATATACTAATCAATTTTGAAAACTGATATTCTAATTTAGACAAACTATTTTCTTTAAATTTCTTCGGTATCATCTCGATTATGCGTGCCTCTTTATGGGACACTTCATTATTTTTTTGTTTTTCACACCCCAATGCCCACTTTTAACCCCAAAACGAATGTCTACTAGTCAATTTTGAGAATTAGGAGTCTGATTAGGACACTCACACTTCCTGTAAGTTACTTTTGTACGTCTTAGGGTGTTTGTTGGTTTGTCTAGGCCATTCGATTGTTATTTTTAATTTTCACCCCTAAATTCCATTTTAACCCCAAAGCGAACGCTTACTAGTCAATTTCAAAAACCAGGAACCCGATGAGACATGCAACTTCCTACACGATTTTTGTTTTTGAGTTTCCCCGACCTAAGTTTCATTTTTAATTCCAAAACAAATGTCAACTAGCTAATTTTGGAAAACCGGGAGTCCGGTGATGATCACTTCCCTTAAATTACTTTCATATTGAATAGTAAACTCACATAAACAAGTGTAGACAATCAATAATTCTAACTTGGATGGCATGAACTACGTACTAAGGACGTGAATTAATAAACACAAATGAACATATCAATAATTCTAACTAAAATTCACACAAACAAGTATACAAATATTTCAATAAATTAATCTTTAACCTATACAACAACCACCAATTGACAATCCGAGTTTTCAATTGTCTCACCCTCAACCTCCTATCACCACTACAAATCAATTGAGTACAAAGACTAATGATATTAGTTAATGACCAATAATTAAAATTACCTTTATCCGTATCAATTCGACGATACTATAACTTGAATTTATGGGACTAGATTATCATTTAATTCGTCTTCCTGCTAAAAAACACAAATAAATAATGATAATCCAAGAATAATATTTTTAGAATGAAATATTTCCCTTCAACGTTTGAAACAAGAAACAGAGTTGAGAAACAATGTCGTATTAGACGCAACACACACCCACACTTAAATAATATTTAGAGTCAGTCCTACATTTATTATATGGCATGCTTCGAGTTAATATATGAGTGTCCAAAAAACAAGCCAACATTGTATTGTAAGAGCCTGAATGAATCCTCATCTCCACGCATTAAGATAAATTTCAATTACTTTATTTATCTCTCTCACCACACTCATCTAATTCTACTTGTACAATAACTATAAATGTTAAACACTTCACTATCAAGTATCAACTAATAAGTAAATTGAATAAAATTTGGGATTAATTTTGGAGATGAAACAGTTATCACAAACATTAATCAAGTAGCCACTGGTTGAAAACCCAAACCCTAGAAAAGCAACCTAAATTGAAAATTTATAAAAAAAAAAACGCAGGGCTAAAACTTATTTCCAATAAAAAAAATAGTACAAGCAGACCTAAATCGAAAGTTTATATGTAAAAAAAACGCACATAAACATTCAATTGTTACCCTTAAAATTCATATGCAATAAAAAAGCGCACATAGACACATTTAAATAAATAAAAAGAATGCACATAGCAGGTACTTTTTTGATCGCTTACAGTGAAGAGGGAGAGAGAGAGAGGAAGCTTTGTTATCCAACTTCAAAGTTGTAGATAGATGTAGAGAGAAAGCGAACGGGATATTGTAGATGGATGGAAGAGTGCGCGGGAGAATGAAGAGGGAAATTAAAGCAAAGCTAAAATTCTGCCTAACACCAAAATTTGTGACTGCCTATAGCGGTCACAAATTTATGAGTGCTCGTAGCAGTGACAAATTAAGCCTTAAGCTAAAATTTGTGACTGCTACGAGCAGTTATAAATTTGTGACTGCTCATAGCAGTCACAAATTAGGTCTTAAGAAAAAACTTGTGACAGCTATTAGCAGTCACAAATTTGTGACCGCTAATAGCGGTCACAAATTTGTGACCGCTAATAGCGGTCACAAATCTAAAATTTGTGACTGTTTATAGAAGTTATAATTTTGTGACTGCTCATAAGAGTCATAACTTATGCCTACGAATAAATTTGTGACTCTTTATAGCAGTTATAAATTTATGACTCCTTATAGCAGTCATAAATTAATTATATGGTAAGATTTGTAACTGTCATTAGCAGTGACAAACGAATTGACTCAAATTTTTCATTACCCAAATATTTTATGACTCTTAATGGCAGTTACAAAAAATGTTGTGACTTCTAATGGCAGTGATAAAATTTGTCACCCCCATTAGTAGTTATAAGAAGGCAGTCACAAAATTAGTATTTTGGTGTAGTGTTCGTGATCGGATGAGGCCACAAATTGATCTAACAGAACATCAAGTCTAGAAACAAAGTGTTCTCAGTAGAGTTCGAGCGAGGGAGTAGCCTCTATAGGAGGAAAAACCAAGCCAATGCAAAAGAGTGGTTTTGGCCAGTGGCAAGATCATTTACAAACTTTGAAGGTGTGATCGAGAAGTCGAAGGCCTCGATGATGAGGCTGACCCGATCTATGAATGCTTTTTGGTGGATAATTTTGGCAAATATTTGGTGATTGAAAACTCCAACATCTAGGAATTTATGGAGGAAATTGAGGAGGAATCGGAGTGCGTGAAGGATAGACCAAGATCCTAAGTCCAAGAGCTAGAGAGGATAGACTTAGCTGATGAAGGGGATGACTCAAGACCAATGTTTATCTAAAAATACCTTGATGCTACTACAAAAGGAGCACTGATGGGGTTACTGAGGGAATTTAAGGACGTATTCATGTGGAAATATATTGAGATGCCCGGAATAGACCAGGAGGTGAGCTGCCAACGGTTGAATGTTATACCATCAGTAATACCAGTAAAGCAGGCCACTCGAACATATAAACCGAAGCTAGACTTAAAGTTAAAGGAAGAAGTCCAGAGGTTACTCGTGGTAGGTCTTATTAACCCCATTCAACACCCCATTTGGTTGTCCAATATTGTGCCTGTGAGGAAGAAGGATAAGAACAAAATACTAATTTGTATGGACTTTAAGGACTTGAATCGAGTATGTCCGAAAGATGATTTCCCCTTACATTCCATTGATAGCCTCATAGACACAACAACAGGGCACGAGATGTATAGCTTTATGTACGACTACGTGGGATATAACCAGATTAAAATGGACCCAGAAGATGCTGAGAAGACGACCTTTCTCACACCATTAGGTAACTTTATGTATATTGTTATGCCTTTTGGTCTAAAGAACGCATGATCTACCTACCAAAGGACCATGATGACCATATTCACTGATCTCTTTCATGAGATTGTAGAATTTTATGTGGATGATTTGGTGATAAAGTCCAAGGTAAAGGCCACACACTTAGCAAATATGAGGAGAGTGTTCCAGAGGTGCAGAAAATATAAGTTAAAGATGAATCACTTGAAATGTGCATTCGGGGTAACTAGTGGCAGTTTCCTGGGATTTGTAGTGAACACACAAGGGGTAAAGATGGACCTAGATAAGCGAGAATACATCCTCAACATGCTAAGACCAAAGACCGTAAAAGAGTTGAAGAGTTTTTTAGGGAAGGTTTCTTACTTGAGGAGGTTCGTGCCTGGGCTGGCCAAAGTCACTCAACCACTAATGGAGTTTCTACGAGCAATGGAAAAGTTTAGATGGGAGTAGCCACGCAAGGCAGCTTTGGACCAGTTGAAGAAGTTATTGACGTCTCCCCAAATGATGGTTCCCTTTTAAGTAGGTATTCCTTTACATATCTACCTCACATCCACTAAAAGATCAATAAGGGCATTATCGTCTCCAGAAGTAGAGGGCGTGGAAAAACCTATGTATTATCTAAGCCAAATAATACGTGGATCTAAGGCTAGATATACAAACATTGAGAGGCATTATTTAGCCATGGTATTTGTTGCTCAAAAGCTTAAGCATTACATGTTAGCTTTCATGATTCACATCATTACTTGATGTGACCCCATAAAATTTTTACTAGATATAACTGTGTTAATAGGCAAGGCTGCGCGATGGTTTTTATTCTTTCGAAGTATGATCTCAAGTGTGTGGTTCCTAGAGTGATAAAAAATAAAGCTTATGCAGATCTGCTGGCCATATTCCCTTCGGGAACATTCGAGCCACCTATTGAGGAGATTCCTGGAGATAATCTCGAAGCTAATCTAGAAGAATGGAGCATGCAGTTTGATGGCTCTTCAACTAAAAACACAGGAGGGGCATGATTGATTTTATGTTATGGGGAAGAAGAAGTCTGATTGTCTTTCAAGCAAGATTTTAAATGTTCAAATAATGAAGTTGAGTACGAGGCTTTGGTATTGGGGCTATTAGAGGCTCTAAGAAGGGGTATACAGGTACTAATAATAAAAAGGGATTCAAATCTGGTGGTATAATAGGTGAATGGTGAGTATGCTCTCAGGCACCTTATCAAACAACTGTACAGAGGTTGCTCAAAAAATTCCATAAAGTAATGATTAAGAGACATCAAAGAATGATGAACAGACATGCAGATGCTTACGCCACGATAGCCCAAAAAATTTCCTTTGATGGAGAATCGACGGTTGTTAGAATCACAAAGAGAATAACATCCTCAACTATATTAGAAATGTTGCCTTCTAATGATATCAATGAATGGAGGGGGGAAATGCGGAAACAACTGGAAACGGAGCAAGGGACATTGATGTTGGTAGAGATAGCACAATACTTTACCACCCCCGTCAATCTATACTTTAAAAATAAAGGGGGATGGCTATCTAGGTGTGTGGGACCCGAAGAAGCAAAGCATAGGTTGATAGAGATACATAATAAAGGCAGCGAGATAATAGAAATCTCGTTGTATAGAAGAATTCAGAGGGCAAGGTATTTTTAGCCCACGATGAAACAAAATGCTATGCAACTACAGAGAGGATGTGGGAAATGCGTGCTGTATTACCAGGCGACGACAGAGTGAAACTTCATAGATCATCCAATAGATTAGAGATAACCATATCTAGACATACTGGTTGACGCTATTGTTCCCATGGGTAAAGATGATGCCGCAAGACTATAATGATGAGTGTCCTGGTATTACGTCAAGGAGGGGCAGCTTTACTGAAAAGGTTACCACGATAGGACCCGAAGATGCATTAGAGTAAAAGAAGAAGACGAGGTACTAAAGCAAGCACATGAGCCAGGTCACATTGGGGGAGAAAAACTTTGCTATCAACTAATGACACTAGGGTATTTCTATCCAACAATGGAGAAAGATTCAACGGAATTTTTTTGAAAGTGGAAAGCATGCCAACTCCATGGGAATATGATTCATGCTCCTTCGGTGGACCTAAATTTCGTTTATACTCCTTTTCCATTCCATACATGGGAATTAGACCTAATAGAGGCAATCAAACCCTCCTAGAGAGGTAAGATCTGGATAATGGTGGCTACGGAGTGCTTCACCAAATGGGAGAAGCCATATAATTGAAGAAAGCTATGGCTGGGGTATTATCATACTTTATGAAGGAGTACATTTGTGGCCATCCCCCGATTATTATGGAAAGAGGGACGAAGAATAGGGGTGTCTTCAACGTCGAGAGGATCTCGGTCCTGGGCAACCCTCTCGGGAGCGCTTCAGCTGGTGTCGGTGATGAGGCAAAAAATGTAAAGAGATGGAGTCCCCAGTCTATTTTACTCAGAACAGACAAAAGAAAAGGGAGCCATCCCGAAAGACATAATCCAAAGACATACTGATACATACGAAACCAAAATGATTCGAAAAAGGGTCCGAAGGTTAAGTTATGAAATGGAAAGGTGTTAGGCACCCATTCCGCCCTTACGGTCTCTCATGGGTTGTTGTTATTTTCCTTTATTTACCTGTGATATGTGTGCATGTGTATATATAGTGGAGATAAGAATCATCGACTTGTATCATGGAAGAGATAAAGTGAGTCATCCATAGGAATGTTCCTAAAAGCAATATTAAAAAATAGGATTTACGCGATTATTCAAGCGTTGATCATTATAATGGAACGATAACGCATACGGAATAATACGCTACTAAGAAAATATATATATATATATATATATATATATATATATATATATATATATATATATATATATATATATATATATATATAGATTCTAAGAGAGTCAAGTTTAAAGAATATAGAAAAATAGAAAAAAAGTTGGAATAGGACTCGAGTCTCGGGTTTTACCCCAGGACGCCTACGTAGTCTATAGACGCATCAATGTCCATGTAGTTCGTATACAAAATTAGGGGTGGGATTTATCCCATAAATCCAATCGGAGACTTCTCTTATATGTGTGTGTGTGTGTAAAAAAGTGTTTTAGTTCTGAGAAAAATGTGAGAAAAGTGTGAGAATTCCTGTTTGGAATTTATGAGCAAATCTTATTTTTCTTATTTTTTTGGTTTTTATTTATATGAAAATAAGAGATGTGCAATAATACTAGATAAAATTATATTAGAATATGTGAGATGAGAGAATAAAAGTGCTAAGTAATAAAACAAATTAATTCGAATTTAGGGGAATTTAAAGAGATAGTTGAGAAAGTTGGACCTTCTTGAAGATCTTGGATGTTGGAGAGAAAACCTTGCGATTGGGTGATGATGAAGGGTAATTAATTCACCAAGTTTGATGAAAAAGGTGATGAAAGGTAAAGGTTGGAAAGGTATTTGGATGTGGAAATCACGCTGACTTCGAGAGGTTTTTTTGAGCTCACTGAGAGTGATGGATTTTAGATCTTATCTCTCTTGGAATGAGGTCAGTCCCTCCTTTTTATAGGCCCAGGGAATTGCCGATCGACGGAGCCCTGGTCCTGTCAATCGTCAGGTGTGTTTAGGCACACTGCCGATAAGCAGGGTTTGGAACCTGCCGTTTGGCAGTCTCTTTCAGGTTCCATTGGAAAATTGGTCGTAGAGCGCAAACCATTCATTCCAATTGGGCACATGGCAAACCATTTGAAAGGTACTTCAAAGACCTTCGAAAGTCTTTTAGACTTCTCCCGGGTCCGGGAGATGACTTTGGGTCAAATGTGGCTCGGAAGCGTTCGTCGGTCCTTTGGACGGGGAATCGTCGGATGCAAACGAATTGTTCATCCGCATGGTAAGTCAGAATCGCGCACGAGGTAGACTGTTGGAAGTGTTTGGAGATGTACTTTGACATTCCAAAGAGTTTGATTCAGTTTGGGGAGTTAACTTTGGTTAACCGGGGCCTGGAAGCATTCGGTGACCTCTTGGAGTAAAACGGATCATTAGTCCGTACCATAAGTCAGAATCGTGCATGGGGAAGGCCGTTGGAAAGGGGTTTCATTGACCTTCGAAGATTCATTCAACCTTGGTCATGCTGAAGAGTTGACTTTGGTCAAACGGAGCCTGGGAATTCCTGGTAGCCTTCTAATCAAGTTTCAGGGGAAAATGGGTCGTTCGTTTGCATCGTAAGTCAGAATCGCGCACGGGATAAACCTTTAGAAAGGGGTTTCAGTTCCCTTGAAAGATTCGTTCAGTCTTAGTTGAGCTAAAGAGTTTGAATTTTGGTCAAATGGAGCCTGGGAGTGCCCTGTAGCCTTTGGGTCAGTACCTGGAGTATGACTTAGGTTTGTAGTGATGATAGGAGGTGATAGGGAACCTACAGAGTGGTTAGGGGGTGTTAGAATGGGGTGTCTACAGAGCCCCTCGACGGGTGAGTTTAGAATAAATGATAGCCGTCAAATAGACACCGCATGATGCCTTTGAAAGAGGATGACCAATTCATAGGGTCAAGGACGATTCTGAGGACCTGCGGGTGAGGATTATCGATTCAGAGGGTAGAGGTCGATTCTGAGGACCTATGGATGAGGATGACCGATTTTGCTGGTCGAAGCCAATTCTGAGGGCTTAAAGATGAGGGTGACCAATTCTGCGGGTCAAAGCTAATTCTGAGGGCTTAAGTTGAGATGAACAATTCTGCAGGTCGAAGCCAATTCTGAGGGCTTAGGTTGAGATCACCAATTTTGTGGGTCAAATCCAATTCTGCGGGCTTAAATTATGATGATCAATTCTACGGGCTTAAGTTGAGATGACAAATTCTGTGGGTTGAAGACAATTCTGAGGGCTTAAATTGAGATGACCAATTCTGCGGGTTGGAGCCAATTCTACGAGCTTAAATTATAATGACCAATTCTGCGAGTCAAAGTCAATTTTGCTGGCTTAAATTGAGATGACCAATTCTTCGGGTCGAAGCTAATTCTACGGGATGAAGTTGAAATGACCAATTCTGCGGGTCGAAGCCTATTTCGAGGGATTAAATTGAGATGACCAATTCTGCGGGTCGAAGCCAATTCTTAGGGCTTAAGTGGTGATGACCAATTATGTGGGTCGAAGCCAATTATGAGGGCTTAAGTTGAGATGTTCTCAAGTAACTCTGTCGAGAAAATTACCTCATCATTTTGATTTGAGCTAGGGAGCATATTGCTGGGGAAATCCCCATATCTTTTGTAGATTTTTTCATGTAATAGCCAATTTGATGCTGTAAATTCCGCTGGGGAAGCGATTAGGTGGTCCAGGGTTTGGACGTATTGCTCGGGAAAATTTGAGACCTTTGGGGAATAGGAGATGATCCTGAAGTTAGGGGATGCTTTAGGGGTCCTCTGGGGACGTTGCCGGGAGGATATTTACTTGGTTTTTTAGAGTTTCGCGGGGGAAATAGGGGTTCCACTTGAGGGAGTGCAAAATTTTCTTGGTGAAAATGTCCTAAATCGTTTTCAGGATTTTTAGGAATTTTCGGAGGATTTTTTTTTGCACAAAAATTTAAGGGGGTGCCGGTTGTCATGGTGTAGAGCGTGCCATTCGGCAGTGGCATGGACTTTTGGACTTCCTCGAGAAGGTAAAGGGCCAGTGCCGATCGGCATGGCCCTTGGCATCCTATAAAAAGTGGGCGGGTTCCCCTCATTTTTCACAGCTTCTTGCCTTCTCTCTTTCTATGATTTTCTTGTGTGAATCATTCTAGCATTTCTATCTCTAAAAAATGGCCGCTTTTGTGAGCACTATGGTACACAAGGAGTGGTTGTCTATTGACGACTGGGCAAATGTGGAGTGGCGGGCCAGGGCGCCTCTTGCTTTGGGGAGCGAGAACTCTTATGATGCATTCGAGCCGGTTGTGGATAAGCGGACTTTACTGCGGGAATCGTCGCGTCATGGCTCTTCGAGGGTGGTGAACCCTTGCGGTTATGTAAGTAAAATGAGTTTTGGAATTTCTTTTTTGGTGATTTTCCTTTTTTCTTAGAGTTTGACAAGTTTTTTCTTTTGGCAGTTTGATGTTTCTTTGTCGACTATGCATGCCCGTGGGACGACGGGGCTTAAGGATGTCTGGGATGTGGTGCGTTGGGTGGTATCATCAGCAGGCTTTGGGGGGTTGGTGTCTGTACTGGATGAGACACCTCATTAGACGACGATTTTATGCGCTTTGGGGGAGAGGTGGTGGGACACTACACACACCTTCCATTTTGGTATTGGGGAGATGACCGTGGCTCCCATAGATGTGCAACAGCTGCTGGGGCTGGATTGCGATGGAGAGCAGATAGAGGTGGATCGCTCTTTATGGGTGAGGTCAGAGGCGGTGCAGGCGACTCTAGGTGACGTGGGGAGGATAGTGTCTGGGGACTCCATCCGTCTGTTTCTGCTGATGGATGGTTTACTAGGCAGGGTGATTGATGTGGAGGACGGGCTACAGGTGAGGCAGATGGCCCATTTGTTTATTTTGCTGGTGTTGGGGGGATTTCTGGTGGCATCGAGCGGCGACGTTGTCCACTTATGGTTTTTGCCATATTTGAGGATGTTTTCGAACATCCCTCTCTATGATTGGTGGAGCCTGACTTTGGCAACCCTTTATTTTTCTCTGGATGCATTCAGCCGGTGCTACCGACAGTCTTTCACTGGAGCCACATATCTTCTTGAAGTATTCTTTAATTTGCGCATTTTCCTTTCATGCATTTGCATTTTCCTTATGCGTCTCTTTTTTATTGCGGATTTTTATCTTTGGCAGACATGGTTTTATGAGGTGATTGGGTGTAATACCCAATTGATTTATCCGAAGGATGAGACCGTTGGGGACTTTTGCCATTTATATCGGTGGCGAAAGGCTAATCGGCAGTCGAGGAGGTCTCTCTCTCTGGAGGTGATGCGTCAGGTCTTGAATGGCCTGACCAGTGATAGGGTAAGACTTTTTTCTTCTTCACTCCTGGTCTTTGTTTTCTCTGACTCTGTATTTGACATATATCTATTGGGGATTTTTCAGGTGATTTTTTACCATTAGGGGACAACTGTTCAGGACACGGGGTTGACTGGAGTGAATGCACAGATGAGGAGTTTGTTGGCGCATGAGTTTGGCCACTCTTGGTATCTTGGGGAGAGTGTGTTCCGACTGATTTCTAAGGAGGAGGTGGTGGTGCCACGTGCGATTCCCCCTATGTCTATGAGGCGGGAGAGGCTGTTGCCAGAGGATGCGATGATCGCGGTGATGATTGGCGAGTCCTATATGTTGTACACCGATACAGTTGTACCGTATGATTATATGGACTTTTTGATGAGTTAGCTGATGGCACCCAGCATATATGATGCTCTGCCCTTCCCTCCTGCGGGTTTGAGTCGGCCAGTGGGGTCCTCCCACAACGGTGGAGGTCCGTCGACATCTGCGGTGGTGGTGACTTCAGAGGTCCCCTTTGTGCGGTTGCATACTCTTTTATATAACATTCGACGGGCTGATGGAGGGATGGTGCCTATGTTGCATCGTCCTCATGCGATGGACCCGTAGGAGTTGGGCTTGACAGAGGAGGTTCTTCGTCCATTGGTATATCTTTTTGTTCTTCTCTTTTCCTTTTTGGTTTCTTTTGATCTTTTCTGCCTAATAGTGATTTTACCTTTTATTGCAGCAAGTTCGGGTGTCCACCACTTGGCTAAGGGACATTAGGGACTATATATCTTCGATGATTGCCCACATTCGGTAAGCAATTCCTGTTCCTTATTGCTTGGTTATGTCTGCCTCATCTGGGGAGGAGTTTGGTTTGGGTAGCGATGATGCGTCTTCTCATCGCAGGGGAAATAGAACGCGTCGCAGGGATGGGAGTTCTTAGGAGAAAGAAGGGGAAGGGCAAGTGAGAGAGAGAGAGAGAGAGAGAGAGAATGAATGTGGGTTCGAGTTGAGTCCCATTGTTTTTTATTTTCTTTATTTCCTGCAAGATTGATGTAACACAGAGAAATATCTATGCAATGAAATGGAATTTTTTATTATCTTCTATTTAATGATGAATGAATGAATGCATGCACTAACGCTTATTACTTTACTGCTGAGATCGTAAAATATTTTTGGAAGTTTTGAAAGGAAGTTTTATTCATAATGAGAAATTATATAAAGATGGAAGGGGGATTTTTGGAATTCTGTTTGAGAATATCAATTTATTTTTATTGAGTTTTCTGAATTTGACAAAAGAGGAAAATGGAAAATTTCCAAAAGTAGGGGATTACCGATCGGCAAGCACCTTATCCTGCCTATGGGGAGGTCAGTCCAGTCCCATAAATTCGAAGCTTTGATTGGTACCTTCTTTTTTCCTTTGGTACCTTATGGGGAAGGGTTCCTATGATTTATGCAGTGGTTATGTTTTTTGTGAGGGATTTTAAGTATAAAAAGGGGTAAGGATGGAGTGTTTTCATCACACTCTCACATCCTATCTTTTTTATTCTGTGAGATGGCTCTCCCTAGTAGTGTTGAGTTTTCCAACTACCTTGAGACTTTGGAGTCAATGTTCTCCTACAACGTCGACTATGATGCTTTCAACATGCGTCGAGTCTCTTTATGGTGTAATCGGCCCATAGAGTGGAATATGATGATGGTGGTAGTACAATTTTGGTACCCCGAAGACCATGTATTCCATTTTGGCTTGGAAGAAGTCTGTCTGACTTATGAGGAATTTTCTACTATGTTAGGAGTAAATCTTATTGTAGCGGCTGCTATGCTTGAGTTTTCTCGATTTCCCCGGGAGCTGTTGGTTGGAATTCTCCGTGTCTCCCCCTCGGCGGGTAGATCCTTGATCACTGGAGGAATGATTTCTCTTCCGGTGGTATTGTGGTCTATGCATTTACAGGAGGTTGGTGATGCTGGATATACAAGAGCCATCGTTCTGGGCTTGGTTTCAAAATTGCTACTAGTGATCGGGGAGCTGCTGGTAGACCCACAACTTGCAGCTATTACTTCATGGATGTCCTACTGTCGCAATCCTACGATGGTGATACTGGCAGAGACTTTGAATGGCCCAGTGAGAAGGTCGTTCTGACTTTTTGAGGGGTAGCCCCGTGATGTTGTTCATGTGGTTGTCTGAAAGATTTTGCTTGGTGACTCCTCTGGAATATGCTTTGTCGGCTGTACCCAACTTCTTTTCGTGCCATTTCATCAGTGTTGGTCTGGATATTGAGAGATGGGAGAACTGGTTTGTGGAGCATGGGGCTCTAAATCTGTATTGGTCAGTGCCTTGGTGGGGACAGCTGCTGCCTATTCTAGAACTGGGGCAATACTCGTATGTTCAGCTGGTTGGTCTCAAACATACCTCTTCCTATTT
The DNA here is from genome assembly GCA_949130495.1 of Sambucus nigra. NCBI lineage: Eukaryota > Viridiplantae > Streptophyta > Magnoliopsida > Dipsacales > Adoxaceae > Sambucus > Sambucus nigra. The sequence goes on along the minus strand of OX422210.1, from coordinate 137,368,978 downwards.
CTCTTTGTGACTTCTGCACCAGTTTGGCTGGGAGCAGATTGTGGCACCTCGGACACTAGGTTTATTTTTGGTAGAATATCTGAGAGAGCGTCTACGCATACGGCTTGGCTCTTTGTGGGAGAGTCGGTGTCCGTCGTCCCGTCCCTCTCTGTCTGTTGGGAAAGTTTAGCACATTCCTTGGGATTATATGAAGTGGTTATGAAGAAGAGTGTTCAGTAAGATGTTGACAGTGGAGTCTGGACAAAGGTGGATTATTTTATCTGATACCATCGTGGGAGGTGTGGTAGTTTTTTCGAGGCTGGTTCGAGCTTATCGTTCCATGGAGCATCTGCGGCACTCTATTCAGGCAGGGGAAGCTTGGGTACCCAAGGATGTAGATGGAGATGATGAAGCGAGATCCTCTGGTAGCTATGGGTAGGACACTTGGTGAGTTTGTTTTGTAATGGGGAATAAATTTGAGAATTTTATTTGGCTTTTTAGGAAGGTAGGGGGAAGGGAGTCATCCGTTCCTTTTCTTATGTAATTGCACTGTAATCTCTTATTAGTGAAATAAACAAGTTTTTGATCATCTAGCTATGCTTTTTGATAAATTTTGTATTTTGAATTATCTATGCCGATCGCTAAGGCATGCATAATCCTTTTGTTCAAGTATAGGTTAGAATGAACTTTCGTTCTCGGAGATAAGAAAAGAATAGTTTTTTGTGAAAAAGAAAGGGTCATGCTCATGTAAGATGTATGAGATGCCTATGTACCTCTAGGATTTTTTGAAAGGTTTTAATTATTTTTTTAAAAAATGGTTCTTGTAGAGGATCAGGCACACGTAGTTCTGGGTAGAGGGAAATGAAGAGATTTTTTTTAGAATGGAAAGTAGATGAGAAGAGTCGTAGTACGCCGAGATTTTGGACTAGGGGTAAAATTTTTTGAGACGGTCCAGGTTGACTGGACGAGCCATCTCTTCTCCATCTAAGTCGGTGAGCATGGCGGCACCGTTGGACAAGATCTTCTTAACAATGTATGGGCCGCTCCAATTGGGCTTGAATTTCCCTCTGGGGTCCCAGACGGGCTCTACTATTTTTTGAGGGCTAAATCCCCCTCTTGAACACCGTGGTCCTTGACTCTCTTATTGAATGAACGTGCTATTCGATGATGGTATCCTTGTATGTGATATAACACCTTTAGTCTCCTTTCGTCCAAGAGTGACAACTCATCGAGATGGCTTTGATGCCAGTCCTCCTCATTGACCTTGCTTTCAATCATGATACGTAACGAGGGTATTTCCATTTCCATGGGTAGGACTGCTTCCATGCCGTAGACTAGAGAGTAAGGGGTAACCGCAGTACGGGTTTGGTAGCCCCAGAGGGCCTATGGGATTCGATCGGCCCAATATCGATAGTTTTCAATCATCTTACTGATGATGGCTTTGAGGTTCTTATTGGCGGCTTCGACTGCACCATTGGTTTGAGGTCGGTAGGGAGAAGATTTGTGTCTCTGAATCCTATACTCGTTGACCACTTTCGTAACTTCTGCCTCAAAATGAAACCCGTTATCTGACACTAGGTCGTGCGGGACCCCATATTGGCAGATGGTATTTTTCTTGATGAATTTGTCCACTTTCTTAGCATTCAAAACTGCGTATGACTAAGCTTCGACCCATTTGGTGAAGTAATCAATGGAAAATAGGATAAATTCATGCCCGTTGGAGGCCTTGGGTGTAACTTTCCCTATAATGTCGATGCCCCAAGTGGAGAACGACCAGGGAGAAGTCATGTTGTATAATTCACATGGAGGCAGGTGTTGAAGGTTAGAAAAATGTTGGCATTTGAGGCATCTCTGGACATAGGTGGTGCAATCCTAGATCATGGTGGTCCAATAGTAGCCTTGTCGGATGATCTTCTTGGCAAGCATGTGATCATTCATGTGGGTCTCGCATTCCTAGTTGTGGATTCTCTGCATTATCTCTTCAATGTCACCCCCTACGATGCAGCGTAGATGGGTTCCATCGAAGTTTCTCTTAAATAATGCTTTATGACAAATGATGTACTAGGCGACCAGTCTTCAGAGGGTTTCCCGGTCCTTCTTATTAGAACCCTCGGGATACTTATCATGCTTGAGGAGGTGCCAGATATCATAGTACCAACAATTGAATAGCTTGGGATCTTCTTTGGTGATGAGCTCAATGTGGTAGCAATGGGTTGGTTTATCTTTCTTTTGGACCAGGAAGGGGCCCATTGTTATTCCTTTGGGCATGTCGACCATGGAGGCTCGGGTAGCAAGGGTATCGGCTAGGTTATTTTTTGCTCGAGGTAGGTAATGGAAGGTGATGTCTTGAAATTGAGAGGCTAGTTCTTCTAAGTGGGCATGGAAGGGTTGATGATTCTTGTCCTTGACTTCCATTTTCTGAGCACTTGACCAATGATGAGGGCAGAATCCCCGTAGACATCTAGGCATTGAATACCTTTCTTGAGAGAAACTTTGAGGCCTACCGTACATGCCTCGTATTCAATCATGTTATTGGTGCAGGAAAAATCGAATTTGATGGTGATGGGAGTGTGGGAGGCATCTGGGGTGATCAGAAGTTTACCAATTCCATATCCCTTTTTATTGGCCGCACCGTCAAAGAACATTTACCATCAGATATCATCTTGAGCGGTGTAGAGGATGTTTTCGTCTAGGAATTTAGAGATCCAGTCATCAGGTTCTTCAATGGGGTAATCAGCGAGGTAGTCAGAGATGGCTCTTCCTTTCATGGATTTCTATGTGACGTACACGATATCAAACTTGACTAGGAGCATCAACCATCGAGCCATTCGGCTGGATAAAGCGGGTTTCTCAAGCAGGTACTTGATGGGGGAGGCGAGCATGTAGTGTCATAACTTTTGGGTGACCCAGACAAGTGCGACACATGCCTTTTCTAAACCACTGTAGTTGACTTTGTATCCGACCAGTTAGTGACTGGCGTAATAGATGGCTTTTTCTTTGTCGAAGTTTTCAAGGTATTCGGCTAGCAAAGCCCCAGCAGCAGTGTTAGTTATGGTTAGGTATAGAAGCAAGGGGAGACCAGGCTGTGGTGGCATGAGTACCGGAGGTTGGGTCAGATATTGTTTGATTCGGTCAATAGCTTCTTGGCAGGCCTCATTCCAAATCTTGGTTGAATCCTTTCAGAGGAGTTTGGAAATCGGTTCATAGATGGAGGTGAGCTGGCTGATGAACTGGCTAATATATTGTAATTTCCCAAGGAAACTTCGGACTTCTTTTTTCATTTAAGGGGGGTGGCATCTCAAGTATGGATTTCAGTTTGGCAGGATTTGCTTCTATCCCTTTCTCACTGACCATGAATCCCAAGAGTTTTCCCTTTGTAATGCCGAAGACATATTTCTGTGGATTGAGTCTCATCTGATATTGTCGCAATCGTTCAAAGAACTTTCAGAGAGCGGGAACATGACCTTCTCTAGTTTTGGATTTGATAATCATATCATCCGCATAGACCTCGACTTCTTTGTGAATCAGATCATGCAGGATGGTTGTGGCAGCCCTCTGGTAGGTAGCCCCAACATTCTTGAGACCGAATGGCATAACAGTGTAGCAAAAGGTTCCCCATGGGGTGATGAACGCTGTTTTTTCTTGGTGATCTAGGTGCATTTTGATTTGTTTGTATCTGAAAAACCCGTCGACGAATGACTTGAGAGCATGACTGGCTGTGTTATCCACAATCATGTCTATATTGAGTAACGAGTAATCCTCCTTTGGAGAGGCTTTGTTCAAGTCCTGGAAGTCGACACACATCCGATCTTTCCCTCCTGATTTTGGTACAGGCACTATGTTGGCTAGTCATGTGGGATATTTAATCACGTGAATGAAGCCTATGTTCAACTATTTGACCACCTCTTCTTAGACTTTGAGCGACAATTCGGTACAGAACTTTCTCAACCTTTTTTTTAACCGACTTATAATTTGGAAGGGTGGGAATCTCATGTTGAGCTATATCAGGATCAATGTCGGGCATATCGTTATAGGACCATGCGAAGACATCCAAAAATTCCTTCAATAATTCTTCGAGTTGTGCGCGCTCATGCTCGTAGAGGGTAGCCCCTATCCTAATCTCGCGCAGTTAGCTACTATAACCTAGGTTAACAATAATAGTCTCTTCTTCATTAACTTGAACGCGATTATGTTGTTTGTTATTAACCTTATTTAAACCAGTTAAGAATTATTCATTTGCAAAATCATCATCATTAAAAGTTTGATTGGAATCTATACAATTAATGTAAGGCACAATAAGATACTCAAAATCTTCGTTTATTTCATTGATAGGAAAAATAGCGTTGAGAACCTCATCAAAGGAGGTCTCGATTACATTTGATCAAGGGTAGATAATAAAATAAGAAATGGGGTAAATATTGGGGTTAGATGGGATTTCAACATGTAGAACCGGCATAGCATGCCAGTTGAGGAGAGGTGTATAAGTAACTTTACTCAAGTGGGATGGATCCAATGGTGTGTTGCTTGAATGAACCATAAAGAGTGTCATCCCCAGTGTCTGCAAGTTAAAGGAATCTTCAGAGTCACTTCCCTTAGAATCTTCAGTATCTCTGATAAGCAGTTGTACATGGTGTTGGGAACTTTTGGCCCATGGGTAGCTATCTTAGAAAAAGATCTCCATTTCGAGCTTCATCTTCTTGTCTGTATGGTTATACCATGGTTTTGAAAAGCTACAAATTGGTAAATCCTCGCCTTTTTTAATGAATCGTCCATTCAAGGAGTCACCTGGGATAGTCTGGATCCCTTCTAGTCTTCTCTTTGGTTGAGACTGGCGGATCATTCTGAGATCTTGTTCTGATGGTTGATACCCCAAATCATAAGGAGGGAAAGCTTTCTTCAGTTCAATGGGCTCAAGTATCCCGTGCTATCTTTGTCCTAGCCCTAGTCCGAGCATGAAGTGCATATTTCTGAACATTTGAATCACATTGACGTTGCCATGAGGGTCGTATTCTGGACAAACCCTTTCTTTGAAATCGTCCCCTATTGGGAGTAGAAGTGGATCAACTAGAAATCCTGATAGGAGCATATCATTTGACCCGTACTGTATCTCAAGGATTGGACTATTGGTACTTGAACCCTCGTCATTATCGTCGTCACCTAAAATGGTGATGACTCGTCCGTCGAAGAAGAACTTCAATTTTTGATGGAGTGAGGAAGACACACCCTTGATACTATGGAGTCAAGGTCATCCAAGAAACAGGTTGAAATAAGTTGGGATGTCAATAACTTGGAATTCAACGACAGGGTTTATAGGGCCAACCCCTATTACAAGTTTTATGGATCCCATCACTTCTCAACGAGTATTATTGTATGCACGTGCAGCAGCATAGGTTAGTGCGAGGTCACTTTCCTTTAGTCCTACGCGTTTGAAGGTTCTTAATGTGTAGACATTCAAGGCAGATCCATTATTAACAAGAGAGAGTGGTACGATCTTCCCCATAACTTCGACGAAGATATTGAGTGTATGATTATAGTTTGGACCAATTCTGTGGATTTTTTCTTCAGAAAAGGATAGCATTCGGGTAGAGGTCAAGGATCACACTAAATTTATCGCTTCTTCTGGTGTGGTAGAAGGAGAAACTGTGGGTTCAGCGAGTAATTTGATCAAAGCATTTCTGTGCAGCTGGGAAGACATGAACAACCCCCATAGAGTGATGTTAGCTTGAGTTTTCTTCAGTTGATCAAGGATCTTGCTCTCCTCGAGGGTCATTTCTAGCACATGAAGGTTTTTAATGCCCTTCCCTTTGTCATTGGCTCGTAGTGAGCTTGGGATCTGGTAATGCCTCCCGAATCTGGTCATGTGATTTACTAAAAAAGGGAAGAACATGAACCCCATTTATTCATCGATCTCGATTTGTTCTACCACTTTGTTTATTTATCCAAGGAGCTCCTCAAATGATATCATCCCATACCTGTCGGCTACCGAGCCAATTTTTTCGAAAGCTTGTTCTCCATTCGAATCTTTGAATTCTTCCCCCCATATGATGTCAATAATTATATCTTTCCATGTAAAGTCAATGCATTCCACAACTTTAATAGATTCTTCATACAGGTCTTCACATTCTGTGGGGATATATAAGGGTGAAGGGACCAGGCGTCCTTATAGCTTCAGATTATCAAGTAACTCGGTCATTTTACAAATATCGTTGGTTTGCCTGAATAATTTTTCATGATCTGGACAACGTCCTCTAGGTTGACTTCATCGGTTGGTACCACCCAACTGTCTGACTCTCAGGCCCATTTTTGCGCTTCCAAGAATAGCGTACTAAACCTTTGGCAATCAATGATCATCTGTGGGGGAAATTTCAGCCCTAACTCTAGGAGTTAGTTTAACACTTCTGATAATTCCATACTTCCATTTTCAGTACGGGTACGGATAGCGAAGCATGCTCTGTTAAGGAGTGATAGTTCTTGATCAACGAGGCTAATAGAGTGTAGGAGGAAATATGGGCAAGTTTGGAGAGGTTTGGGAGAGTGTATGGGTGTGATTTGAGTTGAGGGATCAAATTCTGGGTTTATTTATAAGAAGATAGAATTGTCATGATTTGGTAGTGGGTTGTGAGTAGTTTTTGGCTTAGGATTGGCTGGTGGGGTAATGGTACCCCAGTCAATTAGACCTTGGATTATGTTTCGGAGGTGAAAGAATTGGTCAGTGGTATGGCCAACGGTTTGGTGAACGGCGCAATGGGCATCTTCCTTGAAGTTTTCTAGGAGTGGATTTGGTAATGGACGGAGGTCCAAGCGTTTTATAAGGTTTCGGCTTAACAGGGCTTGATAAACTTTGGATAGGGGAGCATGGAGCTCGGTGTATTCCTTTCAGACTGGGACAGGGAGGCTTTTTAGTGCCCACGAAGCGGTTGGTTAAGAGATGTTGTTAATGGTTGAGACTACAGCACTGACAAGTTTGTCATATTTTCTGGGAGTGAACTGTCTGAACACTTTCTTTGGTTCAACCTCTGTCTTAGCAAGACCTTCTTCGATTTCTACTACTGCTTCTCTGAGAGCTCGGAAATGGGGATAGTATTATCCTCCCATTATTGCTCGGACATGGGGTGAGAAGTTCTTCTTTACTATGTTGACTTGTTCTTCCTCGGATGGCCGATTGGTCATAGTGGCTTTCTTTTCCCTCCATCGAGCTATGAAGTTACTGACTGATTCCCCAGATTTCTGTTTGAGTAGTTCTAAATCACAGCGGGTGACCTCAAGCTCTTTATTATATTTTTACTTCGACATGAATTCACGGGATACATCCTCCCAGCTACAGATTTTGGACTCCTCGAGAGACAAAAACCATCGGAGGGCGCTATCTTTCAAAGTTTGCTGAAATAATTGGGCCATCACTTATTCAGAAGCCCCTAGGAGAGTCATAGAACTGTGATAACTGCGAAGCTGAACAATCGAGGGTCCACTTCCTCTAAATTTCTCGATATTTGGCATCTTGTACTTCTCGAGTAACCTCGCCTTAGGATAAGGAGACATGTGGTGTAGTCCATGTAATTTTCAGAGATTCTAACTTGGTCGAACTTCTTAGTTATCATCTTGAGATATTCTTTGACCTTGTTCAAATCTTCCTCTTTTGGATCAATGATAATAGGCAAGTTAGCCCCATGCTGGGCAAGGTTCGGCATAGGAAGCTGGGCAGAAGGCGACCCATTAGCAGGAGGAGTACATGGAGCGCGCTGATACTCTTCGAGAACCCAGATAGGATCATGTGAACCCATAGCGCGAGGGAATAGGGCCTCAGGCTCTTAAGGAACAGGAACTTGGTTTCGTTACATCTCTTGAACCTCAGTCTGGAGGTTGTCAATCTTGGACACGAACTGAGCTAAGACTGCAGTCAGATCTGACTGCACAACTAGTACTTGATCTATGTTCTCCATGGAAAGTGGATGAAAACTGGACTCGGAAGAAGTAGCAGGGGAACAGACGAAACTCCGGGGTGATTTGACTGACGAACGAAGACAATAAAGACCCAGGCCAAGGGCATGCGATCGACATGAGAAGGCGTAAAATGGGATTTATTTTTAAAAAGAAAGAAGGAAAATATTTTTAACAATTTTTTCTGAGATTGAAAGACAAAATATTTTTGGATTTTTGATAAAGCAAGGAGTAATATTTTTGGATTTTTGATAAAGAAAGGAGAAGTGTTTTTGGATTTTTGATAAAGAAGGGGGAAATGTTTTTGGATTTTTGATAAAGAAAGGAGAAATGCTTTGGAAACGAGTCTTGGCATGATTATAATTATTATGTTCTCACTTGTATTAAATTCTCTTAAATGCAAAATGAAATGCCGGACGAGACACGAGCCAGGAAAAGTTGGGTTTGTAACATGTGCAAAGCTATGGATGGACTTGTAACCAGGCTCATGGGCAGGGTCCCATTTTAAAAATGCATAAAAATTTAGGCAGTAAGCCGACCCGGAATTTCGACAGAGTTTAGGGTCGAAACCGACAATCTAACATGTGTGTCCTAGGCTTGACACCTATATGCGGGTATATAGTTTGGTTGGGTGAATCGGAAAGGGTTCCCCCCTTGGCGTGGCTTCCACGATATATGTCTTTCTTTTGAGGGAAATCGGTACGTGTGGAAAACCATTTGATATACCTGAGTTTACGTGAATTGCCTCACTATATACCTCGTGGGGATGGTACGTGTGAGAGCGAATTTGATATACTCGGCGTACGTAAACGAGTTCCCTACGATATACCTCTCATCATGACTTCGATCAAGCGGTACGATGCGGGGGAACCGTTTGATATACGTCAAAGGTACTTGGCCAATGGAAGGTGAGAGCCATACAGCTTAGGCTAACTGCGCCCTTCCAGACCAGCGCCCATCACAAAGTGACCCTCCAGTTATTGAACAATATTTGGTCAATCTCAATGCTCTTTGGTGATGTCGTGTGAATCATGCATGATTCTCTTATTAGTATCTTATGATGAGAGTATCTTTTTTGATCATCACCAATAGGGAGCAAAGTACAAGTACCAATGGTATACCAAGTATGGATGGGTGATGGGTGCAACATGGGGACATATGTGATCCTAGGTGCACGTGGTGTGAAGTGTACATGGAGAATCTTCTACAAGTATGTGAATAGAAGCATAAGCATGGGGTACACATGAATAGTAAAAGGGAACATGCAAAATAGGGGAAAATATAAACAAATATAACACCCATGTAAATAGAGTCTAGCCCTCAAAATAAGTGTCCCCAGCGGAGTCGCCACTGTGGCCATCCTCCGATCCTCGCGACAGGAGGGACGGAGAACAGGGGCGTCTTCAACGTCGAGAGGATCTTGGTCGCGCGCATCTCTCTCCGATCGACATCGGTGATGAGGTGAAAAATGTAAAGAGATGGAGTTGCCAGTGTATTTTACTCAAAATAGACAAAAGAAAAGGGAGCCGTCCTTAAAGACAACATCCAAAGACATACTGATACATACGAAACCAAAATGATTCGAAAAAGGGTCCGGAGGCTAAGTTATGAAATAAAAAAGGTTTTAGGCACCCATTCTGTCCTTACGGTCTCTCATGGGTTATTGCTATTTTCCTTTATTTCCCTGTTATATGTTTGCATATGTATATATAGTGGAGATAGGAATCATCGATTTGTATCATGGAAGAGATAAAGCGAGTCATCTATAGGAATGTTCCTAAAAGTAATATTAAAAAATAGTGTAGGAGGGTAGTGAGACTGGGGTCTATGAATAACTGGAAAGGGTGAGGCGTGACCCACTCCAATGGACGCTGCCTGCAAGGTCTTTAAGGTCTCCTGGTGCAACTTCTGAAGAAAAATTCTCCTTCTGGTAACAATGGAACTAAAGCTTCAACTCACTCCCTGCAAGAAGATGAACTTTCACAGCAAAAATAGTAATTTTCTCAATGGAAACACCTGAGAGTGATGGCTGTCAGTGGGGAGTGAAGGAACAAGGCACTCAGCACTAAGAGAATGAGCAGGGAGAGAATACTTAGGTAGGTCTGGTGATATTTTGGCAGAGTAACAGTGCAATTTCTATTGTTCTTCTCTTGACCTTGCCTAGAGGTCTATTTATACTGGGGCGTTAGGGGTGAGTGGCATTTTTGGGCGCCAAAATTGAGAGAGTTGGTGGGGAACAATGTCTGAAGTGTACCATTTGTCCCTACCTGTAGGCAGCCTGCCTGTCCCCTCTGCAGGCGCCACTTGGCGCCGACCATAATTCAAAAAGCACATATGTCCCCTAATGGAGACAAAATATCAGATTTGGTAGTTATCTTTTGAAAAGGTAACTTGTAGTGCAATTTTGTAAATCTTGAGAGAGGAGACCTTAAGGACTCCTTTCCTCTAAAAAATATTATTTTTCTTGAGAGGGACCTTGAGGACCCCCTCTTCTGGAAAAGTCATTTTCTTGTAAAGAGTTTATTTCTTGTGAGTAGCCAGCTCTTTGGCTGCTCACTTCACTTGTGATCAAGTGTGAAGTGTGTGTAGTCTTGAGTGACTTCTGGGTCTTCCTACTAGTATTCTCTCAATCCTATAGCGCTAAGTGGTTGAGCTTGCTCAACATACCTTGTTCCTCAGGCACCAAGCCAAAAACTCCTAGGAGGTCCCAACGCGCCTGTTCGAGCCCTGCTTTCTCGACCAGGCAACCTGTACAAGAAAGTAAAGTGTTAGTGCTTGTTGTTCATTTAGAGACTGATGCTTCATGATGAGGAGTTGCTCGTGACAGCTACTCCCTCAATATGAGTTTCTGCCAAAACCCTTGTAGCGGCACTTCTCGAATAATATTTTTGCAGTAACCTTTGCAGTGGCGCTGAGCCTTGCAGTGACGTTGACTCTCTCGACTGTCATTACTGCAGTGACCCTTGCAGCGGCGCTGACCCTTGCAGTGGTACTTCTTAATTTTGGATTTCTGTGTGACCCTCGCGGGCACCTCCCGAATGTTATTGCTGTAGTGACCCTTGCTGTAGTGGCACTGACCCTTGTAGCGTCGTTGACACTTGCAGCGGCGCTGACACTAGTAGCGGCGATGGCACTTGAAGCGGCGGTGACCCTTGCAGCGGTGGTGACCCTTGCAGCGGCGCAGACACTTGCAGCGGCGCTGGCACTTGCAGCGGCGCTGGCCCTTGCAGCGGCACAAACACTTGTAGCGACGCTGGCACTTGAACCGACGCCGACCCTTGCAGCGGTGCAGACACTTGCAGCGGCGTTGACACTTGCAGCGGCGCTTGTAATTGAAGCGACGCTGATCCTTACAACGACGTAGACCCTTGTAGCGGCGTTCACCCTTGCAGCGACGCTGACACTTGCAGCGGCGCTGGCACTTGAAACGGCGTCGACCCTTGTAGCGGCGTATACACTTGCAGCGGCCCTGACCCTAGTGATGCTGGCCCTTGCAACGGCGTTGACACTTGTAGCGGCGCTGACACTTGCAGCGGCGCTGACCCTTTCAGCGGCGCAGACACTTGCAGCGGCGTTGGCACTTGAAGCGGCGCTGGCCCTTGCAGCGGCGCAGACATTTGTAGGGCGCTGACCCTTTCAGCGGCGCTGACACTTGCAGTGGCGTTGACCCTTGCAGCGGCGCTGAACCTTGCAATGGCTTTTGGACTTCTGGGTGACCCTCGCGGGCACCTCTCGGATGTCATTAATAAAAGAAACATTTTTATTATATTTGCTTTTTTTTATTGATAGACACCCATCTACAAATAGGATTTACGCAATTATCCTAGCGTTGATCGTTATAATGGAACGATAACGCATACGAAATAATATGACACTAAGAACAAATATATAGAGAGAGAGTCTAAGAGAGTTAAGTTTAAAGAATATAGAAAAATAGAAAAAAAGTAGGAATAGGACTCGAGTCTCTGGTTTTACCCCGGGACGCCTACGTAGCCTATAGAGGCATCAAAGTTCACGTAGTTCGTATAGAAAATGAGGGGTAGGATTTATCCCATAAATCCAACCGAGGACTTCTTTTATATGTGTGCGGGTGTAAAAAAGTGTTTTAGTTGTGAGAAAAATGTGAGAAAAGTGTGAGAATTCCCGTTTGGAATTTATGAGAAAATCATATTTTTCTTATTTTTTTGGGTTTTATTTATATGAAAATAAGAGATGTGCAATAATACTAGATAAAAGTATATTACAATATGTGAGATGGGAGAATAAAAGTGCTAAGTAGTGAAACAAATTAATGCGAATTTAGGAGAATTTAAAGAGAGAGTTGAGAAAGTTGGACCATCTTGAAGATCTTGGATGATGGAGAGCAACCCTTGTACTTGTGTGATGATGAAGGGTACTTAATTCACCAATTGGAAAGGGATTTGGATGTGGAAATCACACTAACTTCGAGAGGGGTTTTCTGAGCTCACTGAGAGTGATGGATTTTAGATCTTGTCTACCTTGGAATGAGGTCAGGCCCTCCTTTTTATAGGCCCAGGGCATTGCCAATCGGCATAGCCCTGGTACTTCCAATCGGCAGGTGTGTTTAGGCACACTGCCGATAGGCAGGGTTTGGAACCTGTCGTTTGGCAGTCTCTTTCAGGTTTCTTCAGAACATCGATCATAGAGTGCAAATAGTTGATCCGAATCGTGCACGGGGTGAACCATTAGAAAGGTACTTCAGGGACCTTAGAAATTATTTTAACTTCTCCCGGGTTCGAGAGTTTACTTTGGGTCAAATGTGTCTCGAAAGTGTTTGTCGGTCCTTTGGACGGGGAATCGTCGGACGCAAACAGGTCGTTCGTCCGCATGGTAAGTCAGAATCGCGCACGAGGTGGACCGTTGGAAAAGTTAGGAGATATACTTAGACATTACAAAGAGTTTGATTCAGTTTGGGGAGTTAAATTTTGTCAACCGAGGCCTGGAAGCGTTTGGTAACCTCTCGGAGTAAAATGGATCATTCGTCCGTACCGTAAGTCAAAACTGCGCAAGGGGAAGACCGTTAGAAAGAAGTTTTAGTGCCCTTCAAAGATTCATTTAGTCTCAATCGAGCTGTAGAGTTGACTTTGGTCAAATAGAGCTTGGAGCGTCCGGTAGCCTCCTGATCAAGTTTCAGGGGAAAACGGGTCGTTTGTCCGCACCGTAAGTCAGAATTTCGCACGGGACGGACCGTTGGAAAGGGGTTTCAGTGCCCTTCGAAAATTAATTCAGTCTTGATCGAGCTGAAGAGTATAAATTTTGGTCAAATGGAGCTTGGGAGTGCCCTATGGCCTCTGGGTCGGTACCTAGGTATGACTTAGGTTTGTAGTGATGAGGGGAGGTGCTAGGAAACCTACGGAGAGGTTAAGGGGTATTAGAATGGGGTGTCTACAACATTATTTACAAATATGTTTTCCCTAAAGTATTCCTGTTGGATAATGGGACCCCATTTGTCAATAGTGATATGCAAATGCAAACTAAAAAAATACTCCATTATTCACCATAAGTCAACAGTGGCCTACCCTAAATGCAATGGACAAGATGAAGACCCACAACGGGAAAAACCTTGGACGGTCCCTAGCCTTAAGTCCACTATGTACAAAATTTTACAAATACAAGACAGATGACTTACACAACTCGACTCGAATCCCTTCAATCCCCTGATGTGTCTTCTTGTATCAACTTCTGCTTAGCCGACAATCCCGAACTCCACCGAAACCTTAGAATCCACCAATGAAGATTTTGGGAACAACCGTCAATCACACATGGTGCATTTCACCTTGTGAGAATGCCGTAGCAAAAATAAGTCTTCTTCTTTTAGGGATGTAGAAGTAAACCCAAACTTCTCTTCTTTTAGGTGTAGAGAAAAACTCGATGCCAAACACTCCAAGTAAAGATATATATAAAGAAACTTGGAATAAACAAACTATGGCTATATAAACCTTGATTTTGTTCTAAGGATTAAAACATTTTAACAAAAATCAAGGGGACTTTGTTTTGGAAGAATTTTCTCTAAAAAACTATCTTAGATGTGTGAAAAAGTCTTAGAAAAAAATCTGGTCCCGAAGTATATTTATTTGGCAAAAAGATAGTGGGACAAAAAGTGGAAACATGGTATAAAACTATCAAAAAACTGTTCCGCCAATTTCATCCGAAAGACACTTCTAATGATAAGTCAGAACGAAAAAACAATTCTCGTTTGAAATCTCATTCGAACGACTTTGGATCTCGTTCTAAGTAGAATAAATGTTGTTCTAATGACCTTTGATGATTGTAGATAATTTCTATACGAACGCGTGACCGCCAGTTTTGTATTTTTCTGATTTTTTTTGGATTTGACATGATTTTTCTACGGAAAGGTGTCCGAGAACAAAATCGTTAGAACTATAAATTCAAAAAAAGTTTAACAAAAAAATACTAACACCCAAAATAAATTTCTAAGCTCCTATATATATATATATATATATATATATTAATGCATTCATAGCTTTAGGAGACATTGGGATCCACATGTTGATGACGTGAAACTTGGCACGAAAATTGGCAGGGATATATTCTTCAGTTTCTGATCGCTACATCTTCAACATACACTTGTCATAGGCTTGAAAGGATACAACATGAACACTATCCTATGACTCAAATATTTTTGTCCAAAATTGATCCAACACTACATAAGACTCAATTGAAAATTTGTGTCCTTACAAATCTCCCCCTTTGGCTATTTCGGGACAAAATGTAAAACAAAATCCTAAAGGGCTGTCAAGCTCTACTAGACTCAAAAACTTCCCACCCAAAAATAAAAATAAGAAGTTTGACTCACAGACCACTTAGGATAAATAGCTTTGCCGATGAAAGTTGCCGCTAGAATAATTCCTACACACTTAAGAAAAACATTAAACGCATAAGGAATATTAAAATATTTAATGAATTTAAAATAAATACTCCCCCTAAATTAATTCCCCTTTATCAAATGTGATATACCTAAGAAGGTCGCGACTCCCCCTAAGTTAAATCTCCTAAACTAAGATACGATTATAATAGGATTGAATACCATTTCTCCCCCTATCATTCTCCCCCCTTTTGTTTAGGAATGGACAAAGGATAAAAGAACTAATCAATTACTCATTTCTTCCCATTTTAACTAAGTACGATTTCTCTCCCTAAAAATGACATAAGGGATATAAATATGGGAAAACAAGTAAAACAAATTGATTCTTAAGAGATAGGATCAAGAAGAGCTATGGGCAACAAAAGACAATAACTAATCCAAGTAAGTGACAATGGATACTAACTACGATGCGAACAAAATGATATCAATTTGAAACATAAGAAACTAGGCATGTGATATCAAACATAATTTTGCAACAAGTTAGGTACCAATTATGAATTAAGGCATAGGTGGACTAATGAAAACGACAAAGACTCAAAATAAAACATAATATCATATACATGTATACACAATAGATATAAAATATATACAAGAACACGTATATAGATATAAACTCACAAATGAAACAAAATAAATTAACATGAGTTTTCCACACTCTTATAGCATAAATGTGTCATATGGAAACGAAAGTGAAGGGGTGTGAACAAGATACCAATGAATTAAAACCCAATCACTTAAACATGTTCACGGAGTTCTCATTTGATTGGAAAATTTTATCAACTTAAGATTTAGCCTTATGTGACAAGATAAATTGAGCTCTATGAACAAACAATCGCAATGCATACATGCCTAGCATATTGATGATTCTATAAACCAATAGAGTCATAACAATGAAAGCGCAACTAGGATAAACGTACATTGTGCAAAATGTTGATATACCATCCAAACTCCCTCAAAATAAGCATATATATATATATATATATATATATATATATATATATATATATATATATATATATATATTGAATGACAATATCAATCTAAACAACTATAGGCCTTGGATAAATATTTTTTATTAATTCCATATTCTTTTTAGGCCTTAAGTGTTTAGGTCCATTCCAAACGGTGGCTTACTCGCAAGGGATAATATTTCCTTTCGAAGCCCTTTTCCGTGCACATTCATATATCATTTTTTATCACACAAATCTCATGTGCAATGGAATTAACATGCACAAATCCTCCTAGGTCACAAGAAATATAGATGACTAGATTGGTAGGAGAACACATCACAAAGCTCAAATATACACGTGAAGTTAAAATTTCAAAAGAGCTCATGCATGTGTGTGAAGGCATATAAAAGTGAATCCATTAAGCAAGTTAAACTTAAACTAATCCATGTAAACATAATAAAGAACATTTTAAGGATTAAAATTTTAACCAAAAGTTCTTGACACATGGTGGAGGTATGAAGGTTTCAA
Organism: Sambucus nigra; assembly: GCA_949130495.1. Lineage (NCBI taxonomy): Eukaryota > Viridiplantae > Streptophyta > Magnoliopsida > Dipsacales > Adoxaceae > Sambucus > Sambucus nigra. The sequence goes on along the minus strand of OX422210.1, from coordinate 137,352,676 downwards.
ACACAAACATATGCCACAAAAGATGTGTAAAACAAAAATACCAAAAAAAAAAGTCTTTTTGAGTTTATTTTTTCTATTTTTTAACCCAAACAAAAAAATATTTACTCAAAATACAAAAAAAAATCATTTGTATTTTTTATTAAGCCTAAATTACTAAAAAGGTAAAACAAAATTAATATACAAAATCTTTTTGTATTTCTCATTTGATGCAAACAAAAATGAAAAGAATAAAATACAAAAGATAAAAATGTCATAAATCTAGCAAAGCATATATAATGAATAATGGGCTAGAAAATGACAAACAAACATACAACTAGCATGAATATATAGCATGTTGCACAAAAGCTAGTGTATGTAAAACGACCAAGCAATTACTCATAAGATATAGGAAGTGAAGAGTAATGTGCAAGCATGTGAGAACCATAAAAAAACTGGAAATGTCAAAAAAGGCATATTTTTCATTTTAAAAACTCAAAAGGATATTAAACGCAATAATTTAGCGCCCCGGCTCTGATACCACTTGAGAACGATAGAACCCCAATTTAAAAAATTCTTCTTTCAATTAAATATGATTAATTTCCTAACACGTGCGGAATAGATATGGTTCAACTAAACATCTACATAAACTAAAATTTAATTTCTTCGCAAATTAAAACTAAAGTAAAATAAATTTTAATTTACTCAAAATTAAAATTATAGTAAAAATCAAATTTGTGAATTTTTACTTTAAGCCCCAAAATCAATTTAATACAAGTCCTAGAAATCTTCCTAACAGTAAATATTTAATTTTTGCACATTACGCCAAACCAAATTTTACCAAATTAAGGTTAATGACTTGAATGAAATTAATTAAATTATACCCAAACTAATTTAGCACCAAATTAAACAAGAGTAGTGAATTAAATCACATTTTATCTTTTAGTCCTAAGCATACGTTCTAGGTGATTTTGCAAGATGAAATAAATTCACAACACACTATGTCGCGATGTACGAGGAAAACCCACAACGAGAAAAATATCGGACGACCCCTAGCCTTAAGTCCACTAAGTACGGAATTTTACAAATACTAGACAGATGACTTACATGACTCGACTCCCTTCAAGCCCCTGAAGCGTCTTCTTATATCAACCTCTGTTTAGCCGACAATCTCGAACTCCACCGAAACCTTAGAATCCACCAATGAAGATTTTGGGAACAACCGTCAACCACACATGGTGCATTTCACCATGTGAGAATGCCGTAGAAAAAATAAGTCTTCTTCTTTTAGGGATGTAGAAGTAAACCCAAACTTCTCTTCTTTGAAGTGTAGAGAAAAATCTGGTTCCAAACACTCCAAGCAAAGATATATATGAAGAAACTTGGAATAAACAAACTATGGGTGTATAAACCTTGATTTTGTTCTAAGGATTAAATTTTTTTAACAAAAATCAAGAGGACTTTTTCTTGGAAGAGTTTGCTCTCAAAAACTATCTTAGATGTGTGAAAAAGTATTAGAAAAAATTCTATTCCCTAAGTATATTTATTGGGCAAAAATATAATGGGACAAAAAGTGGAAACATGGGATAAAACTGTCAAAAAACTGTTACCGCCAATTTCGTTCGAATGACACTTCTAACGATAAGTCAGAACGAAAAAAAAAATTTGTTTGAAATCTCGTTCGAACGACTTTGGATCTCGTTCGAAGGAGAATCAATGTCGTTCAAACGACCTTTCATAATTGCAGATAATTTTGATACGAACGCTTGGCCGCCAGTTTCGTATTTTTCTGATTTTTTTTGGATTTGATATGATTTTCCTACGGAAAGATGTCCGAGAACAAAATCTTTAGAACTATGAATTCAAAAAAATTTTAACAAAAAAATACTAAAACCCAAAATAAATTTATAAGCTCCTATATATATATATATATATATATATATATTAATGCATTCATACCTTTAGGAGACATTGGAATCCACATGTTGATGACGTGAAACTTGGCACGAAAATCGGCAAGGATATATTCTTTAATTTCTGACCGCTACATCTTTAGCATACACCTGTCATAGGCTTGAAAGGATACAACATGAACACTATCCTATGACTCAAATATTTTTGTCCGAAATTAAGCCAACACTACATAAGACTCAATTGGAAATTTGTGTCCTTACAATAACAAGGATGGCTTGAATATAATGAGTTGTAAAAGTGTATGGATGACGTTCTATCAGTCGCTCGATTAGGTCGCTATGAGGTGGAGTTATAATATTGGCCAAATCCTTCAAAGAATGCCTCATAATATCAACATGAGCCAATTCTGAAGGATGGACACTGAAGGATCTATCACTAGTAGAGGGAAATATAGAGTTTGAAGCCCTGTCATCTTCTTGCAGAATGGGAGTTATGTCTCGTTCCTCTCCCTCCAAGTTTTGGGATGTATGAGGAATAGTGGTTGGCTCAGCAAAATACCCAACAGACTCTGAAGGAACATTCTCGAGAGGTACTTGCTCAGAAGGGGAAACAACATCCCCCAAAGTCATTAGCTAGATAATTTCCACCTGAGAGAATGAAGAATAAATTAAAGTAAGAGAAAAAAGAGTACGGGCACAACAAGTATCCTTAAGTCGCAGTTTGCATAAAGCACCTATATAATTACTCTACTAGGTAAATTGTTGTCGCTTCAAAAGTTCTAGTTTGACTTAAATTACCTTTATGGTTGCTCGACTAAGTAAGACTAGGAATCTTAAGCCTCAATTTCCCTAAAGAACCTTTATGGTTGCTCAACTAGGTAAATTTTTTGTCGCTTTAAAAGTCCCAATTTTACTTAAATCACCTTTATGGTTGCTTGACTAAGTAAGACTGGGCATCTTAAGCCTCAGCCTTCTTAAAGCACCTATATGGTTGCTCGACTAGGGAAACTGATTGTCTCTTCAAATGTCCCAGTGTTACTTAAAGCACCTTTATGGTTGCTCGACTAAATAAGACTGGGCATCTTAAAGACTCAGTTTACCTAAAACACCCATGGGGTAGCTTGACTAGGTGAACTACTTGATGCTTACAAAAATCCAGATTTTACTCACAGGAATAAAGAATGGTTTGACCAAAGAAAGGGAGAGTATGAATACCTCCTGAATAGCTAAAGCCTCATGAGAAAACTCACCAGGGGAAATAACTGTCTGCTCCAAAGACTTGACTTCTCCTCCAACCTACCTCTCCTCAAGAGTGGATTCTTTGCCCTCTAGTATAGAGGGACAAAATAGTCCCACCAACATTTGTTCACTGATGTTGACTTTAGGGTGAACAATCATAATATCCCTACAAGGGTTGGGATCAACTTCTCCAATAGTGGCAACCTGCGAAAGCCATTGCAAAATGTAAGTGTAATGTACACATGAATGAGATACACAAAGTGTTAGAAATCTGTATGCACTTACCATAGTTATAGGACCAACAACTGTTGTGAATGCAACTTCAACCACCTCTTTATCCTGAGAAACAACTACCAAAGATGGATTGTGATTTAAGATAAGGGGCATATTACCTTCACGCCGAGGGGATGATGAACGAGGATAAACACTAGGAGTATGTTGAGAAGAAAGGTCTTCAACACAAGGTGTTACTTTGGATTTCTCTTGCTCAGGGTCATCGCTATAATCATCAAGAATTGTATAGTCCATGGGAATGGAACCAGGCTTCTCAGTTGAGTACATTCAAAGCAGTCTACGAATGGTTGAACCAAAGGGGACCCCTCCTCCTCATCCTCTTCATCCTATTATTCCACCTCTTTAACCTTTTCTAGAAGAAACTTATCCTCAATATTGTCAAGAGGAAATTGGACTTTGTGATTAGATCTCGTCCTCTTAGGATCAATAATAGGGGTGGGAAGAGTAAATGATTACCTCAATCAGCCATCTATTTTGTCAAGATAGAACACACATTTACATACCCTTTGTCAAATTGCCTTAAGAGATTATCAAGTAGTTCTGTGCATTGATCGACTAACTGTGGGTCTGGAGAAGAGCGAGATTGAGATGCTTCAGAAGAACTAGAGGTTGCAACCTTTCTTTTCTTGCTAGGAGTTCTTTTCCTGGCCTTGTCCACTACAACACTAGAGACATCTATAGGAATATCCTCCTCAAAAGTAGGTTGAGAAGTAGTAGGGGGATCTATAGCCTCCTCAACCTAATGAGAGCTGGAAGCCCTTTATTTTTTCTTTATAACAGCTACACTGAGAGGTGCCAAAGGTGGAAGTTCTTTGGGGGTGGTATTATTGGTATCACTATGGGAAAATTGGACTTGATTGACTATAAAAGTTTACAATCCCAACTCAGAAGGGGGAAGCATTGAACAACGGGGTAAATAGGCTATCTCTCAATAACCTTAAGGAAACGGCCAAGGGTGTTGGGCCAGAATACCTTAAGGTACTTAGCAGATCTACTGCTTCGTGTACACCAGGAAGGGATAAAAAATTGACCTTTCAACTTGATAGAAAGAGTAGCTACTATATCGGGTAAGAAATAATTGCACGCCTTCAAAAAAATTGAAGGTCTTTCGGTGATATTGTGGTTGAGAAGGATCACCCCTTGATAAAAACCAAACTACAATTCTACTCGATGGGGGTAAGTAGGTTGTGCAGTAGTTAGACCATTCGGTGCACGAGGGAAGGTACAAGGGAGTAGAAACTAACAGAACATTAGAAGAAGTAAAATTCATAGCAAAAGATTGCTCGACTACCTGGACTGGGAAAGCAACATATTCAAAAAAGGAATTGGTAAAGAATTGATCAGTGACAGAGAAAGGGAGAAAGTTAAAATGTTTGACGTTCTCAATATAAGAATGGAAAGACTTCCTAGATTGCTTGTGGTTTCAGGTGAGGATTCGAGGGAATTTGACCTCGTGAGTGGTAGGAAGTAAGTGGTCTGGGGCATATTAAATAAACCGAGCATAAATGAACGCAGTCAGAAGTATGTGGTTGGAATAATTGGACACATAAAGACGGCCAAGAGACCGGGCAGAATCAATTTGAACCCTATCCAACTAGGTGTAGAGGGAACAAGGGTCATGAAAGCTAAGGGGAAGTTAAACCCAGAGGCAAGGCGAATAACAAGGTTGATGAGGTCCTTCTGGGGGTAGTTGTGGGGCTTACCAGGCAAATAGAACCGGGAGAGGACAATCCAAATATACCCAACAAGTTTAATATTGCTTTCATACCCTTCTCTAGTAGGGGCATTTCCACGACGTTTTTACCCTTGTGATTTTTCTTGGCCTTCTCATGAGCAAGGGCACTCGGCCTATCCTCCATGTAAAGGAAGTACCTTATAATATCCGAATAAGTACATTTATTATAGGTCTTAATACACCTCTTCACAACACCATTCAGTTTTTTGTATTTAGCTCGTTCTTTTTTTGCGATGACTTCATTAAAATAAGTATCAATTCCAGTCGCTTCCAACCCTAGGAGTTTGCACACATCCTCCAAGGTGATGGTGAATTCACCCCAGGCAGCAATAAAGGTGTGGGTCCTATGACTCCATCGAGATACTAGGGTTCTCAGAGTATAGTTATTTTTGGCCAAAGTCACGTTGCCAAACCATTTGGTACAAGAAAACCAACTGTTAGCAATTCCCTAGAGTACTTGCTATGGATATAATCAGTTCATGCACCTAGTCCCTCACAGGATCCACCAAATGACTCAAACTCAACATTTGAGTAGGGATAGTCCATCTTCTCAACCCTAAACCTAGTATTAGTAGAACCATGGACAGTTGTAATTTTTGATCATATCATCTTCACCAATCAATAATTTCAAATTCTCAGACTTAGACACAATGGAACTAGGAAAAGCGTTAATAGACTCCGAAAACTTATCTACAGTTCCAAAGTAAAGGGAATAACGGTATTTTTCCCACTGCAAATGACGATCAGCAATGTCGAAGGAAGTTTCCCCGATGGCAGCACTAGTAACGGAGGGAGTTATTTTCACAACGGGAAGAGCCATGAATGCAGGTAGAGAAGGAAAATAAGAAGCTTAGGAATCAAAGAATATTGTTTTCTCTCACAAATTAAGAAAACACTTCTCTCAAAATACCTAAAGATATTTCTTCAAACAAACAAATATCTCTACGAAGGGGCAAATGTAGAGGGAGGTCTAGGCTTAAAGTTAATTAAAACTGTAGATGGAGGTCCAGGCTTAAAGTTGATTAAAACAACGCCAACACTTCACAATAAGGATTAGGGATGGTTTCTCACACAAGGATAAAGCTGCTCGAAAGATCTCCTATAAAGATGGTTATTCGCACAAAGCTGAGGATGCTCGAAAGACATCTCACAAAGATTAAGCCCATGAGATAAATACTGTAAAATACAAATTATAATAGGAACTTTGATGTACTTATATTTAGCTTTCTCTATAATTATAAAGTTTACTTTGTAAAAGTTTTGAGTTTCCTCAGTATCCTCAAGGGACCATGTCTAGCAGTAAATGGGAGAGCTTACATGCTCCATCGAACAACCTCACTCTGGGTATCTCACAGGGATTTGGTTTGGAGGATTGAATGGAAGGCAACATTGGAAGAGACCAACCCCTTTAGGGTATTTAGGAAAAACCTTAGTTTATACACAACATGGCATAGTAGTAGTTCGAGGTACCATCCCTAGTAACCCAATCAAGGATCCCCAGCCCTAAACAGTTGTCCAAGTGTTAGTTTGTGGTAATCGCATAGAGGTTATAAGTTGCTCGAATGACTTGTAGTTTGAGCAACATTCCATTCGAGATACCATCTCAGGGAATCCATTCGAGGATCCTCATTCCTAAATAGTCTCCCAAAAGATTAACTTCTAAAGTATACACACACCATAAGTTGTTTGAATAAGTTATTAGTCTAACAACCTTAAATTTGATGAACCAACTTTTTGAGTGATGTGACAGCACATCCTTCGCAGGTTACTGTTTACCAACTCTTTGACGTCGACATGTTTGACATTCAGGAACTCGATAAAATAACACTCAAGTGAAGATATACCTAGGATGGTAGGTCCATAGGGCACATTACGTCTCATTTAATGCGTTCACAACTCTAAATAGTCTAAATAGTGTTTCCGCCAAAATATCATGTTTGGCTCATTTAATGCAATATCTTTGGCATTAAATGTTCAAGATTAATGACATCAAGAGGGGTAAAATGCATTTATGATAGGAAAGTCACTCAAATGATATGTCTCCTCTATAAAATACCTCCAAAGTTATACTATTTAGGGGATCGCACTTCTCTAGACTGGAATTTCTGTCGAAATATTCCCATACAAGTGAGTTTATTGTGAAAACATTTATTGAGAGACCAACCCCATTTATTCCATCTATGTTTAAGGTTACTGCATTACCTTTATTGCTTCAAAGGTTCTTGTGCCCACTCCCTCCGACCAAGTTAACTGTGGGATCTCCCTCATTGATTTCTTTGTTATAGCATTGATGTTGAAAGAACACATTTAATACGTGAGTTTTGTATATTGAATGTGTCGACTTGAGACTTGCATTTATTATTGTCATTGATTGTTCTAAGGCCGTAATTTCCATCTTGAGAAGGGGTTACGCCTCCCTTCACATTAATATTATCTCAAGAACGCATCTCTTACAGAACAAACATTATGAAGTCTTGTCTTGTGGGAGGAAACAATCACTGCATTGAATTTCGATGAAGATATTGCGATGTTATTATCATATTCACGCAAACAAGATGTTGATACAAAAATTATCCAGCATACGTGGACCAATTATATGAAGACACATGTCATCCAACATAGCACGAATTCAATGTACCAAGCTACTCAACATACCGAGCTACTCAGTGTACCGAACAACTTATTAGGAAGATCAAACGACAAAGACAGATTCAATGATTATTCTTTACCATGTACAAATGTATATGCCCATTTAATAACAACATATTGTCTATTCACACTAGCAGCTCCCTACAAGAAACTATGCGACAGTTCATTCATACTATTCAATATAGAGCGTGTGCCAGCCAGGCTAACGAAGCATTCATAGGAGTATACGTCCACCACCTTCACGATCCAGACATACTGAACACCATCATACTGGGAATTCAAGTGATCCATACTATCACCCTGGTCTTACTTCTCCTATAAGAATTTTGGATTCTTAAGAAAATGTCACTCTAACTCCAGAACAAACAAGCGCTCTGGAAAGGTTGATCAGAGTTTCACCTTTCGACCGTTTGGGCCAGAGGAGGAACATAAATCCTCCTCGAATTATGACAAGAAATTATCAATGACCAAATGGTTTAAGGGAAGGCTCAACCCAATCACATCCAAATCCTAGGTTTACAGCTCGCATAGAAAGATCCCAAGAGGAAAATTCTGCGCGATCTGTTTCTCGTGCGAACATAAATAAATCAGAGGCTTGGAAATGATGCATGGAAGGGATCTATTCAGAGATTGGAAGGCAGGTTAGGGAAAATGGCTAAGGCTAAAAACCCTATCCTAAGAACCTTTATCAAAGGATCTCTATTTGTACAAGCTATTGTGGATTTTCCCACACCATCAAAGTTCAAGGCTCCTGTGGTCACACCTAAGTACGATGAAAAAACAGATCCTGTTCTCCGTACAGAGCAGTACCAAGCTGCAATAGATATTTATGCAGTCCCAGATGAAGTGAAGTGCAGAGAATTCTCAGGAACCATTACTATATCTACTCAGATATGGTACAACAACCTTCCTTGGGGGAAGATTACTACCTTCCATCAACTGGCAGAGCTCTTTATAGGAAATTTCTATTTTGGTGCAAAGCTAGTTAAAAGGGTAGAACATCTGTTGAGTGCTAGACAAAAAGAAGGAGAAAGTACCTGGGATTATATCACTCGTTTTAATAACGAGAAACTGGAGGTCATAAATTATGAGGAGAAGAAAGCCATTACAGCTCTCATGAGTGTTTTTTTTCCAGACAAGCTGTATTACACTTTAGCCAAGGATCTCCCCAAATCCATGGCTGTATTGATGGCTAAAGCAGCCAAAATTATGAATGTCGAGGAGGCAATGGCTGCGAAGAAGAATGCTGAGTCAAAGGAAGAAGCTAAAGCTGAAGGCAAGTCAGAGAGGAAAGATCACAAACATAATGGTGGGGGCAAGCAGTCGAAAGGCAAAGAAATGTTGGAACACTTGAGGAAGTATACAAATTATACTCCCTTAAAGGTGTACATAAACCACGTTCTGGAGGACATCAAGAACAACGAAGAACTGAATTGGTCAAAAAAATTGAGATCGGCTCTCTAAAATAAGGGATAAATCTAAGTATTGTGAGTTCCATAAAGATCACGATCACACAACCAAGCAGTGTGTAGCTTTCCAAAATGATATTGAGGCACTCATTAGACGCGGAAAGTTAAACAAGTATGTTGATCGCCATAATGGTGGGAAAATGAACACTAGATCTCGGCATAGATCCAAATCTCCTTGCCGACCAAGAGAAGATAAGAAAAGGGACCAAGAAGATGATCCTAAAAATGACCCCGATTTCCCTAAAAGGCCAAGATAACCTCAACGTGAGGAATCTTCAATTTGTTTTGGTTCATTCGATTATAACATGATTACAGGTGGAGACGCTGGAGGGGGAGATCATACCACTGAAAGGAAAGCTTAACTCAATGAGGCTCAAGCGTGTTCCTATATATAATGGATAAATCTGGTAGAAGAAGATCGTTTGAGGAAGGTTCATAAAGATAAGTTGGTCATTGGCTTTTCTAAAAATGATCTGGAAGGCATTTTATATCCTCATGATGATCCTCTAGTGATCAAAATGAGACTGAAGGATGTAATCATTTCAAGAGTGCTGGTGGATAATGGTAGCTCGGCAGACATCATGTTTTACCCCTGCTTCGATAGTTTGAACTTGAAATTTGGTCAGTTGGAGCCGTATCATAGGCCCCTCATTAGGTTTTCTGGAGAAATTTTTTTTCCACTTGGAACGATCAAGTTAGACATGATGATTGGTACCTGGACATCTTGCAGAATAGAGAAGGTACGCTTCTTCATAATAGATAAAAATGTCCAGTTAGCCTACAATATCATCATGGGGAGAGTAGGCTTAAAAAGTTTTAAAGAAGTCCCATCCACTCTATATCAGTGTTTAAAATTCCTGACCAATTTTGGGGTTAGAATTGTGAAAGGTGATCAAAAAGTAGCTCGGGAATGCTACTACTCCTCTGCCGAGCAAGAAGAATTAGAGAGTGATAGAAAGAAAATAACCACTTATCAAGTGGATAAATATGATGAGTCTGAGATTGAAACCTTAGATCCAAGATATGAAATGAAACTCATTAAAGGCCAAGAATGGAAGCGACGAAAAGTATTATTCTGGATGACGAGCAACCAGAACGAATAACTCAGATTGGTGCTTCACTTGATCCAGTAGTGAAGCAAGAGTTGGTGGCATGTCTGAAGCACATAAAATAACTATTTGCGTTGAGTCATGAAGATATCATGGGGATAGACCCATCCTTCCTATGTCACGAGCTCAATGTCAATAAAGATATCAAACCAGTGAAGCGAAAAAGAAGAGTCTTTAGTCCGGAGAAGAATCAGGCTATTCAAGAAGAAATGAAAAAGTTTTAAAAGGATTCTTTCATCAAAGACGTCAAATATTCTGATTGGTTGGCTAATATTATGATGGTAAAGAAGAAGAACAACAAGTGGAGAATGTGTGTGGACTTCACAGACCTGAATAAAGGTTGCTCGAAAGATCATTTCCCTTTGCCCAGGATAGATCAGCTGGTAGATGCAACTTTGGGGAATGAGCTGCAAAGCTTTATGAATGCTTATTCTGGATATAATCAAATTAAAATGAAACTAGAAGACAAGGAGAGTACCTCTTTCATTCCCCCATGAGAAACATATTATTATAATGTTATGCATTTTGGTCTTAAAAATGCAGGTGCTACATATCAGTGGCTAATGAACAAGGTGTTTACAGAGAAGACTGGCAAAAATATAGAGGTGTACGTCGACGACAGGTTGACCAAAAGTAAGAAAGATGTTGACCATATAGCTAATTTGAGCCAAACATTTGATCAGTTGGAGAAGTACCAGATGAAGTTGAACCCGACCAAGTGAGTTTTTGGCATACAAGAAAGCATGTTCCTTGGGTACATTGTGAATTAAAGAGGTATTGAAGCAAATCCTTACAAGATAAAAGCCTTGCTGGAATTACAATCTCCAACCACTAAGAAGGAAGTGAAAAGCCTTATAGGGTGTGTTACAACTCTCAATAGATTCATCTCCTAAGTAACTGATAGATGTCTTCCATTCTTCAAGGTGCTCAGAAAGACCTTTGAGTGGAACGACGAATATGAGAAGGCGTTCTTAGAGTTGAAGGGATACTTGGGGACACCTCATTTATTATCCAAACTAGTGGTGGGAGAAAAATTATACCTGTACTTAGCTGTTTCAGAAAGTGCAGTCAGTTCAGCTCTGATAAGAATAGGAAGCAGAGTACAAAAATCAGTTTATTATATGAGCAAGGCATTCAGGGGAGTAGAGATCAGGTATTCAAAACTGGAGAAGTTAGCATTGGCGTTGATTGAAGCGAGAAAGAGGATGAAACCATATTTTCAAGCCCATACAATAGTGGTATACATTGACATGCCACTCAGACAGGCTTTACATAAGCCAGAAAAGTCTGAAAGATTGATGTGTTGAGCAGTGGAGTTAGGGGAGTACGATATTATCTATGAGCCAATATTCTCTCTCTAAGGGCAGGCAGTGGCGAATTTCATTGCTAAATTTACCTACCCAGATGTCTCTGATCAATAGGGGGATAATGTAGAGCAACTTTAAAGTGTTAGAGGAGCAAAAAAAAATATCCCCGAGAAACTCCCAGTAGCAGAATTGCCAGAAGGGATGGACACCGATCAACTAGAATCCTCTGGTAGGTGCCAGAGTCGAATAAGAAGTATGAAGAAAAGAAGGACAAGATATTTTATCAAGCGATTTTGTCAGACCAAGCATTTGATGATAATATCCCTATGTGGAATTTATATGTCGATGTTTATTCGTGTGCAATAGGTTGCGGAGCTGGAACTATTCTCAACAGTCCAGATGGGATAAACATAGAATATGCTCTACGTTTCCAATTCTAGGCTTCTAATAATGAAGCTGAGTATGAAGCCATAATTATTGGCCTCAAATTAGCTAAATCACTGAATGTAGAGCAAGATGTGGTGTTCAGTGATTCATAACTAGTGGTGAATCAGATGCTAAGTCTTTACTTAGAAAAAGGGGAGTTCATGTCGAGCTATTTAACTAAAGCTATGGAGATTGTATCCAATTTGTTAGCTGTCCAAGTAATTAGAATACCAAGATTAAAGAATGCAAGAGCAGATGCACATGCTCGATTAGCATCAGCTACGCACACCGAGCTAGGAAGAATAATACCCATTGAAGTACTTGCAAACAAAAGTATTGATGAAGATTTGATGGTGGATTTTATCGCCTTAGATATGGGACCTTCCGAGATGGACCCCATCAGGGCTTACATCGAAGAAGGTACTTTACCAGCCGACCAACTTGCAGCCAAGAGGTTGAAGTATAAGGCTTACAGATATGTCTTGAATAATGGAATTCTGTACAAAAGAGGTGTGATAGCTGGTCTGCAAAGGTGTGTTCATCCAGCAGAAGTTAAAGATCTAATAGAGGAAATTTATGAAGGATCCTGTGGGGATCACATAGTAGGTAGAACTCTTTTACAGAGAATAAATACGTAGGGGTATTATTGGCTAATAATGCATGTTGATTGTACGGATTATGCTAAGAAATGTGACAAGTGTCAGCGATTTTCTACTATACGAAGAACTCCTTAGGCGCTGCTAACACCAATCACTTCACCTTGGCCATTCACTATGTGGGGAATAGATTTGGTCGGGCCTTTTCCAACTATAAGAGTATGATTCAAATACTTAGTGGTGGCTATTGATTATTTCACAAAATGGGTGGAAGCTGAACCTCTCATCGATATGCCTTACGAAAGGGTCTATCAATTCATCTAGAAGAATATTATTTGTGTATACGATCTGCCCCATGCTTTTATCACCGATCACGGTACCCAATTTGATAATGATGAGTTTCCATCATACTATCTACAGTCCAACATTCAAAAAATCCATTCTGCTACAGGTCATCCCCAAAGTAATGGAAAAATTGAGGCGACGAACAGAACTCTACTGACTAGGTTTAAGAAGAGATTGGATGATGCTAAAGGAAATTGGATCAACGAGTTGCACTCAGTGTTATAGGCTTATCGAATAACTCCCGAACAGCAACTGGGGAATCTCCTTACATATTGGCCTTTAGGAATGAAGTAGTGATACCCGCCGAATTGGGGTTACCTACTCATAGGGTGCTTAACTTCAATTATTCAGTGAGTGATTTGATGAGACGCTTGGACTTGGACATGCTCGAAGAAGTCAGAGAAGATACGACGATTCGCAATGCAGCCTATCCGCAAAGGACTGCTATCTTCTATAATAAAAGGGTCAAGAAATGCGATCTCAAGGAAGGCAATTATGTGCTCAAGAAAGTGATTCAAAAGCACAATAAGTTGGAGGCAAATTGGTATGGGTGATATCGTGTCGCAGCTATTGTTCGACCTGGCACTTACCGAATATAAACTCTTGAAGGGGAAGAATTCAAAAATGCTTGGAATTCTGAGCACCTGCGAAATACTACCAGTAATGTAATGGCCCATGTACCCAATTGTATCATGTATGAATGAAAATGATGATTTTCCCATTTGTTTTTTTATTTTTATTTTTTTCGGAGTACTCGTGCTACACACTACACTTAACTTTGCAGCAAAACAACTGTTTTCCACCAATAAAGTTGGTCGGCATCAGCCAAATACCAACAAAGTTGGTCGGCATCAATAAAAATACCAACAAAGTTGGTCGACATCACTATAAACACCAAAAATATTGGTAAAACAATCGAGCAAGGCAAGGTCTGCTTGATTATGGGTGACCCAAGAGTCATCTAAACTAGACAAGAAGATGGGTAACATATCCACTGCCTAGGTACCAGGGCAATTATTTACTTAAATTATTGTCACAACTAAGCAAGAACACGGGATAAAATTTTATTGCTTAGGCACTTATGGGTGATAAGTCACTACAACTAGAAAAATACATGGGGCAAAAGTTCCATTGTCTGGGAAATCGAATTCAAAAAGGGAAAAATGTCCATTCAAATATATATATATATATACTCAATTACTGAAAAATACAGTACTATTATAATTTATCATGCAATAATTTTATTTCCAAGGAGACAAAATTACAAAGAGATACTTTTTCTTCATTTACTAACAAAATACAAATAGCCTATTCTATTGGTTTCTTTCTTTTTGATTTAGATACAAGATCCATTCCAGCTGGAGGATCATCTAAAGCAAAAGAAGAATTGATAAAGTTCAGGTCCTGCAACATTATGGTGTTATTTGAACTTCATCGGTCTTACAAATAAGGAGGTATGGATATCTCAAATTCTTCATGGAGACTGTAATCACCAAGGTATTTGGAAATCAAACATTGAGGAATAGAGCTAACTGGAATCCAACTAACATCTAGCTAGAACGGTGGTACTGGCAGATCAAGCAACCCAGGCTCATACCAATCCCACAGCTTGGTTCTTTAATCAACCTTCATCACAGTTAGAGCATTCAACCACCCCTGTTTGTATGCCTCATTATTTGATTGCTTTAACCAGGCATTAAGATGATATAAAGCTTCATTGTATACCTCCCTTCAGAACTCTCTGGGCTGCTTGTGAAATTGATAAGTTAATTGTTCAACATAATGATGAAGCCTCTTCACCAAACTTTCCTTATTCTGCAACGCAAAACTCTGATTGGAAACTTGATCGGTAAGAGTTTGGATTTTCTAGGACATTTCAACCGGAGCTTGATTTTTTGCCTTCAGTTGAGCAGCTTGATTTTCTAAAGCCTGTTGATTCTTAGTCTCTTCGATGGGCAGAGATCAACTGTTGGCACTTCTTCTCATAACCTTCATGCAGAAGAGAAGTGGCTTCCTTGTGTTGAAGTTAAAGTTCTTCAATCATTCCTTGAATATCTTTAATCATTTCATAGTAAGCTACGTTATTTGCTACAGCCTGATCAAGTAGACATTTTAAATACTGCTAAGCCTCAATTTCTCGTTCAGAGGCATCATATCCAAGAATATCAATTATTTGTGCTTTAGTGAAATCTACACGACCAGCTTTGAAGTAATCTGTATACTTCTTCATCAACTCTGTATCATAAGTTGATAACAGTTCCATCCTGGCAATATACTAGCAAGGACAAGTAAAAATATATCAGCAATATCATAGCTATATTGAACCGTAAAGAAGAAATTCAGAATAAATAATAAGTCCATTTTATTGATCATAATAGATGAGGGTACAATCAAAAGTACAAAATAAAAGGGAAAACAGAGAAAAGAAAAAAATTACCGAATAACATTACACCTTCTCCTTATTCCCTATAACATTCTCAACTGATTTTGAAGAAGGGATTGGTTGCTCGGTGGGTAGATGACGTTGCTCGAGGAAGTTGTTGTCTGTTGAACTTGCTCAGAGGATTGAGGGATAGTGGCAAAAAGTGTTTATTATACTATCATTAAAGAAGATTCATCAGATCCAACTTCATCTTCTTCTTTTTCTTCTTCAATAGTAGGAGGAGGTCTGCGAACATGTATCTGAAATAGTTCAGAATCCTCAACAACGTTTAACTCCTTCAACACTGTAACACATCCATCCCTAAAGAACTTCAAACTTGCATACTCCATTTGAGTAGAGGCAGCAGTTACAGCTTTGATCCATTCTTTGTCCCAGCCAAAACTAAAGGACTTCTTTACAATAACTTTTCTCTTTTCCCTCTCTGAAGAAGCATTTTCCCTAAGAAGATCTTCAACAGATTTTACTTTTTATTCAATATCTTTCTTACATCGTTCAACCTCTTCAAGATTACCCTCAGATTCCTCCTTGTTGGAAACGATAACCTTCAATTGCTCCTTAACTTCATTCTTGCTGGAAACGTAGACCTTTAATTTCTCCTCTACCTCCTTGGAAGCTTTTATAGCTTGTTGCCGAGCTAGACCAGCCTCCTTGGCAGCTTTCATAACTTTTTGTTGAGCTGTCTCAGCAGACTTGATTTTATTCTCCCAAGCAGTTTTGTCATTCTTATACTTTTACCGGGACTCCTCTAAATATTTTGATAACCCAACAAGGGCTTCTTTTATTTCACTGAAAGATGAGGCAGTTTTGATAGCTTTATCTTTCTCCAGGATATTACTGAAATACACCAAAAACTGCAGAAAGAAGAGAAACTCAAATCAAAATATGAAGATTGCACTCAGAATTAAAATGACAGGTATAATGACACTTACTGATGCAAGGTGTTGGGCTACCAAGTCAGTGACTTTTCCCCAAGGAGTAGAAGTCTCAGCAGCTTGACAAGCAGGAAGAGTTCTAGACCAGATCAATTTCTTAGCCAAGCCAGGAGTAATAAGTGCTAGAGAACTAGCCTTCAAGGAAGGTATTTTAAACCCAGTAGGTTGAGCAGCAGCATTAGCGGTCTTCTCAGTAAGACCCCTTCTAAATCTTTTCAAAGGAGAAGCCTCTCCAATCAAAGGTGATGTCTCTTCTCGAATAACAACAACCCCTTTAATCAAAGGTGCTGCCTCTTTTGGAGAAATAGGGGGCTTCTTTCTGATCTCCTTGACAACATGACTGATCCCCCAGATGGAGCAATATCCTTTTTCTTAGTCCCTTCAGCTGGGACATTTTCTTTGCTCTTTTTTCCCCATCAGCACTAGGGATAACATTGGCAAAGAGATCATGCATTCTCCTCTTCTTCATTATCAGGTCAGCAATAGAAGTGCCCAAATCAGAGGAAAATTCTTCAATAATTGAAAAAGATACTGGAGCCTGCTCAAGATCAATCACTAAAGGAGGAGCAAGAGGTCTATCAATGAAACAGGAAGTGGTGTTCTTATATCTCAGCAAATAGGAAGCAGACCTCACATGCTCCCCAACAATTGATTGATGTAAACCCCAGATGAGCTTCAAATCTTTTATATTAATATCACTCTTTTTGTTTTTTTTATTTATTTTTACTATCAACTGCAAATCAAAAATGAAAAAGCAAAAGTCAGTAAAACATTTTATCAAACAAAAACAAAGTTGGCTTAAAAATAAAAAAAATAACCTATCCCATTGCTATAAGGTGGACATTTGGGACCTTAGTGCACGTCTTTCCCCTTTAGTGGGATGTGTTGCAAATTTTTCATCACAACCTCATGTTCAAAATAATCCCTATTAGAATCAGGGAGATTGACCACTAAAGCTCTCTTAGAAAACCTAGTTTTTAAATAAAAGGTGGTATCGTTGGTGACCCATTTATAAGAATACATAATTTCAAGAATTCCTAGACGAGTTCCATGAATTTGATTCAACCTATGTACACCATTAACTACCCTCCTTGTATTTGGAACTACTTTTGCAGGTACAATATCAAAATATTGGCAAAATTCCAAACACATGGGATTAGGCGAGAAAGAAAAACCACATTCTGCTACAAAATAGAGGGAAACCAGTGTCCCTCAGCTAGAGAAAATAAATCCGAAGGGCAAGGAGGTTCTTCCAAAACAACCCAAGAAGGAATCTCAAAGTCAGCCCTAAACTTATCTAATGACTCGATAAGGTAAACCATGATGGCTAAAGCAAAGAAAGAATAAGGAAAAAAGAAATTCTTACAGAAGATTAAGGAATTAGCTAAGGCATATGACTTTAAAGAACGTTCGTAAGAAGAAAAATGAGAAGACAAAGAGTTTGGAAACAAGATAGCAAAGGTAGAAGACAATCGGATTTTACCGCACTTATATATGCTGCATCGAAAAATGAGAAGAGTAATGATCACACATGACGACTATTGTGTTCCTGGCGGCTAATCAAAAGAAAAATATGCAAATAACCAAGCGTTTATTAAAAACTCAAAATATTTACAAATTTTCCATTTTGCGCTCAAAATTGTTATGCAAAATGGAAAACTTGCTGCGGTTCTATAATTAATCAAGATGTAAGAAATGTGCCCGAGAAACTTTTGAGTAAAATGTTCCACACTCTCATATCAAAACTCAACTGTGAAACATTGGGGGCTTCTATTAATAAAAAAATTAGTCAGCATACGTGGACCAATTATATGAAGACACGTGTCATCCAACATATCACGAATTTAATGCACCAAGCTACTCAACATACCGAGCTACTCAGCGTACCGAGAAACTTGTTAGGTAGATCAAACGACAAAGGGAGATTCAATGATTATTCTTTACCATGTACAGATGTATATGCCCATTCAATAACGGCATATTGTCTATTCACACTAGCAGCCCAAGGACTATAAATACATTGTAATACCCTCATGGCAGGGTAAGCTATCAGAAGAAAACGTAATTGAGATCAAGGCAAGACACCCGGTAATAAAAGACAGTGGACGTAGGTCATTTCATTAAGGCTGAACCATTTTAAAAATCTCTTGTCTTATTTCTTTACTCATATTTATCTGTAATTAATTAATTAGATCAAATCTAGTTTTTTACATCAACACAAGCATTGTATTATTATTTTTAATGTTGTATTATTATTTTTTTGTTGTATTATCATGGATTTATTTAGTTAGTTTGTTTTGTATTACTATTTTTAATTTATAATTGATGTAATGGCTAAATATTTATTTATAGAAATAAAAATAGGTTTGAAAAACGTATAATTTTTTTGGGGATGTAGAAAATTATCATTATTTTTTAATTTGCTAATAGTTTTGAACCTTGAGAAAAAAAAATAGTTGGTCATGGTTAAGAACTGTGACCAAATTTTTTTTTTAATTTTGTCACAGTTTTGGTCAAAGTCCAAAATCGTGACCCATAGTGTGACCATTTAAAATCACAAAATATATATGAGAGTGCACAGTGCGAACTTAATAGATTGATTTATATAAATAAATGTCCAAAACAAATAATTCAAATTTTACCAAATTTTAATCTTTGATTAAATTATTGTGTGTGTACGATCAATGTTCTAATCACAGAAAATAAACTACGCAAGCAACCACACAAATATGAGGAAAAAATGCTTTTCAGGGAAAAACCTATGTTCCGCTCTTTAAAATATTTTACAAGACAATTGAATTAAAAATCAGTTAGAACGACTAAGTATAATTCGTAGTGGCTTCAAACCGTTATAAAGAAAATGGCTCAGTCCAGAGTCCTCCACAGGTAGTAATCTACCCTTGGTATCCACTGATTCAGCCTTTTTCCTTCTTCAATCGTGGTCTATCGGGTCACAAGTTCAGTCGTAGAGTATCCTCTCCACTAGGTGTATGCAAGATACAAAAAACTTCTAGGGTTCAAAAGGATTCACAAAATATTTTGTGATGTAAAGGTTGTGAATAAAAAGTGTTTAGAAAATCAAAAGATGGAAAAGCTTTGATAAAGATATGTAGTTTTCATCCTTTCAAAAGTCCCAAGAAAAATAATTTCAAAACAGGTATTTATAAACCCGACACAATATTTAAGGCGACGGCTCATTTGAACAAAAACTGAAGTCATTCGAATGATAATAGCATCTTGTTTGAATGAAAACCCTAGTTTATTCGAACAAGACTGCAATCTCGTTTTGAAGCAAATTCTAATGAGCTTATGACGAAGTAAGACACTCTAGGAAGAGAATTCTTGTTCGAAGTTCATTTGATGCTCTGATCGAATGAGAAGCTAAATTCGTTCTAATGAGTTAAGAACTCATTCGAATGAGATCAAACAAAAATGTAATTTAATTTTAAATCCTTTTAAAAAATCTAGCCCCGATTTTTCTAAAAACACATCCCAAATATAATTATGAATAACTATATAACTCTTAAAAGATTTATACCTTCATGAGATGTGGAGGGGTCTTGAACATGGAGATATTGAAGTTCATTTTGACGTGTCGATGCGTGTCAGTTTGTAATGGGATATGCCAAATATGCCACGGTGCAAATAAATACAAATAAAAAGCCTATGCTAAAATATTTGCCCTACAATATAGTCATTGGTTTGAACTGTGAATATGTATTATATGATGTTAAATGGTCACACTAGGGATTACAGTTTTAGACCATGACCACTGGGTTAAGATTTTGGACCATGAACAACCAATCAACATTGATGTCACCCACTGGACCATGACCCCTATTTGGGATCACAGTTTTTTATCGTGACCCATAATTTTACCACCATCAATATGGTCATTGACGAAAACCAGGACCCATAGGCCTTAGTATAGTCCAAAACTATGACCATCTGCCTATTTTAGTGTAGTGGTTAATAAAACATGCTAACTACATGAGTAAAATGCTAATATATGAAGGTAAACTAAATGGAATGAGTGAGGGAGGATTTGAATCTCAAAAGGACTTCAGCATGCCTATGTAGTCAAAAAAGACATTAAAGTCCACGTAGTTAGCAACAATAATAAGGTTGGGGTCTAATCCATAATATGAATCTAGAGTATCTCTTTTAATTTATGAAAAGTTTATGAAATGTGGTGAAAGTGTAGAAAATTGTGAGAAAACTATAAAATGGTAATTATGGTGTAAACCTCATTTTTTTGGGTTTTTTAGTCTATAAAAATATACTTCAATGTGTGTGTGTGGGTGTATATATATATATATAAGTAAGTAAAATAAACTATAAATATAACAAGTACACTTAAATATGCAAAATGACATTTATTGGACTAGTAGAATAAATTGGAATTTGGACCTTCAAGCACTTTTGAATTCTATTTTGAGCACTTTGTAAGCTGACTTTTGATGTGTGAATGATGGTGGTGGAGTGGTGGTTGAAGTTGGGGCAAGGTGATGCTTGAGAATGTAGGAGATAATGTAATGAAAGTGATATATTTTAAATTCGAAATGGTTGTTGCACTGAAATTGAGGTCTTATACAAATGTGGTCAAGATTTTCATATATAGATAGGATAACCCTAAAAGGATACGAAGAAATTTTTTCCCTAGGGACCTACCGGTCGACATCGTACCAGAGCTGCCTGCTAGCATGGTAGTTTGATTTGTTGGCTAAGTGAGGTCCAGTCTGTCTATAGGCAGGTGAGGTGTCCAGCCAATATGTAGGCATACAAGGTTTTTTATCATAATTTATGAACTGTGAATCTAATTTATGTATGGCCTGGAATGTTATAAAGAGGATTTAGAGACCTATGATTTTTTATGGGAGACTCCCCGGTTCGAGAGTTGACCAAATTCAAACGGGTCCAGAAGAGTGTTATAGTGTTTTTCCTAGAGTTTAAAGGAGGACCGGGGGTTCGGAATTGAAGGGAATTTGTTTAGACCCCATAAATGATCATGGGGGTGATAACATGGGGTGTTTACAAAGCCCCACCTATGGGAGAGCTTAGTATAACTGAAAGGTCATCGAAAGATAGATATCCAATGGAGGTTGTGAGTGTTGAAACCCTATGTGTCGAGACTTTAGTGGGGATTTGTAGTTGGTAATAGGATTAGGGCTTTCCTAAAAGCCTAGTTATGACTATATTGAAGGTAGGTGACTTATTCTAAGGACTGAGGTTTTATTCTGAGGACCAAGGTGCTGTATGAAATAGTTTTAGACTGATTCTAGGGGCTTTAGGGTGCATATCAGGACTGTAGCCTAATTTTTAGGGTTTGAATGTATATGAGAATTGTGATGAGGACTCTATGGACATCTAAATACATAATCAAGGTTAGAGGATGCCTCATCCTGTCATAAAAAGACCCTAGAAGAATTCATGAAAAAACTAACTTTCAAAACCTACATTAAAGTTCAAAGTATCAAAAACGCCAAGAACCAAATTATATAGGGCCAAAGTGTAAATAACCCATTAATATAGCAAACAAATAAGCCCTCTGGGATAGATAATTGTCCCCCAAACAGTTAACTGATCGGTTAACCATTTACCAACAGATAACCAATCAGTTATCCATCCCAGAAAGTAATCATTATGCATTCTCATCTCAGCCTTATACTTATCACGCAATCAAAATCAATGGTCCTAAATGGTTAACCGATCAGTTAACCGATGGGCCATGACCCCTATAAATTGAGGTGCTCACTAGTCATTTGAAAGCATCCCAAAACCCGATCAAGTTCCATTTTTTTCAACTTATTCTCCCCCGAGCGTCCTAGATACTCCAACTCATTCTGAAAGTCCTAAATAAGCTCGTACTTAAAAAAATCGTTTTTCCTTCGAGAAAGACTCATAATTTCGTGAATTTTCTTTCGAATCACAAAAAAGGTTTGTACAGGTTTGTACTTCTTAAAAATTTCCTCGGAGAAATAAACCAAGTCGAACCTCTGGAAAAATTCTAAAAAAGACATCACCTCTAAATGAAGCTCTACCCGACTGAAAAACACCAAAAATGGGGATGAACAACTAGAAAAAAAAGTCGCCTTTCACCTCGAGGGTAAAGAACCTCTGCCCAAATTTCGGGGCAATTCCCCACATATATTTATTGTGATAAACTTTACATACTTGTTTATCTTTTTTATCATGACCCCCCTTTAGGGAACCGAGTATGTTATTTAAAATATTTATATTTCAAAAGTGTGGTTTGCAATCCAACACCTCTACTTGTGTACTATATTGACATGATCATATATTAAACAAATGCTAATCAAATGCCATGATTCAAATACATCAACACGAAAACATACTTTTTAAAATATGTTCTCATGGAAGTGCCATTGAGTTGCGTTAGCCCAAAACTTTATATGCCAGAGTCTAAAATCTGTCTACTCTCGCCACTTTTTCAAGCGAACTAAGCCCGTCAAAGCAGCTGCACACCAAATATTTGTTCTCATACAAATTCTTTTCAAACATCGACATTTGATCAACACATTTTATTGATATATAAATATATCAATCCAACACAACAAAAATGATATATTAAGGACTAGGATCCATAAATATTGCATTATTATACCTTGTATACTCGATATCCCGTAGCCTACACGTGTAAATATGACCCTATTTATTTGAACTACGTTGGCTTTGATCTTACGTTCCCTTAGGTACATAGGCGCTATACCGGGATAAACTCACGAAGTCCAAACCTTATAATATGTCTGTTGGTGTATTATCTACTGTGTATTATCTACTGTGTATTATCTAATAGGGATGCATCCATCCCCAATCCTAAACTCCCCCGACTTCTCTTGGTTCACCCCAATACCAAGATGTCGTGTTCTGCTATGCTTCTCAGTAATTAAACATTACATCCTTGATGCAACCTCCTTATTTCTTAGCCCAAATCCAGCTAGTTTTACACCTCCAAACTAGTCTGAAGGACAATACCTTTCGACTAGTAATCACCCGACCATGATATGGTTATGTTCCAACATCAAACTTCTTTAGGTTCACTCCCATTATGATATTCCATACACCAACCCTCCCCTTACAAGCGAAATCCTACACGTGCACACATATCACTTTGGAACATGTGAACGACCAAACTATGTAGGATTCGGTCCCAAGTCTTCTTGGGTACGTAGGCATAATAACGAGTCTTTATAGTGAGCTCGAGCCTCGATATTATGTTTCTTGATCTATTGTATACATCAAGATGCATCCATATCCCTACTTTCATCCATTACCTAAGTCACTAAAACGTGATATTGAACTATCTTAAGGGGGACCTCCCAAATATATTCCTACATATAAACTTGCATGAACATATACATTAATCACAATAGAGATTCACCCATCTCTCACCTTTATATCTCTCCTCAAACCTCAAACGAGATATCAAACTATACCAAAAGCCGAGATTTCTTGCTCAATTACACGTATAATAAATCCGCTATACAAATATGAAACTTGGAGTCATACAAAACAGATCTTGTGTACATGTACTGATTGAAGTGACGTTTCTATACCTCTTACTGATACCATTTTCCAGCCTAAGAACCTATCTAGATTTTTAAGGGACCCTCATGTTAAGGTCTCTAAAGTTTTCTAAAATAACTGAAAAGTTATCAATTAATGTAAAGAACAATAATGAGTATAGAATTAAGGAAGCATACAAAACAAGTGGGGTTCCAAACACCTTCCCCACTCTCTAAGAATGCGCATTTATTCAAACAAATAAATTATTTAATTAAAATTAGTTTTTCAATTAAATCCTAAAACATGCATCTAGGTGTGATTGAAGACAATATGATCACGCAAGAACATTCAATCACAAACAAAAACACAAAATGAGGCAAAATCCCCCAAAGGGGCAAAACCTTTTATTTTCACTATAATTTGTAAAGAACAGTTTACACGAATTATAATGAAAACTAGAGTGACATACGAAATACCTGCAGGTGTCGATTCCGATGTCGTCAGATCGAATCTCCCGTAAGAACTCCAGGGGGTAGTAATGGAAAAGAGACGGCTTCTCCACAAGTTACTCCAGATGAGTAAAAACGATCCTCTTAAAGGTTTAAAGATTCACATACATATATGGGAGTGTTTATGTGAATAAAGAATGAATGAAACCTTAAAACATGAAGTCTATTTTTTTGGGCTGTAAAACGTAGAAATCATTTGCGAAAAAGACTTGGAAAATGTGTAGAATTAACCCAGATATTTATACGAACATCGAGGCAGTGGCGACGCTCGAACGAGATCGCGCGACATCCTCATGTCGCTTGAACGATAGAGAGATGTCGTTCGAATGAGTTCGTGCGACATCCTCATGTCGCTCGAACGATAGAGTGATGTCATTTGAACGAGATTGTCAATCGAAGCAAGTCTGCTTCTACACTTAGAATTTTTTTTACTTTTGATACAAAACGAATCAGACTTCGAAAAATATTTTCTAAAAAATTCCCAAATATTTATGCAAATATAAACAACTCCAATAAATCATTTTACCAATAATGCGAAGTGGAGTAGTGGGAACTGTTGAGCAGCACGTCGCATGTAGCATGGTGCACGTGGGAAGATGATGGATGCATGGATTCGAATCAAGGCCGTCGTGGATGATCGTGTTGACGTGCCGAACGTAGCGGTATCAGACATACATACATACTGGGATCTAGGACAAATTAAAAATTCCTAGATTCTACCCCAGACATTTATAAAATTATGTCCTTACAAATCTCCCCCTATGTCTATGCCGGTACATACATAAAAAATCTGAATTATGATATCTCCATAAAACAAATGACATATAAGATAATGTCCTCATTAAACCCTCAAACTGAGAATACTAAATGACATGTCGACAATAAAACTTCAACATCTTCAAGTCTGCGTCTTTTCAGAAACTCTCAAAGCTTTTCTCATATGGGTGTGCAATCCAATAATCATAAATTTTGTACCTACACATATGAGATAAAGCAGATACCCGTGACACGCAATAGTTTGAAATATAATGATATGCAAAAATTGAATCAATTAATCTTAAGTAAATCATTGATAAATCAACCAAAAAATTCTCCCCCATAATTCATTCTCCCCCTTTTTATGATGTCCCCAAATAGACAGGTATGAGAAGCACAAATAAATACAAATGGAGCGTGTCACAAGGACAGAAACTTTATATTTTTGATTTTTTTTCAAAAATTTTCACATAAAATATACAACAAAGAATCACACCATGAACAAACACAAAAACAACCAAGTCGATGATAGAGGAAATGTAGGGGTGTGATCAAATTAGATAGGAAAATCAATGCATACAAACATGACATATGTGCACGATGAATATCGAATAATCCTAACGAATGAACTCAACATCTTCCTTAGGTGTAAAAAGATGTAATTATAAGAAATTGACTCAATCAAATCAGCAAATCAAATCTCAAAGTGATTTCCACACCAATAATGTCCAACACTATTTAATGATTTTTAGGACCTTCAAGGAAGTGAAAACCCGTTTAAGTTCTCCAACCAAACTCCCTCAGATTTATATTTTTTTAGAGGTGATCTAAATTCTCAAACATTGGAGAATTGATGGTGAAACCTAATGGCCCATATTTGGCATGAATTGCTTTTTACTGCCTTTAAATTTTTTCGGGCTCTTTTAACCTCTTTAGACCCCGGATAATTAAAATTCCTCAATTTATTAGGTCCAATTTAAATGGCGGCTTAATCGCAAAGGATAGATGAATACCTTTCGTATCCCTTCACTGTTGAGAAAATACCACACAATCTCACCAAACGTGTTTTTCATGCATTCCAATCTTATCAAGTTTGACCGCATATGGTTCGTTGTATAGACATAATTGAGATGGAAACACTCAAGCCAATATGTGATAAACAAGTACAATAATAAAATAAAGCCGTTCATGTGTGCAATAAAGGAGATAATGAGCCAAACATGTAGAAAGATATCACTAATCGCATCTCAAAGACTCCAAACAATGTAAAGCACATGGATGCAATGATGTAGCGTCTTAAATCACTATCAAATAGTCATGTGGATAAATGGAATGAAAGTTGTGACTCGACTATCTTAAATGCCCATCCATAAAAGGTGTAATCTAAAAATACAAAAATCTTTTTGTGCCTTTCTAAAATTTTTACAAAAAGAAAATCTTTTTGGATTTTTTTAAAAAATATAAAAAGCAAAAATAAGAATATAAATGATACAAACTAGCGATAGGAATCATATGATATGATCATGACAATGCATCATATTCTAGACAAAGACCATCCCTCAGTCAACTGTGCAAATCCCCAAAGACTTTCTAAGACTCTCGAATCTAAGGGCATCTAAAGGATTCATGAAAATATTGACTAACTGAAGGTCGGTAGGAACGAAACTCAGGGATACCACTTTCTCCTCAACTAACTGATGTATAAAGTGCTCGCGTATTCTGATGTGCTTTATGCACAAATATTGGACCCGATTACGAGATATGTGTATCGCGCTCGTGTTATCACAGGAGATAGTCACGGTGTCCTATGAAATCCTATAATCCTTCAACATTTGCGTCATCCACAAGAGTTACGTGCAACAACTCCCGGAGGCGATGTATTCAGCCTTCGCAGTGGATAAAGAGATGGAGTTTTTCTTCTTGCTCAGCTAGGAGACAAGAGTAGAACCAAAGTATAAACACCCACCAGAAGTGCTCCTACAACCATCTTTATCCCCGACCTAATCAGCATCCGAATAGGCGGACAAACGATCATCGATATCAAAGGAATGCCAAATATCGTAGGAGAGAGTACCACTCACGTATTTGATAATACATTTTAGAGCGAGTAAGTGTGAATCTTTTGGGGATGCCTGATATTACGCACACACTCTAATACTAAAGGCTATATCTGGTCGTCTGGCAGTCAAGTAGATAAGACTACCTATCATACTCCGATACAAGGTTTGCTCTACGTCCTTACCTGAAGTGTCCTTACTAATCTTGATAGAAGTACTCATAGGTGTACGTGAATGCTTAGCGGAGTCTAAACTAAATTTCTTCACTAGGTCTCTAGCATAATTAGATTGGGAGATGAACATCCCATCCTCTAGTTGACGAACCTGGAGACTAAGGAAGAAAGTAAGCTCACCTACCATGCTCATATCAAACTCACTTTTCATCTCCTCCTCAAAGCCGTGAGCATGATGGGAGCATGTGGATCCAAAGAATTTGTCGTCCACATAGACATGGGCAACCAAAATAGCACCGTCATCTCTCCTAATGATCAACGTCATATCAACTCCCTCTCTCTTGAAGTCACGGACTAAGAGATAGTAAGTAAGCCTCTCGTACAAAGCACGGGGTGCTTACTTCAAACCATACAAGGATTTTCTCATATAGTAGATATGCTCCGAGTGCTTAGGGTCTTCAAAACCTTTATTTGTTCCACATAAACCTCCTCCTATAGAATGCCATTTAAAAAGGCACTCTTGACATCCATCCGATATAGCTTGATGCGCAGATGACATGCAATGGCGAGTAGTAAATGGACGGACTCAAGCCTCGCAACAGGAGAAAATGTCTCCCTAAAGTCTACACCTTCTATCTTTGTGTAGCCTTGAGCGACCAACCAAGCCTTGTTTCTGATTGTGGTACCATTTTCATCCATTTTGTTCTTGAAAATCCATCTAGTACCTATCACATTCGTCTCACTAGGTCGGTGGACAAGTTTCCAGACATTGTTCTTTTTAAATTGAAGCAACTCATCCTGCATAGCAGATATTCAATGTTCATCCTTGAGTGATTATTTATGAGTCTTGGGCTTGACTTTAGATGTGTAGCAGACATGGATAACAACATTCTCTAGCTGAGTACGAGTCTTGACCCCTAAAGTGGGATCGCCAACAATGGCAGAAGGATCATGACTCTTGCTAACCCAAACAGGTGTGTCCCCTAGAACAGGAGTAGGGTCCACCCTGGATGTGGGAGACACAGTGGGATCATCAAAAAGGGGTGTGTCATCCTCACTCAAATGGGTGGAGTCAACAGACGTCGAAGGTTCGTCATCTTGCACAGTAACGATTATTGACTCCATCACTTTAGATCTCTTCAGGTTAAAACTTAGTACACTTTACTATGTGATGAATATCCTAGCAGTATTCCCTAGTCACTTCGGGAGTCAAACTTTCCTAATTGCTCTCTATCCCGTAAGATGTAGCATTTACTCCTAAAGACACAGAAATATGCAAGATTGGGCTTCTTTTCAGTCCACAATTCATAAGGCATTTTAAGTGTGTGTGGACGAAGGTAAACCCTATTCACCATATGGCATGCAGTAGACACTGCCTCTACCCAAAATCTCCTAGAAATTTTATGACCTAGAAGAATAGATCTAGCCATTTCCTGAATCGTCCTGTTCTTTCTCTTAATAATCCCATTTTGTCGAGGAGTCTTCACAGCAGAAACTGATGTTTGATTCTTAGGCTATCACAGTAAAGATCTACTTTTTTCTCCATAAATTCAGTGTTGTTATCACTACGCATTCTATTAATAGTGACTCCATATTGGTTTTGCAGGACACGACACTTGGTTATTAAAAACTCTACAGCATAGGATTTCTCTCTCAGAAAACCTAAAATCGAATATCTGGAGAATCATCTACCATCACTAGGATGTACCTCTTACCACCCAGAATCTTTGTATGAGTAGGACCTATGAGATCCATATGTATCAACTCAAGTACTCGTGAAGTGGTAATATAATGCAACATCCTATGGGGGCTACAAATTTGCTTTCCCAACTGACAGGGTCCACAAACCGTGGAAATTGGCTTTTCGAGTGTTGGTAAGCCACGTACTAGGTCCTTTTGAGCTAAACGTGTCAAATCTCTAAAGTTCACGTGACCAAAATGTTGGTGCCAAAGATCCATAGGAGTGATCATGGCGCTGTTGCAGACAAGTGAGGATTTGGGCACAGTCCCATAGCAATTATCCTCTACCCTCACCCCTTGCACTAAAAGTTTATCGGCTTAATTATAGACATTACATGTGTCCTGGTCAAACTTTACGATAAATTCAGCATCTTACTTTCAAAACTTTGACGTACAAAACATTCTCTAGCTTAGGAAATCCTGGTAACTCCACTGTACCTCGTCCTACGATGCTAGACTTGCTCCGATCTCCAAAGGTGTCTCTACCTTCCTTATAATCCTCTAGGTAGGTAAAAAATGAGACATCACCGTTCATATGTCTTGAGCACCCACTATCGAAATACCACTGTGAGGTATTATGTGCTTTGAGAGCGATATGAACAACAAGGGCCTTTTCATCTTTCTTAGGTACCCAAGAGGTGGTAACCTTTTATTTACCCTTGTTGTTGTTGGTTTTAGCCGGGATGTGGGAAGAATTCACTGATGATAAAGACATCCATTGGAATTCTTCCATCAAACTCTGTGATGTGGCGGCTAAAAACTCAACATGCTCTCTCAGATTGGTAAAATCATTAGTACGAAGTGGTGGAGCATTAGTACGTCGTGTCGGACCCAAACTATTGCAAAACTCCCTGAGGTGGCCTTTTCTTTTATAGTACGTATAAAAGAACACAGTCTTAGGTGGACCTTGGTTTGCTTTTCTTGGTCGAACTCTCCTTCGTGGTTTTTTACGATGGCCATATGGAGTTATAGTAAACTCAGGAACTGGTCCATGTGCTATTTGGGATGTGAAGGCACCATCAAAACCTATTCCCCGCCTATCACCAAAACCTAAAGTGGGACCGAGGAGCATCTTTCACATCTTTCCAGATCTGCCCTCGATTTGAACCTTGACTTCCCGTGCTCTCTCCAGATCATGAGTAAGCTGGGCTACAAGGATTTCAAGTTTCTTCCGAGTCTCTAGGGAGGAATGGAGCTCACTCATAAGACTAGCCACTTGATTAGTCAAGTCCCCTTTCTCTTTTTTAAAACACTTCTCTCTCTGTCCAAACAATCTCTCTCTTTTTCCAAACTGACTTTCTCTTTCAAAGTAGGAAGAGTCTCTCTCTCTCTCTCTCTCTCTACCTCTCTCTCTCTCTCTCTCTCAAGGTAGTGCATGTGGAGGACTCTCTCTCTCTCTCGCTTCTTCTAATTCTTCCTCTAAAGCGATGATCCTAAGAATTAAAGATTTGTTACGCTTTTTGGTTTTAAATGACTTAGTATATAACTCAGCATAGGCGCGTTGAAGATTACTCTCGCTCTCACTTGCAGTATCCTCCCCCTCACTCACTTCGTTCACACTGTCAAAGTGTCCCTGTGAAGTAGAATCCTCATCATCGTGAGGATAACTAGAGGTACTCACATGACTAGCCATGAATGTGGTGAAGTTGCACTCACGCGGTGACTCATCTCCAGAGTCCATCGACTCGACCTCACTGTCGTCACTAAGGGTAGCATTAAGGACAACTTTGCCCTTTTCTTTGGCAAGTCTGTTCAGCCTAGTAGCACACTCAAAAGATATATGACCCTTATCATCTCACTCATAGAATCTCTCACCGTCTTTATTAGGAGTGTCTTTAAAATCTTTTTCATTTTTCTTTTCAAACTTATTTTTCTCAAAATTCTTTTTATCTTTGAAATTTTCATTTTTCTTGAATTTGAGAATTTTCTTGAATGTTTTTGCAAATAAGGCCAAATCATCTAAATCAAGGTCACACTCGAAATCTGACGTTTCTATCTTCCTTTTTCTAGATGACTCAACTCTATTTCTTACCGACCCCTCACTCTTCTTATCCTGGGCATTAAGTGCAATTCCCTTATCTTTAGGCTTGACAGATTTAGGAAACATATCAATTTCATACGTTTGTAAGTCTCCTATAAGTTCTTCTAATTTAAGCATGTTTAAATTACCCATAGAATTTAGCACTGTGACTTTAGGGATAAAACTCTTAGGCAGTGATCTTAGAATCTTTTTAGCAACTCTAGCATTAGGAATGTGTTCACCACGATTAAAGCTACTGTTTACAATATCAGATAACCTAGCATAAAATTCATCAAAACATTCAGTCTCAAGCATGGTGATAGTTTCAAATTAATTGTTAAGTTTTGTAGTTTTGATTATTTCACAACATTAGTTCCTTCATGGTTAAGCTGTAAAACATCCCATACCTCTTTTGACGTGGTACACATCATTATCCGTCGGAACTCGTCAGGTGTGATGGATCAAGAAATAGCACTTAGACCCTTAGAGTTAAAAGATGACCATTTAAATTCTTCTTCAGTCCATGCTGTCACAGATTTTAAATTAGTCACGTTATCAACAGTGATGGAGGGAGGTGTCCACCCTCTTTCAACCAAAATCCAAACTCTTTCGTCAATGGCTTTTAAAGCATATTTCATGTTGAAAAAGCTAACAATTTCCTTTTGTTATAAACTCGAGATGCGGAAGCGTAAAGGTGATGGTTCAACAAAATTACACAATTAATATAATCACTTAAACCAATAAGTTAATCCAAGCAAGTCCTAGAATTTGCCTAAGTCATGATTATCAATATTTCAACAAAGTTAGGCGAAACCAAATTTTAACAATTGACTTGAATTAAACAAACTTTACCCAATATTTAATTTAAGTCCCAATTAAAGTGAGTGTGATAATTAAACCCAATTTTATCTTGAAATTATTCTAAGCATGCGTTCTAAATTATTTATGCAAGATAAAATAAACCAATCACACTACGCCGCGATGTACGAGGAAAAACCCAAGACGGGAAACAACCTCGGACGGCCCTAGCCACAAATCCACTAGATACGGAATTATAATTACAAGACAGATAGACTTACAACGACTGACTCGATCCCTCTCAAGCCTCGACGCTTCTTCTTGTAGACACCTCTTCCTAGCGGATAACCTCGGAACACCACTGCAGTCTCGGAATCCACCGATGGGGCTTTCTATGGTCACCATCACCCGTACATGGAGCCTTTCTCCAAATGGGTAGAGTCGAAACAAAAAGTCTTATTCTTTGATGGATGTAGAAGCAAACCAAAACTTCTCTTCTTGAATTCAGTAGAGATAAACCGGTGCCAAACTCCAAGCAATTTGATATGTATATATGAACTTGGATAAACTCAATTGGGTGTAAACACTAGAGTGATGAAAATATTTTTCTCTAAAAAACTCACTCAAAACATGAACATTTTCCTAAACCATTTTTGCTCTCAAACTCTCTCTAAGAGATAAACTAAGTTGGAAAAGTTATGGAAATGTTAAGTTGGAAAATGTCATTCCCGTACCTATTAAAGTCTGTGAAAGTTGGTTAAAAGTCAAGTGGGAAAGT
This sequence comes from Sambucus nigra, assembly GCA_949130495.1. Lineage (NCBI taxonomy): Eukaryota > Viridiplantae > Streptophyta > Magnoliopsida > Dipsacales > Adoxaceae > Sambucus > Sambucus nigra. Next base: position 137,319,885 of record OX422210.1, on the reverse strand, counting down.
GGGTGAAAAACTGCCAAAAAACTGCCAATAACTGTTCCCGCCTGACAGCTCGTTCGAACGATATTTCGTTCGAACGAAATCTCGTTCGAACGAGTCTTCTAACGACGCTCCAGTATGGACTCATTAGAAGCTCGTTGGAAATCTCGTTAGAACGACAATATCGTTCGAACGACATTTCTAACGACGGACCAGTATGCCTTAGTGGGAACTCGTTACTCGTTCGAACGACATCTGGTTCGAACGAAAAAACTCGTTCGAACGACATATCTAACGAACGACCAGAAAGTTTGAAAAATTCATTTTTAGCCCAGAAAACTTTATAAACATTTATTTAAAGTTTTAATAAATCCTTTCTTAAAACCAAACGCAGTTTTTATAAACCTAACACCCAATAAACTTGTTCCAAGCTCCTATATATATAATTGCATTCATACCTTGGGAGCGTGGAACTATGATTGATGACGTAGAAACGAGGCACACAAACCAGCATTTTGATGAAGCTTTATACTCTTTGCCGCTACGTCTTCAACAAACACTTCATAGGCTTGAGAATATTACAATTTAAATATTATCCTATGAATAAATGTTTTTGTCCGGAATTGAGCCAAAACTATATATGGACTCAATTGGAAATTTGTGTCCTTACAAATCTCCCCCTTTGGCTATTCCGGGACAAAAACCAAACAAAAATCCTAAAGGGTCGTCAAGCTCACTAGACTCAAAAACATAACCCACCCAAACTTGACTCCACCCAAGGATCAAACGCTTTGCCGTTTAAACAATGCCGCTTTAGAAGAAATCCTGCACACTTAAGCAAACTCATCAAATGCATAGGGAATATCAAAGTATTGAATGCAATTAATTAATTACTCCCCCTAAATTAATTCTCCCCTTTATCAAAGACATGACCTACTTAGGAAGATGTCTCCCCCTAAGATAAATCTCCCCCAAACTAAGATACGATAATAATAGGATTAGATACCATTTCTCCCCCTATCATCATTCTCCCCCTTTTTGTTCAGTAATAGGCAAAGGATAAAGAACTAATGAGCATAAAAGCATGTTGAAGCTTAAAGTGATAAGACATTAAAGCATATGGGCAATAAAAGCAAGGCAAAGACAAACAAATATCATATATATATATATACTATAAATACACCAATAAGTACTTGCATATATAGATAGATATAAACTCACACATGACACAAAATACAATAAGTTTGCACACTCGTATGGCAAAAATGTGTCATATGGAAACGGAAGTGTTGGGGTGTGAACTAGCAACAATTAAATTTAGACCCAAACACTTAATAAATATTCACGGAGTTCTCATTTGATTGCAAACTTTATCACATTTAAATATACCCTCATGTGACAATATAAAGATTGAACTCAATGAACAAACATACACAATGCATACAAGCCTAGCATGATGATGATTCTACAAACCAAATAGAGTCATGAAATTAAAGACAACTAGGATAAACGGACATTGTGCAAACCGTTGATATACCATCCAATTCTTCCTCAATAAGCATATATATTCTTTTGCTTTTGAATGAATATATCAAACAAACATAGGCCTTGGCAATTGTTTTCTTTTAATGCCAAATATTCTGTTTTTAGGCCTTTGGATCACGTATTTCTTTTAGATCCAATAAACGGTGGCTTACTATCGCAAAGGATTTAATTCATCCTTTCGGAGCCCTTCCCCATGCACATTTTATTTATCATGTTTTCATTTTCACACAAATCTCACATGCAACGGATTTTGTCATGCACTAGTCCTCCTAGGTCATAGATATGTAGATGACTAGATTGATAAGAGAACACCTCAAAAAGCTCAAATATAACATGTGACATTAAGATTTCAAAAGAGCTCGTGCATCTGTGAAAAGAGGCATATAGAAATAGAATCCATTTAAACAACACAAACTCCAACTACTCCATAAAATATGGTAAAGAACATTTTAAGGATTGATAATCTAAACCAAAAGTTCTAGCCACATGGGAGCGTAAACGATGGGATTCAAACACACGTATATGCCACTTAAAGTGTGTCAAACTAAAATACACACAAAAGAAAATATTTTTGAGTTTTTAACATTTTTAATCAAAAATAAAGATATATACTCAGAAGGATAAACAAAAATCATTTATATTTTCCATTAAGCTTAAATGAAATAAATAAAACACAAATGATAAAAAAAAATCTTTTTATATTATGCAGTCAATTCAAGCAAAAATATAATACAAAAAGATAAACAAGTCATAATATCTAGTATGTGATATGAAATAAAGTAATGACTAGAAAATGACTAAACAAGCATACATTTAGCATGTGAATATAGCATGAAGTACAAAAGCTAAAGTATGCAAACACTAACACATTCATCCTTTAGATTTAGCAAGGGAGGAAGCATGTGAAAGTAAATGAGAATCAAAAACCCTATTTTGCAAAGCAACCAAGTCGGATTTCCTAACCCAAATTAATGAAGAATGATTATCTTGGGGTGTTGGGATGTTAACTACCGTGGTTACTTTACTATGGGATTTTCTAGGAATTCGTTTAAGATCAAAACAAAATTTCTTAAGATGACCTTTTCGACCACAATGTGTACAAGCAAGAGCATGTCGAAAAGATTTACCTAAGGAGTGATCATTAAATGCATTCCTAGTAGATTCTCCTAAAACAGTGGTTTTGGCATTATGAGTAAATTCATTACAAGTATTGAAGCCTAAACCACAAGTGTCATTTTTAATTTGGACCGTTCCTAAAATTTTATCTAGTTTTTCCGAACGACACTCCAAATCAAATTTGACATTACTAGAGTCTTTTAATTTATCTTGCAATTCCAAAATATTAGACTCTAATAAAACAGTTCACTCTTCAAAAGCAAGAAGCTCCTTTTTCAAGGATTCCATTAAACCCCTAAGGCTATCTCTTTCGCCTTCTACATATTCTAGCTTCTCTCGAAGAGTGCTCTCACGTGCCCTAAGCTCTTCTATTAAATCATTTTCATCAACGACCTTTACACTCTTTCTTAAACTAGCTTCTAACTTCAAATTAGCTCTTTTCAATTTAATAGATTCTTTATAAAGTTCTTGAAAAGCATTTTGAAGCTCACTCACATTAACCTCTTCTTCATTTTCACTCTCTCTTTCTTCTTCACTCTCACTATCATCAAAAATAAGAGAATCATGTACAATGACCTTGGAAGTGGCATGTGCTATCGTTTCATCAATCGATGAGTTCTCACTCTCACTCACATGACTAGCCATAAAAGCCACAAAATTTTTCTTAGTGGGGGAATCAGGCTTCTCTTCCTTATCACTATCACTAAGGGTTGCATTATATGAAATGGGTCGCTTACCATCTTTCCTTAGTTTAGTGGGGAACTCATGAGCCCTATGGCCATAACCTTCACAACCAAAACACTTATTAGACTTGTCCCTATCTAAATTTTCATTACTAGGTTTAGGGATTTTCTCGGCTTTAGAAATCTTCTCGCTTTTATCATGTTTAGAAGTATCAAATTTCTTAAAATCATTTTTGAATTTATTTTTGTTAATTTTAAGAAATTTTCTAAATTTACGAGCAAACAAAGCCATGTCTTCCGAGTCACTATCACTATCGCTCTCTACTATTTGTTTGACCTCTTTTCGGGCTTTTAAAGCAACGACCTTTTCAATTTTCTTTTCAGTTTTAGAGGGAAACATATCTAGTTCATAGGTTTGTAAATCACCTACAAGCTCTTCTAATTTCGTAGAGGCTAAAGTTGGTAAAGAATTTCAAACGGTCACTTTCGGAATAAATCTATCGGGTAGGGACCTTAAAATTTTCTTTACAACACGGTCGTCAGGTATTTTCTCTCCCAAGTTAAAAGATGAATTAACAATATCAGACAGTCTAGCATAAAATTCATCAAACGTTTCTTTTTCATTCATTTTGATAGTTTCAAATTGAGTGGTGAGGTTTTGGAGGTTTGAAGCTTTAACGACACTAGTTCCTTCATGAGTTAATTGTAAAATATACCAAGCTTCTTTAGCGGTTTCACACGTCATAATACGGCGGAATTCATCCGGCGTGACTGCGCTAAACAAGGCATTTAAACCACGGGAATTGAAATTAGCAAGTTTAAACTCATTTTCAGTCCATCTATCGGCGGGTTTGATAACACGTTCATTTTCAACTAAATAAGTTGGTGGGGACCACCCGTTAACAACAGACATCCAAACTCTCTCGTCGATAGATTTTAGTGCCGATCTCATTCGCGCTTTCCAATACGCGTAGTTTGAACCATCTAAAATAGGAAATTTTGAAAATGGGGAAAAATCCATTTTAGCCAAAAATTATTTAAAAAGATCGTTAACGAAATAATTTATCGCTTTGGCTCTGATACCAATTTGAAAAAGCTAACAATTTCCTTTTGTGATAAACTCGAGATGCGGAAGCGTAAAGGTGATGGTTCAACAAAATTACACAATTAATATAATCACTTAAACCAATAAGTTAATCCAAGCAAGTCCTAGAATTTGCCTAAGTCATGATTATCAATATTTTAACAAAGTTAGGTGAAACCAAATTTTAACAATTGACTTGAATTAAACAAACTTTACCCAATATTTAATTTAAGTCCCAATTAAAGTGAGTGTGATAATTAAACCCAATTTTATCTTGAAATTATTCTAAGCATGCGTTCTAAATTATTTATGCAAGATAAAATAAATCAATCACACTACACCGCGATGTACGAGGAAAAACCCAAGATGGGAAACAACCTCGGACGGCCCTAGCCATAAATCCACTAGATACGAAATTACAATTACAAGACAGATAGACTTACAACGACTGACTCGATCCCTCTCAAGCCTCGACGCTTCTTCTTGTAGACACCACTTCCTAGCGGATAACCTCGGAACACCACCGCGGTCTCGGAATCCATCGATGGGGTTTTCTATGGTCACTGTCACCCGTACATGAAGCCTTTCTCCAAGTGGGTAGAGTCGCAACAAAAAGTCTTCTTCTTTGATGGATGTAGAAGCAAACCAAAACTTCTCTTCTTGAATTCGGTAGAGATAAACCGTTGCCAAACTCCAAGCAATTTGATATGTATATATGAACTTGGATAAACTCAATTGGGTGTAAACACTAGAGTGATGAAAATATTTTTCTCTAAAAAGCTCACTCAAACACATGAACATTTTCCTAAACCATTTTTGCTCTCAAACTCTCTATAAGAGATAAACTAAGTTGGAAAAGTTATGGAAATGTTAAGTTGGAAAATGTCATTCCCGCACCTATTAAAGTCTGTGAAAGTTGGTTAAAAATCAAGTGGGGAAGTGGGTGCAAAACTGCCAAAAAACTGCCAATAACTGTTCCCGCCTGACAGCTCGTTCGAACGACATTTCGTTCGAACGAAATCTCGTTCGAACGAGTCTTCTAACGACGCTCTAGTATGGACTCGTTAGAAGCTCGTTGGAAATCTCGTTAGAACGACAATCTCACTCGAACGACATTTCTAACGACGGACCAGTATGCCTTAGTGGGAACTCGTTACTCGTTCGAACGACATATCTAACGAACGATCGGAAAGTTTGAAAATTTCATTTTTAGCCCAGAAAACTTTATAAACATTTATTTAAAGTTTTAATAAATCCTTTCTTAAAACCAAACGCAGTTTTTATAGACCTAACACCCAATAAACTTGTTCCAAGCTCCTATATATATATAATTGCATTCATACCTTGGGAGCATGGAACTATGATTGATAACGTAGAAACGAGGCACACAAACCGGCATTTTGATGAAGCTTTATACTCTTTGCCGCTACATCTTCAACAAAGACTTCATAGGCTTGAGAATATTACAATTTAAATATTATCCTATGAATAAATGTTTTTGTCCGGAATTGAGCCAAAACTATATATGGACTCAATTGTAAATTTGTGTCCTTACACATGTGGGCTTTCCAGTAAACATAATTTTTTCCATAAAAAACTGGCATTTTATTATATAATTTCTCCATTTTGAACATGCCCTTTTTTAAAAATTATTTTCCAGAAAATTGATATCTTAGAAAAATTTTGCGAAAAATTACGCGGTATAATTGTGTAATTGTCTCTGATACCAATTTGAGAGTGCACGTTTGTTCAAGCAAAGAAATTATTTAATTAAACTCAGTTTTTCAATTAAATCCTAAAACATTCATCTAGGTGTGATTGAAGACAATATGATCATGCAAGAACATTAAATCACAAACAAACATACAAATGAGGAAAAATCCCCCAAATGGGCAAAACCTTTTATTTTCACTATAATTTGTAAATAACGGTTTAGACGGATTATAATGAAAACAAGAGTGACATACGAAATACCCGCAGGTGTCGGTTCCGATGTCGTTGGTTGGAATCTCCCGCAAGAACTCCAAGTCGGCAGCAATGGAAATGAGATGGCTTCTCCACAAGTTACTCCAGATGAGTAAAAACGATCCTCTTGAAGGTTTAAAGATTCACATACATATATGGGAGTTTTTATGTGAATAAAGAAGGCATGAAACCTTAAAACATAAAGTCTATTTTCTGGGCTGTAAAACGTAGAAATTATGTGCGAAAAGACTTGGAAAACGTGTAGAATGAACCCAAATATTTATACAAAAATCGAGGCATCGTCGTCGCTCGAACGAGATCACACGACATCCTCATGTCGCTTGAACGACAGAGAGATGTCGTTCGAACGAGTTCGCACGACATCCTTATGTCGCTCGAATGACAGAGTGATGTCGTTTGAACGAGCTCGTCGAACGAGGCAAGTCCGCTTTTACACTTAGAAAAATTTATGCTTTTGATAAAAAATGAATCAGACTTCGAAAAATATTTTCTAAAAATCCCCAAATATTTATGCAAATATAAACAACTCCAATAAATCATTTTACCAGTAATGCGAAGATGAGTAGTGGGAACAGTTGAGCAACACGTCGCATGTAGCATGATGCACGTGTGAAGATGATGGATGCATGGATTCGGATCAAGACCGTCGTGGATGATTGTGTTGACGTGACGAATGTAGCGGTATCAGACATACATACTGTGATCTAGGACAAATAGAAAATTCCTAGATTCTACCCCGAACATTTATAAAATTATGTCCTTACACTCTCAACCCGATTCCCAAACCCGCACAATAAGAATCTCTGAGCTAACTGTAGACTTTAAAATATGCCTTAGGATTGGCTCGAACCTATTTTTTTGTCTTTATATAAAACCAACTGGAAACTCAGAACACCCGACGAAACCACCGTTTCTTCGCATAAAATCCACACTTACCAAAGGGGTGCGCACCAAAACCTAGACGTGGTGTCAAACTACATCCATGGGCAAAGTCATCTACACCCAAATGTCGAACCAATAACCTGACCTCAAGGGGATGTGAAGGAATGAGACACAAGTACTCCCGTGTCCACCGTTACACTAGAGAGCTCCTAAGGGCACAACGCCAACGCTCACTCGGGGCCCGCAACACAACAGTGGTGACTCTGCTGGGGATAATTTTTCTACCATTGGAAATCTCTATCGTAATTGGATTTCCAGTTACATCGCAGTGACGACTCTAGAGAGGAAAAATCAAGAGAATAAAAAAATCTATATACTTCCTTTTTTCTATGTTTCATATTACTTTATCGTAAGACTACTTTTTAAAATTTTTAGAACTATTTAGCGGCCTTAGTTTTAAGGTCCCTCATAATACAGTTACATGCTTAGGTCCCCAAGTATAGGATTGTACATTTTCCCAAATATATAGGTACATGCGAAGGACCTCGTGATAAAATAAACATCAAAGTATGTAAAAATTAAGGATTACCTATTTGGATCACACACTACATAGTCTTGATTTTCATATTATTTAAATCTTATATCCTCGAGGGCCCCCCAAATCAGCTAGTTGAAAGAAGTTTGCACTTTAGCAAAGTCACATTACTCAAAGTAAATTTCATACTTCCCTCTATAAATAGAGGTTCATACTTTTGAGAAATCAGTTCCCTGAATAAAGTTCATACTTTCGATAAGTCACTTACTCGAAATCCCACTCACTAATGACTGTCCTCACTCTTTTTCCCACCCATCTGGTATACCGAAAAACTTCTCTCTTGATACTAAGGTCTTAGTGATAAGGAAAGTTTGAAGTTTTTTAGTGCTATGAACACACCCTATTGCACAAAGAGAACAAGATACTTACGGGCCAATCGTTGTGACGAGGTTTCTCATAAATTGTTAAATAACCACATATAGGTTCGAAACCCCACAGATTATAGGTTGAATGTCTTCCTCTTATATAAGGAAGATAATCAGTATGAATGCATAAGTCATCTCCAAAACAGAGGTCCCTTACATTGGATTCCCCTAACCACATTTTACTTTGAGAAATTAATAAACCTTAGTCTATTATTTCCTCGTTCGCCATTTCAAAAAATGAAAGCTCACCCCAATTCACCTTAATCTAGCGGGACTCCGTTAAATTTCTCATTCTTTGAAGATATTACCAAACGAACGAACTCAAAAAACAAAATACCATACAAATTCTGTTAAAATAAATAAAAGAATTGAATAAAAAAATCATACATTTGTCAATGCTTCTCCCCATGTGTATTTTCCTTGTATCCACAAAAACTTGAATGAAAGTGCCCCGAATATTTATGAGGCTATCACCGTCGGAAGAGAATTCCTACTAATTTCTTACCTTAAAAACTTGAGTTTGCACTTCGCACGCTCGTCTTGTTTTCGTCAGCGAGATCCCCACCCACGTCTGTCAGGTTTGCACCGCTGGACATTCCATGTCTACTGAGGAAAATCAGGCTCTATCTGTAATGGACTAGGTTTTTAGACAACTCGGGAACATCATCGCCTCTCAAAACACCATGTAGTCGAAAATTAGGGCACCAGGCTAACCACAAGTCCGCCTATAATAGGCCACTACTACGACTAGAACTAGAAAGAAATTACTCCCTCCCCCACCCCCAACATTGGTACACCACCTATGGTAACAATCCCTCAGGATCCATCTGCACTAATCCCATATCTCGCTCCTTTTGATAATGTTGTTTCCCCTCATTTCCAAGTACCTTTTTCCCTACTTGAATAATTGGAACCCTACCATCAGCACCTCGAATGCACACATATTGCCTTCCAAGGCCCCCCGCGAGCTGATTTTGTGAATCCTCCCCCAACTGATGATGCATCCTTAAGTTTCCCACGGGACTATGGAAATATGATGTCTCTTCCATTGGAGACACTTGAAAATCAGGCCAACATGACCAGTAGAGCTCACACTCAGATTTTGAATGAGACACCCACCCAACATCTCTATGGGGATGGACTTTTTATCTCGTACGAATCCTTTAAGTAAAAATAAACTTTACCCAGACTAAGCTTCTATGTCTCTCCTTAGACATCATCGTCCATGAGATATCGTCTCTTTATGGCCCGCATCCCCTCTCTAGGTTCTTATTAGACACTTACATTCATGCATGACCTACTATTCCCAATCCCAGAAAGGGACTTCCAATCCCACCACCATTATGGTTAATGCCTTTATACCCCCTTCACCTGTAGAACTTATTGGTCCTATCCTAATAAACGACTTCTTGTCCCACCCCCATTTTAGTAGGCTTATCTAACTTTACATGAAGAAAAAAAAATTAGAAAAGGAAAATGGGATAAACGACCACTTACTCCATTTTAGAATTCGATGACATTTTGGAGTCAGACAAAATTTTGGGATTATCAATTCAAACCCCCTCAAGACTTTTCAATTTACACCTTGCGTGTAAAAATCATAACCTCCACTCAACGAGCAAAGGCATCTTTGCTAGACTGAAAAAGGTATTCTAACATTATGGGCAAAAATTTAAAATAAAACTTATGCTAATTTAAAATGATAATGGATTTGAGAAAATAAGCCAATCCTCCTTACCTTCTTCTCAAATGGAGCCCATCAATAAGACCACATACATAAATCCTAACTCCCCACCACTAAGAATGCCCCGTTTAAATAAACCAATAACTTATGTCTATATGTTTGAAAACCAAGTCTCTCCATATCTCACTAAGGGGTGGACTTATCCTTGCTCTCTAAAATTTCCCTTTATCCCTTTGATGGCATGATAATTAGTGGTTCTAAGCACTTAACATTGTGTACTACGCGTGTTGAATTAAACATATTAAATGAATAAAATTACACACCTAATAATGAGACTCTGCAAATCAAAGATACTTAATTTACCCCCTCAAAGGTATCAAAATAATTTTATAACTCCTATCGAGAGAGATACAATGACCAGTAACTTGGGAAACCTCGAGTACCCCAAATATATTTTTGAGATAACCTAAAAGCCCTAATCCTTAAGGATAACCTAAAATCCTTCTTAGACTTTTTGAGATGATTTTATAACTAATAAGAGGGTCCATACCTGCTAACCTAAACACCGATGGGGTATCCACCTTGGCTTGACCCAACGGGATAACATTCTCTAAAACCTTTAACCTCGATCGTTCAATACAAAAAATTAATTGCCTTAGCTATGTCCTAAACAGGGGTAGAAGTTGATGTGAAAAAAAGACAAAAGAAAAGAAAAGAAAAAAAAAGAAGCAAAGAGCCACAAAAGGAAAATGATCCAAAAAGATAGAGAAAAACTTGTTCGAAGCTTTAAATTCCATAAAGACTGCTAGTCGAACAAAAGTATACAACACGGATAAGATGAAAAGAAAAATGTCACGATCATACACATTCCCAGCACTACATCAAAAAGTCCACTCGAACCATTTACCTGTCTCTTGAAGTCACCTAAACACTTTAAGGTCCCAACTGTTTCAATAAATACAACTACGTGGACCCGATTCTTCATTATATTTTTATGACAGACATTCAGGTACATAAACATCATTGTCTTTGAATTGGATATACGTAGTAAACCTGAGATATCTCTATGAGCTTGGTCAAACACCAAACACCAAACATAAACCCAAAATCAGTTTTCCAATAAACATAGTCGTCGTGTCTTAATTGAGAGAGACTTCAGGTGGTTTAATGAACAATGACAAGTAATTAAAGTCACTCTTAAGTGTTAGATTTATGCAAGGTTTTCATTATTTAAAATATAACATAAATGTTGTTACACTTGGACCATAACTTATGAGGCCTAGTGGGAGAGAACATTCCCATCCCCTAAATTTTCCACTATAAAAATCCTTTCCCTCAAGACAAGAACCAAAAACAGCATACACTACCAATATGAAATCAAGGTGCATTAAAGGCCACCACACCCTAGGAACTACATTTGACATGATTCCCCTCAAGGTATATGTAGGATGTTCATTAAAAGACTCGATTATATTATGAAATATATCCCCTAGTTATTCAAAAGCCCTCTAAACTATAGGCAAACCCTGTGATAAAATCTACAATCTTGGAAATCTTCAAATCCAATGAATAATTTCACATTAGAGAATGAGCATAAAATAATATTTTAAAAATACAACTTTAATGTAAGATTCTAGAAAGGTTTTAAAAGTTACCTAGTATTTTCAGGTAACCATTCACCCTCTTCATCCATTATTTTAACCCCAAAATGAAAACTCTTTGTCAATTCTACATCACATGGGAGATTTTCCAGTTAAAAAGGTGATCAATGACTCTAAATACAAAAATGAAAAAAATGAAAAAATCTCAAAGAGCAATCACCTTAAGGACCAGCCAAAAATACAATTTACCGTAGAAGCCTATTTGTCAAAGGAAGAGCAACCACCTTCAATATTCTCGTTGTGTTAAATATACCACCTCTCACCATAAATATATTGGATATGCATCAATCATTTATTACCTACATCCACACCAAAAATCATCCATTAACTCCAACCAAAATAAAGCCTCACATTGAGCACCCAAGACCCCACTCGAGTAAACAAAATCCTCACTAACCTGAGCACCCAACCTAAGCCTCAGACACCACCTGAGTAAACCACTTAAAAATCCTCAGACACAACTCGATCAAACAAAAGCCTTAGTACCCTGGGCACCCAACCAACCTTAGGCATCACCTAAGCAAACCCTTACAAAGCCTTAGACTCCTCTAAGCAAACCTATCCAAATCCTGAGATACTGCCCGAGAAACCACTCTATAGCTTCGAAATCCACCCGAATAGAAAACAACCTCACTACCCTGAGAACCCCACCTAAGCCTCATACACTGCGTGAGAAAACCAATGAAAAGCCTCAAACACTGTCTGAGTAAACCATTGTAAAGCGTCAGACTCCTATGAGCGAACCTCTCCAAAGCCTCAGACTCCACCTGAGAAAATAAAAAGCTTCGCTACCCTGAGCACCCCACTTATGCTTCAGATACCGCCTGAGAAAACCTCTCTAATGCCTAGGAATCTCCCCAAGAAAATAAAATCCTCCTACCCTAAACATCCCACTTAAGCCTCATACTCCTCTGTGCAAACCTATCTAAAGACTCAAACACCACCAGAGAAAGCCACTATAAAGCCTCGGACTCCACCCGAGTAGATAAAAGCATCACTACCCTGAGTACCCCACTTAAGCCTCAGACACCACCTGAGTAAACCACAATAAAGCCTCAGACTCCACCTGAGAAAATCCCTACAAAGTCTCAGACACTGTTTGAGAAAACCTCTTAAAATCCTCACTACCTTTAGCATGCCACTTAGAGCCTCAGACATTGCCTGAGTAAAGCCATAAAAAGTATCACTCATCCCTGAGCAGCCCACTTAAGCCAAGGACACTGCCTAATCAAACCCCTTAAGCCTTAGATACCGCCCGAGCAAACCTTGAAAAAGCTTCATTACCTCGGGAACCTCACTTACCGTCTGGGAAAATATTTTACCTAAAACCACAAAATGTTAAAAGAAAACCACCACAAAGATTCAGACTTACCCTATCATTCTCATAAGCTCTTCTATGCATCCTAAAATACCTTGAGATACACTCGAGAAAACAAAACTAAAGCCTCGCTTGAGCAAAACAAAATTAGTAACCTCCTCTAATCCAATCCACTACGTGACCTTAAATAGGTATCCCTATGATCCAAACTAGCTCACGTGACCTAAATTAGGGAAACCTACACTCTAAACCAACTCAGTCCCCCACGTGACTTTGAATAGGAAGACCTACGATTAAATCATCCCCTCCCACCACGTGAACTTGAATGGGAAGTCTTACACCTAAAACCACTCGTTCCCCTACATGACCTAAAATAGGAATCCCCACGCTTAGAACTAAGTCGGTCCCCTACGTGACCTAATATAGGAAGCCCTGCTCTTCAAACAACTCGATCCCCCCACATGACCTTAATTAGGAGGCCCTGTGTTTCAAACCACTCAGTCCCCCATGTGACCTTAAATAGTAAGCCATATGCCTCAATCCACTAGGTCCCCTACAATACCTAAAATATGTAGCCATGCGCTTCGAACCAACTCGATCCCCTCCCCCAGCTAAAAGAAGAAACCCTACATTTTAATTCAACTCGATCCTATATGTGATTTAAAATAGGAATTCCTTTACTTAAAATCAACTTGGTCTCCTATGTGAACTTAATTAGGAAGTCCCGTGCTTCAAAATACTTGCCCCCCACGTGACCTTAAATAATAAGTCATATATAGTTAACAACTCGGTCCCCCATGTGACCTTAAATAAGAAGCCACGTGCTTCATACTACTCGGTCCCCTACATGACCTAAAATAGAAAACTCTGTACTTAAAATGAAGTTGGTCCCCTACGCGACCTAAAATAATAAACCGTACACTTCAAACCAACTCGATCCCCCACGTGACCTTAAATAGGAAGCCCTGCACTTCAAGCCACTCGATCCCCCACGTGACCTTAAATAGGAAGCCCTGTGCTTCAGGCCACTCGATCCCCTACGAAACCTTATATAGGAAGCCCTGCCCTTCAAACAAACCTAGTCCCCTATGCGACCTAAGATAGGAATCCCTACACTTTGAACCAATTCGGTCCCCAAAGCGACCTAAAATAGGAATCCATGCACTTCAAACCAAGTCGGTCCCCCATATGACCTTAATTAAGAAGCCATCAACTTCAAATAACTTAGTACCCTACGTGATCTTAAACAGGAAGCCCTTCACTTCAAACCACTCGATCCCCTACGGGACCTAAAATAGTAAGCCTTATGCCTCAAACCAACTTAATCCTCCATGTGATATAATATATGAAGCCTTCTACTTCAAATAGATCGGTCCCTCATGTGACCTTAAATAGAAAGACCCATGCTTTAAATAAATTTGGTCCCCCATGTGACCATAAATAGAAAGCCTGTAACACCCCGTCTAATTAAATACCGGGTAGCTACTCCTTTATTAAATTAATAAAGAATATCAAGTTGGTTCAGTCTTAACATCATTGTAGAAAAACATTTAATTAATTACTAGCCACCTAATATTTAAAAAGAGAGATGTCAAATTTTATTAATTAAGTTATCAAATAACTAAGAATTAAATCATTAACCATCAATCGCATAAACAATCTCATATGAATAACTAATGAAATGAAATCGACTCAGTCCGGAGTAAACACTCCAATAGAAATACTGCCATAGTAAATAAAGTCCCAATACAAGAGTTTGAATAAATAAACCAATAACCGAAATAATGATAGTCTGTAACTACAAACTCTATATAAGAATGGGAGACATGCCCTAACTGATACAAATGACTCTGAAGGAACCAAGGATAAATGTGAAGGCGTCTAATACCAAGATCATGTAGCTTCCACAATAGCTACAACACCTCAGCAGAATGGAACTCCTATGCTTAGCGTCCCTGTGGCTGGGCACCTAAAAATGTTTTTACAAAACAAAATAGATTTGGAGGAAAACGGGTCAGAGCCCGAGGTGAAAACAGTTTAAAAGTTTAGCAAGTGTTTAAATTACAATTAAACAACACATATTATACACACGTTAGATGCGTACTCTCACGTGAGTTTCTCACCTCTTAACTAATGTGCACTCCTAACGTATGCCCCTAACCCATCCTAGTTATGTCACTAACTAACTAGTCTGTACCTCTTCCGCTTTCGTATTCTACCATAGTATGTCTAGTCGTAGTACCCAAAACAATTATATTCATAACCCATATTCTCATTCATTAAAATTACTTATCTCAAGTGTCAATTAAATTCTCATTCTTAGCCCATTTAGATATCTTAGTTATTCACATCTACTAAGAAACGATGAACCAGTCACAAGTACATAAGTATATCACTCTCAGTACATAAATATATATATGTCACCCCTAGGCTAAGCTGCGGTGCACGTATACTCTGCTATCGAATCCCAGTACATCACGTACATAGGGACTACGAGTTCCGAATCTCTCAAGAACCGTTTCAATAAGCAAAATCACACATATCGGAGGTGAACATAGTTCACATACCCATGGGTCATGCACATACCTACACTCCCATGGTCAGATGACTTATCAACTCACAAATAAGTCATTCATATTCCAATGTCCTTAAGGTACCAGTCTAAATCCCCCCGAAGGCACACAAGGATAAGAGGGTCCTTTTCCATAAAAAAAATAACCTCCTGTGATAGCAAGTATGGTAGGTATGTCATACACATAAGAAATCCATACACTAGGCATTCACACAACCTAAGTAATCATATTACGATATGAGTATTCACACATTCCATCTAGTAAGTCTCGTACATAATAAGTTTAAACCGACATCAAACGAAGTACACATTTAACTTGATAATTCTCTCGTCGTATTAATTTGAGTGCCTAAACCTATCCCAAAAGGTACTAGGTCTCCTATTAATTTCTAATGTTATCTCAGCAATTATAAAATCACTCTACTACTGTTCATACCCCTAAATTATCTTTCATTCCACTTTCAGTCCCAAATCGAAAGATTCAAACCGTCCTCACTCGGTAATCGCTCGAAATTATAACGCTTGATCCCATAAGTTATAACATTCTCCAAGAAATAACTAAGTCCTTACTGACCTTAACTAAGTCCCACAATATCAAATTAATTACCTTAAGAATTATCCTCGGCCTTGGAATTTCCATTTACCCTCAAAGGAAAAAAATTGCCAAAAATCAGAAGGGGTCGATCGATCGAAGAAAAGGGCTCGATCGATCGATCATCGATCGATCGACATTCTTGAGTCGATCGATCGATCAAGCAGGTATCAGCCTATATTTCTTAAACAGTTACGGGTTTCATCCTTTTTACACCTCTAATTCTTCCTTAAAAAGTCCCAAACTCCCAAGAGAGTTCACTAATCATCCTATTAACATAACAACAACATCTCTAACATATTAGAATCATTAAACCCTTAAGGATTATGAGTTTCTTGGACTAAAACACCAAATTTTCATATAAAAACCCTAGTACTTCTATTTCATCAAGAACACTTTAAAATTTAATACAGTTTCATAATTATATACCCATAAATCATAATTTCGTGGCTGCTATTATCACCAACATTAAACTACATGCAAGACCTACCCAGATTATGATTTAAATTCTTCAAATCCATTAAATTTTCATTTTTCAAGGTTAATCTCTAATTATTTCCTAACATTGATGATATATGCGCTAAATTATTGCAATTTAAATCACTTGTCAGGAAAAATATCTATTCTGATCCGATTATGACGTTATTGGTTGTTTCCCCCTCTTTTTCCGGTCATAAATCCGGTGATGGTGATGGTGTGTGGTGTTTTGGCCATAGAAGCCCTTGGACTTCTCCTCTCTTCCTCTCTAACTGCCGTTATGATCTATGGTTGTGAAAGCCCTAAGGAACTCAAGTGTTGGATGATAAATATTTCCTCATTTTTGTGAGTCACTATTCACCAAAAATAAAAATGACTAAAATACCCTCCCGGGTTGTCGGTTAGGCCTCAAAATGCCCCGAGACCCAAAGTAAACTCCCGGCTAGTGTTTTCTGACTATCTCGACCCTTCCGAACACGTTGGCTCATTCAAAATGCTCATATGGATGATATAAAAATAAAATATTTTTAAATACATTAAATTGGGTCCTGACACGACTCACACGCGCGTCCCAACTTAATTACCGAAACTGTCGTATTTTTAACTCTCAATAATTTTAATAAATTTAATAATCACATATTACTATAATCACTCAGTAATATTCAACATTATCATCATATTTAAATACTAACTCTCGTCTCGCTAGTTATTTAAATCCGAATTAATTTCTAATTAATTATACCAAATTAATTTAATTAATCCACAATTAATTTAATTAATCCATAATTAAAAGCAATTACTTATAATTAGTCTCATAATTAAAAGCCATAAAAATACGGGGTATTACATACTTTCCCCCTAATAACGGAATTTCGTCCCGAAATTCAGAAAAGTAAGGCATACCTGGAAAAATTTAGGTATCCTTTAGTACTCAAAATAAAATTCAAAGTATGGCTCAATCACTATAGCCCCCGCTTCATAACAAGTTTGTTGAACACTCTCGACACTTTATTAGTTATAGGATTTCATCTCAATAAATGCACTTCACGTTGTGCTCTTACTAAACAATATTCGAATAAGAATAGCCTACACATCATTGGTCGTATTATCTCAATATTGTTGTGAGTTCGCACCTCACTTCGTATTAACTCCCGCGTTTATCTAAACACAAAACTC
Organism: Sambucus nigra; assembly: GCA_949130495.1. NCBI lineage: Eukaryota > Viridiplantae > Streptophyta > Magnoliopsida > Dipsacales > Adoxaceae > Sambucus > Sambucus nigra. Next base: position 137,302,173 of record OX422210.1, on the reverse strand, counting down.
CCATCCTGGGAGAAACCTTAAAACATCTGACTACTCTTGTCCGTTCTTTGAATATTTGTTCCCCACGTTATGATTTTTACACAAGGGAAAGCCACTCACGACTGATCTAACTCTAACTCCTGACTGATCTAAAACTCTGATAATCCGCTCACCTCCAAACATCCAGAGAAATAATGATAAGGTTTATCCATACAAAACCTCAGTAAGCACCTTGTCCACCATGAATAAGTACGAGTGTTTTCACCCAACTCTACCATTAGGTAATATTTTTTCCCCATTACCACAATATACCTCACTTACTAGATATACCCGTTTTGGAAATGAAATGATCGCAATGGATCTAAAATTGTTTCCATACAGTTCCACCAGTCGTCAATCACCTTGCGCCTACTCCTCGGGCTGTCGGTGAGACAACCTTCTCAGAACGAAATGATATCTCCATTACTTCCTGATACCCCACGTTGAATGTGGATTTCGGGGATGTCGTCCTAGTTCTTAATAATACTGTATAGGACCACGTACCATCGTGTTCACTATCCAATAGTGTAATTTATCTAAGGATATAACAATTACTTTCCTTCCGAATAGCCTATCCCACATATTCTAATGGACTCGTTATTTATCTATAAGTTGGCAACCCCTCAAGGAAATTTACCAACTTGACTCTTCCATCACTGGAATGTCGGCTTGATACAAAATTATTTGGTTGATCATCTAAACCCAACCGATCTACTACTTACTATACCCCTTTCAATGCCGACTTTCACGTATAATGCTTCCCGTTAAGTGATACTTACTAACCCTCTTCTTCCCTCGACGTACCCCAAAATTTTAACATGTGCACCTTTCACCACGTTGTGCACATCTGGACTCCTATACCTTATCAATATCCTCACTCCATTTACGCGTAAGCCACTCTAAACATTCGATTGGGTGGAACTCCTCTCCAAATTGTCCATAATAGTTAACTATTTTCCTTCTCAAGGGACACTCCTTTTTTAAATGGCTTCCCACATCCTTTCAACCATTTTTGAACGTGTTATTCTGATTGCACAAGAATTAATAGATTGTCGTCCTCCTCACGACGCTTAATCCACTAAACCACTTCCATTTTGTCATTTTAGTCTCACAAGTAATAATTTTGCCCATCTATGTCCCTTCTTCTGGCGATTAACACCTAAGCAAACCAAGGTGTCTGCATCCCTTATAACCCATACATACAGGTTTAAACATCATATACGCTCCATACGTACTCCAAACTCTTTATTTCCCCTGCATTTGTAACGTGGCTATACCACTTGGGCATTCTCAAATACCCCCGAATTTGAAATCCTAAATCCTCCTTAACTTCAGTGCATCCTTCAACCCGCCGAAATAAAAACGTAAAATTTTTCAGTACTTCCTCACCACACCATTGGCTCTACTGGCCTTATATCATAATTTACCCTTTGACTTCCAGTTATAACTACCTACTTCCATAACGATCGAGGTATCCAAATCATGAACGAAAGTCCACACTACCAACCTTACGCTAAGTTTCATGCATGGGGTGTCTCGCAAAGCGAAATCCAAACAAGGAACCCCCCCGATACACTACTTTCTAGCATTGTCAGTCATCGAAATCTGTTAGGCCCTCGATCCATAACATGTACGCCTATATTCCCGCTTCTTGACAATAAAGTTACGTCTCCTTCCGTACTTACACTTAAACAAGGGACTCCTTTCGAAAGTCACTGTCTCTTAAAATTGATGGAAATCACCTTCCATAAACATCATGCAATATAATCGGGGTTCTCAAAATCCCATCCCCAGACATACAATCATGAGTATTAACTCCCACGTCTCTAAAGGGTGATATAACAATGCACTCTTCTTATTACTACATCCTGAGTGTTAATGATAATAATCAGCTAAATCTTTCCGCTGAACCGTAAACTAAATACACTCCACATCATATCGATAAAGTCCCTAAACATAGCGGGAACGAAAGTCCGAGACCATTATACTTTTCGAAGTCTCAATAATATATATATATATATATATATATATATATATATATATATATATATATATATATTCAAAAATTCAATCGCGAGCTCGGCGCTCTCGCAGATGGGGCCTTGCCAGAACAAAACATTCTACACCACGGTAGTAACCCCGATAGACTTGCAATAACCGCACACTATCGATTTAAACATTATAATAAAACTATAATTAGGATAATATCATACTCATATAACACATCATTAAAAGGAGTAATTTCAATAAAGTATATATCGCTATCAATATACCCATTCATCCTCCGCGGATAACACTAAAGGTAACCCCATTATACCGGGGAGGAATATTCACATAAATAATAACATTGCCGAGATACTCACTAAACGCGACTCGCAAACGAAAAATATCAATAATAACAAATGTAGCAACTCGTTCATGCCATATACAACACGCAACATCCTTTGAAGATATAACTCATATTTCTACCTTGCCAATCGCCCTGGCAGCTTAAATGGTTCTTGGACTTATCACACCTGTCCGTACTAAATCGAAAATTTTCATAACTACTACTCTTGCTAGGCATCATACCCTTATCCCTCTACTTGCTTCAGGGAACATTTTAACGCGCGGGTTTTACTCCCCACAAAATACCTCTACACATACTTCACTTATCTTCGGTCACACTGACCATGTTAAGGTTGTCCTTCTATTGGACGTTAGTAGTGTCGACTCTGATGACTATCTCTGTTGTTCCTTTAGCTTTGATGGCCCTAAGGAACACGCTACTGGTTTCCACATCTCTTTCTGAAATCACCATCGCTTGGTAACAATTCAGCTATCCGAATCATTTAAATGGTCTCCCTGATGGGTCTCCCCCTTGTGGTGCTTCTTCTTCAACACCATTTCCCCCAGTCTTACTCTATCTAAATTCTTCGATTCTTATAGCTCCCCTCACAAGGAAGGGCTTACCTCCATATTGACGAAATGAAACTTAATTACCATCTGCATTGACCGTCCAAGCAGAATTTCCCAGAAGTGCTAACAATTTTTCTTATATGCAAATTCTCCTTTTAATGTCCTCTTCTCCATTTCACCTACTTTACCCGGTGTAAGGTTCGCTAAAAAATGAAATTTCTCCTCACAAAGTGACCTCTGTCCGACCCTCTTGTGTGATTTCAGAATAACATTCGCATCTCACTCTGAACATTTAATGAAGGAACTTATGGTCAAACAATACTTATGTGCCTTCTCTCGACGATACATTCCACTTCTAAGTGTGGTAGTTGCCTCTCATCATTGTAACTCCGCTCTTACGAGCCAATAATTTTTTTTACCCCAAATTTTCACTCCAAATTAGCCATACCCTGCTATATGTCCAAGCCTTTGGATATTTTACGTTAGTTGGCTAGTACAAGCCATCTTTGCATTTATAGTATTTCCAATGCTGGTTCTTTTCAATGTTTTGTCTGACTCTCTCCCAATCCAACCTTGCTAGGTGATTCTAATTTGACCCCACTTTCTACTATAGTTGTACCTGGGAGTCACAAGTCGCGCCTTAGCCGTCTTTACCATCCTGGACTTCCGTGCCATAATATGGGTGACTTTAACTACGGTCATCCTTCTTTAATAAATCAGGTAACCTCAACTGATCTTTGCCTCCTGATGTCCGCCCAACTGTCTTCACCTGACGTACTGCATTGTTCGGCACACGAACACACTCGAATGCAAATAAGATTCACTACCATATACATCATAGCAAGAGAACGAAATCTCACCAAAGAAATAAACAATCCTAAACATAGGGCTCTATATCAAAGAAAGCTACGCTGGAAGCATAATAAGCCGCACAGATCCTAAAGGTCACTAGAACCTGATGCTCTGATACCACCTGTAACACTCCGTCTAATTAAATACCGGGTAGCTACTCCTTTAATAAATTAATACAGAATATCAAGTTGGTTCAGTCTTAGCATCACTGTCGAAAAATATTTAATTAATTACTTGCCACTTAATATTTAAAAAGAGAGATGTCAAATTTTATTAATTAAGTTATCAAATAATTAAGAATTAAATCATTAACCATAAATCGCATAAACAATCTCATATAAATAACCAATGAAATGAAATCAACTGAGTCTGGAGTAAACACTCCAATAGAAATACTGCCAGAGTAAATAAAGTCCCATTACAAGAGTTTGAATAAATAAACCAATAACCGAAATAATGATAGTCTATAACTACAACCTCTGTATAAGAATGGGCGACATGCCCTAACTGATACAAATGACTCTGAAGGAACCAAGGATAAATGTGAAGGCGTCTAATACCAAGATCCTGTAGCTTCCACAGCAGCTACAACACGTCATCAAAATGGAACTCCTATGCTTGGCGTCCTTGTGGTTGGGCACCTAAAAATGTTTTTGCAAAACAAAATAGATTTGGAGGAAAACAAGTCAGAGCCCGAGGTGAAAACAGTTTAAAAGTTTAGCAAATGTTTAAATTACAATTAAACAACACATATTATAAATATGTTAGTTGCATACTCTCACATGAGTTTCTCACCTCTTAACTAATGTGCACTCCTAACGTATGCCCTTAACCCATCCTAGTTATGTCACTAACTAACTAGTATGTACCTCTTTCTCTTTCGTATTCTACCATAGGATGTCTACTCTTAGTACCCAAAATAGTTATATTCATAACCCATATTCGCATTCATTAAAATTACTTATCTCAAGTTTTAATTAAATTTTCATTCTTAGCCCATTCAGATATCTTAGTTATTCACATATACTAAGCAACAATGAACCAGTCACAAGTACATAAGTATATCACTCTCAATACATAAATACATATATGGCACCCCTAGGCTAAGGTGTGGTGCATGCATACTCTGCTATCGAATCCCGGTACATCACGTACATAGGTACTATGAGTTCTGAATCTCTCAAAAGCCGTTTCAATAAGAAAAATCACACATATTGGAGGCGAACATAGTTCACATGCCCATGGGTCACGCACATACCTATGATCCCATGGTCAACTGACTTATCAACTCACAAATAAGTCATTCACAGTTCTATGTCCTTAAGGTACCAGTCTAAATCCCCTCGAAGGCGCACAAGGATAAGAGGGTCCTTTTTCATAAAAAAAAAACTCCCGTGATAGCAAGTATGGTAGGTATGTCATACACATAAGAAATCCATACACTAGGGATTCACACAACCTAAGTAATCGTATTATAATATGAGTATTCACACATTCCATCTAGTAAGTCTCGTACATAATAAATTTAACCCGACATCAAACAATGTACATATTTAACTTGATAATTCTCTCATCATATCAATTTGAGTACCTAAACCTATCCCAAAAGGTTACTAGGTCTCCTATTAATTCCTAATGTTATCTCAGCAATTATAAAATCACTCTACTATTGTTCATACCCCTAAATTATATTTCATTCCACTTTCAGTCCTAAATCGAAAGATTCAAACCATCCTCACTCGATAACCGCTCGAAATTATAACGCTCGATCCCATAAGTTATAACATTCTTCGAGAAATAACTAAGTCCTTACTGACCTTAACTAAGTCCCACAATATCAAATTAATCACCCTAAGAATTATCCTCGGCCTTGGAATTTCCATTTACCCTCAAAGAAAAATAATTGCCAAAAATTAGAAGGTGTCGATCGATCGAAGAAAAGGGCTCGATCGATCGTCATTCTTGAGTCGATCGATCGATCAAGCAGGTATCAGCCCAGATTTCTTAAACACTTATGGGTTTCATCCTTTTTACACCTCTAATTCTTCCTTAAAACGTCCCAAACTCCCAAGAGAGTTCACTAATCATCCTATTAACATAACAGCAACATCTCTAACGTATTAGAATCATTAAACCCTTAAGGATTATGAGTTTCTTGGACTAAAACACCCAATTTTCATATAAAAACTTAAGTTCTTCTATTTTTTCAAGAACACTTTAAAATTAAATACAATTTCATAATTCCCTACCCATAAATCATAATTTCGTGGCTGCTATTATCACCAACATTAAACTACATGCAAGACCTACCCAAATTATTATTTAAATTCTTCAAATCCATTAAATTTTCATTTTTCAAGGTTAATCTCCAATTCTATCGTAACATGGATGATATATGCATTAAATTATTTCAAGTTAAATCACTTGCCTAGAAAAATATAGATTCTGATCCGATGATGACGTTATTGGTTGTTTCCCCCTCTCTTTTCGGTCATAAATTCGGCGATGGTGGTGGTGTGTGGTTGTTTTGGCCATGGAAGCCCTTGGACTTCTCCTCTCTTCCTCTCTAACTGCCGTTATGATCTATGGTTGTGAAAACCCTAAGGAACTCAAATGTTGGCTGATAAATATTTCCTCATTTTCGTGGGTCACTATTCACCAAAAATAAAAATGACTAAAATACCCTCCCGGGTTGTCGGTTAGGCCTGAAAATGCCCTGGGATCCAAACTAAACCCCCGGTTAGTGTTTTTTGACTATCTTGACCCTTATGGATACGTTGGCGCACTCAAAATGCTCATACGAATGATATAAAAATAAAATATTTTTAAATCCATTAAATTAGGTCCTGACACGACTGACACGCGCGTCCCGACTTAATTACCGAAATTACCATATTTTTAACTCTCGACAATTTTAATAAATTTAATAATCACATATTACTATAATCACTCAGTAATATTCAACATTATCATCATATTTAAATACTAAATCTCGTCTTGCTAGTTATTTAAATCCGAATTAATTCCCAATTAATTATCTCAAATTAATTTAATTAATCCACAATTAATTTAATTACTTATCATTAATCTCATAATTAAAAGCCATAAAAATACGGGGTATTACAAAGCCTCACACTTTTAACTACTCGGTCCATTACGTCACCTAAAATTGGAAACCATACACTTTGAACCAACTTGGTCCCCTACGCGTTCTAAAATAGGAAGTTATGCTCTTCAAACTAACTCATTACACACGTGACCTTAAATCGAAAGCCCTGCGCTTCAAATAACTTGGTCCCCCATGTGACCTTAAATAGGAAGCCTTGTGCTTCAAACCACTTGGTCCCCTATGTGACCTAAAATAGGAGGTCTTGCGCTTCAAACCAACTGAGTCCCCTAAGTGACCTAAAATAGGAAGCTTTGAACTTCAAACCAACTTGGTTCTCTACTTGGAGGGAGAAGGCTCTTCAAGTTTTCCTGGTCACCTCATGACTGGTTATCCTTCATAGTTAGTGGGAACCAAGGGTTGGAGATTATGTGTGGGAATAACGTGACCCAAATTCATAGAGGGTGAAAGCTTCGGAGGGTTTCTTTGTCACATTATGACTGGTTATCCTTCATGTTTAGCTGGAACTTAGGGTTAGGTGATTAATGGTGGGAGTAGCATGATCCAAACACCTGGATGGAGAAAGTTTTGGGGGGTTACCTAGTCACCTGAAGATTAGTCATCCTTCCTGGTTAGCGGGAACCGAGGGTTATGAGATTTAGTATAGGAATAGTGTGACCCAAACACCTCGAGGGAGAAAGATCTATTTTTATTGACACTTCATGACTGGTTATCCTTTTTGGTTAGTGGAAACCAAGGGTTAAAAGTTTAGTGTAGGAATAACATGACTCAAACATATAGAGGGAGAAAGCTCGAGGGGGGTCCTTATCACTTCATAACTGGTTATCCTTCCTAATTAGCATAAACCAAGGGTTGGGCGATTCAGTATAGGAAAATACTGACCCTAATACCGCCTAGGAAAAAGCTCTAGGGGGTTCCTTTTCACTTCACGACTAGTTACCCTTTTTGGTTAGCTGGAATTGAGGGTTAGGCAATTAAGTGTGGAAATAGCTTGACCCAAACACCAAGTGGGACAAAACTCTAGAGGGTTTCCTAATCACTTCACGAGTGGTTATCTTTACTGGTTAACAAGAATCAAAGGTAGGTAAATTAAGTTTGAATACATTGTAATCCAAACACTAGGTGGGAGAAAGCTCCGGGGAGTTTCCTGGTCACCTCACAACTGGTTATCCATCACAATTAGTAGGAACTGAGGGTAGGGAGATTAAGTGTGAATATATTATGACCCAAATACAAGGAAGGGGGAAGCTCCAGAGGGGCGCATGATATCACAATTTTTGATTTTGCACTACAAAAAAAGTATTTTTTAATACTGGACTTTTTAAGACGGCTAAAATTTAAGTATCTAAAATCCACCTTTTGAGATGGATAAAATTAGCAATGTTAAAAACTATTGTTTTTAAAACCCCTAATTTTACCCGTCTCAAAAGATAATATTAAAGGGATGGCATATTAATGACCGTCTCAAAAGGTATACTAAAGGGATGGCATATTAGTGACTGTCTCAAAAAGTATACTTTATGGGACGGCTAAAACCAATTTGAATTCCCTCCTCATCAATTTTTTTGCTCCCGCTTGTTTCTATTAGGCTAAGAAAAAAAAGGGAAAAAGGCAAACAAACAAGTCTTCATTTTTTTCTCTGTTTCATTCCTTCCCATTACTCGGTCGTTCTCCTCCCCCCGGAATTCTCATTCTCCTCTAGCGGTTCTCCTCTTAGGAGGCACTCTCTCTCCGCTCAGCTTCCATGTTGATTCCCACATGTTCTACTTATCAAGGTTAAGTAATTTAAGATCTACAACTATTTTTCTTTGTTTATGCATTTAATCTTTGTAGTAGATTACTATGAGAATTGATTAGGTTTTTGAAATTAAAGTTGTGGTTGGTTTGAATCTTACAATATGAACAATGAATACTTTCAATTCAAGATCAAATTAGGTATAATTAGTTTTAATTTTGTTTTGTGTCTTAATGTTTAGATTTGGTTTGTTGAGTTGTTTTTAAGGTATTAGGTGAATTGTTATTTTAAATCTTACTATGTTGTATTTAATTTCTTACGAACAGTCACATTAGGTTTTGCGACAATTGTAAATTGTTTTTTTTCTCTTATAGATTGATTTTACATAGTTAAGCATGTATCAACCATGATAATGGGTTGTTTATATTTTATTTTTAAATTCACCTATATAAATGATATTGAATATTAATTGTATTTGTATTTTGTAATTGGAAAAGAGAAAAATCATGAAATTATTGTAGTATTGGTAAATCATTTTGTTATACGACCATTCATTATATTCTTACTATGCAAATATTATATAAAAGAAGGATAGTACTCAAATTAGTATTAGAAAATTTCAAATTGAACAATATTTTTAACTTTATTTCGTGAGTTATAGTTCAAGCATGTAGATTATGGTAGTTTGTGCAAAAACCCATTTGTTTTTCATATTTGGCTCCATCCCTGATGATTTATGGGTATTTGACAAGGAGCTACTGCCCGCGTGACCGTTTTTCATTCATTTGGAAATATGTTATCTAAGTCCGGACATTCAAGTTACAACATTCAATTAATACGGATAAGAGGTAATTCTAATTCTTAATTTATGATCTATATCATCAGTTTTTGTACATATGATTTGTTGTGGTGATATGAAGTTGAGGGTTAGCCAATTGAGAACCACGATTAATTTTAGTGGTGATAGGAGGTTGAGGGTGAGCCAATTGAAAACCCGGATTGCGAATTGGTTGTTGGATATGTTTTTATATTATATAAGATAATATTTGTTTACTAGTTTATGTAAATTTTAGTTAGATTATTGATATGTTTGTTGATAATTGATTATCTAATTCAATGGGGCGGTTTTTGGCGGGTACCCACCCGCACCCGCCCCTAATGGGGGGAATTTGGGGTAAATAAATAGGCCGGGTCGGGTTTGAAATAAAAAATGTTGGGTTTGGGATATGGCAAGTTTTGTGTGTAAACACCCCGAACTAGCCCCGATTAAGGGTATTATTACAAATATTCTAGTTAACTATATGCATCTTAGTTAATTTGGCATAATAATAAATCAGTGCATACTCTTAGTTAAAGGACTTCAATTCTTTATTACGTTAACATAAAAAAAACATGAAATCCGTTAAAACACTTGAATAAAATAAGTTAGAAAATATCATAAAAAAATGTTTTGGGGTGGGTTCGGGGCCGTCGCCAGTTTTTTAAACGGGTTTGGGGTGGGGCGGGGTAAGCGGGTTTGGGGATCTTCTCTAGTGTTTAGCCTCTGACAATCCTCGACAACTGGAATTTATTATCACTTAGGGTTATTTTGTATATAATAACACTGTCAACAGGTACACGAGTCTCCCATCATTTTAGATTGTGCTAGAACTGAAGTTCTTTAATCTATGTTCATTGGTTTACTTTGTAATGGCTAAGTGTTCACACTTTTAGGTGTTTGACTAGCCAACTTTGCTTTAAAGGGAAGGTAGAGTTTCTTTTTGCAGTGAAACTAACCTTGTTATACTTCTTTTGAGCTATAAGGGGCCTTTTCATATCTAAAGGTTCATCTTCACGAGGTTTGGCCGCATTTGGATTTATTTGTTTATTTTATATAAAGGTTTGTGCACCTCCCCTTCTAAAACTTTACTCATTCTTGGATTATATGGCAAGTGTCACCACGTGGCTCCTCCATGAAGCTATCAAACACGCGCATTGTGCTCTTCCGATTGGAGCTGGTTACCTTAGGCTCTCTCTCCCAGCATCATGTTTGTTGTAACTTACAACTTCGTTGAAACTAATTGAGGGTATCAACCAAGTCAAAAGAGCTTCGTGTTGAAATCCTTTGTGACCTTTTTAAGGCAATAATGAAGCTAATTTTAGAAACGTTTAATTACTAATTCTATTGAATGGTGATGTCGTAATGGATGACTAGTCACCTACTACCTTACAAATTTACACACATTTAACACTAAGCGACTTTACATATAAATAGGGGCAAAATCACTACATTTGGTATATCCTCTCTTTTTTACATCCATTATGTAAATTCTCTCACCTTTGTAACCTCCCCTTTTTAATATTTCTACTAGTCTTATTGGGCCTAGAAGCTTTAAAGTGGTATGTGATTCTCAGTCATTTGCTTCTCCTAGGTGACTAATAACGTTTCCCCCAACCTCGACATCGCTAAATTCGGTATGAGGTTTACGAATGCAGGGATATGAAAATTTATTTTGATTTCATAGTTGGATAGAATATTTTTGGCAGATCATCTTATAAGTCCACATGACATTTGAACGATGATGATGGACTGCTTGGGGTGTGAATTTATGCTTCACGAGAGGCTAATGACCTAGGATACCCTTAGGACTATTTTGCCGAGGCCCTATTCGTGTGTAGGCTTGGCCCTCTCCGTGGGATCGAGGTGAATCTTTTTCTCACGGTTCTCTTCACATACTTGACAAGACTTCAATTGATTTTTTTGGTGGTTTGTGACGGAGGGTGACACGTGTACCTTTGAAACATAAAGGATTCTTAATATTACCAAAGTCAGTCTAGATACAAGTGATTCCCTCATGTGACATTTCGATAAGAGTGGAGAATATAGGAATCAAGTCATCATATTCCTCATCAAGTTGCAACTTGGATAGCCTATTCTTCCTTTGCTATAGGTTATAATTGATTTTGGTGGAAAAATCTTTTGAAGTTGAAAATCCCAAACAAACTCAAAATATTGCACTCTACTCAAATGCTACACTGCCTAGATATCTTGTGGAGTCTTGTATGTTTTTTCAATCATCTGTTAGCACTTTTTTAGCGATTCCTCTAATGTTCCATATAAAGAAATAGATCATTTGTTTGGGTATAAAGAGGTAAGCTTACTTCCAGGCCTTAAAGCCATTGCTTGACTTGGATATCTGTTATTGGGCTTCTTGTTATGTTTCTTTCTGGTTGTAACCTCACATGTAGTTCTTGTTGTCTATTAGGGGTAATTTAGGGGATAGGTTGAGGTCTTCAATAATTTGAAAACTGTCTCCAATTAGGACTGATACCACGTCTTGATCTCGAAAATATTTATCCCCCGTGTATAACACTTACCACGTATTGATCTTTAAGAGGTTTTCAACAATATTGGGTTAGTGAAATTGCATTGATGCTACTCCATTGAACTATTTCATGCCAAATTAATAATAAATATATGCATATACCTTATCATTTGTAAAATGCTTCCCTCTAATTTGGTTAAACCGGTGTTGACAAAGCTTCTTAATAATTATGTCTTGCTCCAACAAAAGAAAATATGATGTTTTCATGATTGGGGACCTATGATGGAATCATCAATTTGATGCCAATGTCGGTTGAATTGCGTATCCCTTCTCATTGTGGTGCCAGCTACAGTAATCATGTGTTCGGTTCTTGATATCTAAAATTGTATGACCAAAATGAGCCTCGCGAAAAGTTGAGTACTTCTGTTGTGGCTCTATCATGCTATTTGCCAAGTCAAGCCCTTGATATTTCCACCGTCGCCAGGGGCGGGGAATATTGGTTAATCACTAGAGTGCACTTCCATTTACAATGTTGTAAGCAATGTTTGACACACGTTCTGATTGTTCATATGCGTGAACATGAGCTGCAAACACAAGATCAACTTTGTACTTGACAAGCCATGGCTCATACATTACTCTCATTGTTTCCCCTTCTATATAGTGTTACTCGTAGCTATTATACCATTAGCAATGCATAAGAACGATTAACTCGGGAGTACCACACCTTACACAGAACGCGCCCATAAATTTAATGGATATTTTTCTGAAATGAAGATGAATTCTTGAAAGCTAAGGTAAAGTCATGCCCAATTAGATCGACACATAAAAAAGGATTACATCTAAAGAATAAAAAACCCAAAGGTTATGCTTAACATAGAAACTTACAGCTCATAATCAAGGTACTCACCATTTCACCAAAATAATAGAATCCATGTATTGTTCAATCCTTTATCAAAGTATGTTATATAAGTGGCAATACAACAACTTGCAATAACAAAGAGGATCCAATACACTGTAGTTTTGTAGGAGTTTTACTGTAATATCTCAAGCATTTTAGTTCATCTTTCATACATTCATTATTCATAATACATTCATCTCTAGTCCACCCTCTAACCCTAGTACAAAACATGATAAAGCTAGGAATGTTTTTCTCAAATATAGTTTCATCCCTAATATCCAAATCCCCTGTAGAAGACTCAAGCATCTATACTTCTAGAGATTTTGTTACTGAGTAACTTAAAGTCATCGAAACATACTTTAGATCCCTTGAATCGTGGGCCGATAATTTGGATTAGAGCATAAGCCTGAAAAGGAAATGTAATAACCAAAACAATATCCTGTTCAACCAGTGGATCAATTGGATTTGATATCCATAGGTCTAACACATGAGAAAAACTCTCCTGGATGACTTCCCGTTACTGTTTCTAGTTTCCGTACCCCAAAGTTATAGACATTACATGTTAGTTTTGTATTGTCTAGAACTTTCTAGAATTTCATGTTAGTTTTATAAGCCTTTAAAATGATAGCTTTATGGGGAAAATATGGAAATAAAGGTAATGTTAAAACTGGAGAAAATGGCTTGTTCACCTGGCCCAACACAGCCATAAGTACCTACTATTATAGTTTGATTGAACGAGTCAGGATATAGCTATCTAGCTGCACCAAAGTCAACATGAAACGCCTCCATTTTGGAGTTTAATAGAATGTCATTGCTTGAAATATCCCGATGAGCAATGGGTGGGGTGTAATCGTGATGCATATAAGATAAATCATGTGCTTTATATAGTGTAAGAGATTCAATCGGGAACGAAAAATAAGTGCCAAGCTTAGTGAAGCTAAAAAAAATTGGCCTTCCTTTGTAGTACCACAACTAGTAAGTGTTCAGAACCTCCCTTTTCTTTTTTCTCTATCACTGTCACCTGCCTCAACATGACTAATTAGAAAGTACTTTCGTATTAATAATGGTAAATTAACCTCTAAAGTATTACATATTAATAATTATAAAGACAATTTAAAAACATATGGCAGGTATAAAATGACACTGATTCCAAAGCAGATTGTGTAAATTTATAAATTTGGCATCAGTAGGAGTATTCACTCGATCTATTGTTTGGGTGGCATGTGAGTTTTGATAAGTTTTTAGTGGAAACATATAGAGTGTTTGGTCTTACTTTTGAGCAGATTAAAAAATAAAACATATAAAATGATTCCATACGTAGCTCCACATGTACACAGGTATACTCACACAGATCCACATAATAATCTTCCTTTAAGAGGCGAGGATGATGATCTTCCTTTATTAGATGAGGTGCAGAATATAGAGGACAATTTTTTTCTGCAATCGAATGATGATTTTGAGGATAATTTATGTAATTCCCTGTTTCGAGATAGGTTCTAGTGTGAATTTTTATGTTTGTTTGTTTGTACAAGTCACTTGACAATTTTGTGTGTGTATTTTTCAGCGACTAAATTAAGCTTCGTTTCGAATCATAACCTCGAAATTTATATTCATGTTCGAGGAGAGAATGATGAATTTCTCAATTAATATGGAGATAAGGAGATTATGAATGGTTGGTTTTGTGTACCTTGTTATGCTTAAAACATTCTAACTGGTTGTATTGTATGACTATTTTAGGATAAATCTCTTTATGACTATTTTGGATAAATTTTTTTTGTTATTTATGTGATTTCACATCATGTTTAAGTGCTCCGTCCGTCCCAGAACAATGGTCAGGATCAGGACTTGTTCAATATCATGGAATTTTGTTTGTTGGTTATGTTCTAAAAAGGAAAGCATGACTCAAATACTCTTAATTTATGATGAACGAATTATTATGGGTATGATAATTCAGTGATGTAGTGAAACGTTTGGTGTCAACAGCTTTTTATCACCTTAGACTTAAATTTCTAGAGTTAAATTATTTATCCTTGTGAATATACGATTCATAGAATAGAACAATATGATTCATGTAGTCAACCCCACATAATTGGGACATGGATTTATTAAGTTGAGTTTTATGAATATATGCATTCATTTCTTTCTTTATGTGATGCTATTTAGCTGGATTCTGAACTTTGTTGGTCTTGGTTCTTATGTATGCATTGAAGCACCTTATACCTTTGACTTGCTTAAGTCTGCATTGTATAAGTGCTCAACTAATTTGGAAATATTGACAAAATTGGTAGTCCATCCTAGAAACCAAAAAGCCTCAGAACCAAACTCTCTCTAATCCTCTTCAAAGATCAATGATGGTACAAAATGAATCACACAACACACAATTAGAAGTGCATACATGTGTTAATATTGCCTAAAATTGAGTGTGTGTTTAATTCCCCTTGAATTGGAGCTTTAATATTTTTTGGGATTTTTTTAATCCTTTTTAAACATTTTTTAAACATTTTTGAATAAATGTTTTTATTAATAAAATGGGTTTATAAAATGTGTGGGGTTAATATACTATTTTGGAAACTTCATTTTTCACTGAAATGTTTGGTTGGGTACGATCTCAAAGCGCTAGAGACTTCAGGGTGATGTTTTGTAATTAGTTTGATGCGCGTTTGAGAGCCTCTTACCAGCCAAGACTTGTCATCCTTTTGGTGCGTTAGTTTGTGTTTGTTATGTGAGAGGATATCCAGGTGCATTGGTGATCGTTGGATCTTTCCTTATCAAGGGTCTGCATGCGTTCTTGGTTAATCCCAGTGCAAACCTTTTGAACCAATCAGAACCATCTTAATCCACCGCTGTTTTATAACCATAGGATCAAGTCAAACCTTGCAAGACTTCATCACAGCCATTGATTTTCCTCGATCATCCAGAACCTTCCCCAGGCACTATATATACCCTTCACTTCTCAGCCTTAGAGAACTTTTGGTCATTCGTCTTTCTGAGAGAAAAAAAATAAGAGAGAAGAGAGAAGTGAGAGAGAAGAGAGAAAAGAATAGAGAGAAGAGAGAGAAAGAAAAACCTGTTAGCCAAACCCTAACCCTAACCCTCAACAGTTCACCTTCTCTGAAACAAACCTTAGTATATTCAAACTCAAACACAACCTGAGTGTTTGAGATAGAGAGAGAGAGAGTGGTTTGTTCATATCGTTGCTGTAACCTCTTGATTTTTAGATCTTGTACACAACTTAAACATTTGTGTGAAGATCTAGTTTCTTTTTCATAGAAACGTTAGATCTACATACTATGTTACATTTTCACTAGATCTGCATTTTTTATACTTGGTTTAAGAAAATCTTAATGATTTGGTTTTAAAATGTTTTCTGGTTTCTTTTCTTATGAAACTTAATCCTGACCTAGTTGGATTCGCACTTGGAGGGTTTTCAATCTCATAAATGTTTTCAAAAGTGATTGATTAAGGTCTTGACCGATTTCTGAAGCAAGATCTCCGTGGAATCTGGGTTATCTTTAAAGGTCAAAAGGATTTGAGTTCTGTGAGGAAGAAATAAATTAAAATCACTGCATATAGACTTTATATGTAATTTTACTAGGACTGTTTGTAAATCTAAGTGTGTGTGAGTTCATGCATGTGTATAGGAATCACTTCACAACACTTAACACACTACTACACTGGAAGTGTTGTGTTTAAGATTTGAAATCATTGAGTCGACGTAAGGAAGCTAAAGCAAAGGAAGTTAGCAAACTGGAGAAACATCAACAACAAAATCAGATCTATCAGAAGTTAGAAGGACACAAAGGGGGTATATTCCTAAACTTAGAATAGGTTGATTTGTGTGCTTGCATGTTGTATAGTTTGTAACTAATTTTTGTTATTAGTGGATTTTTGATTTTGTGACTTAGAAGTCACCGTGGATGTTTCCTCTGTTGGGAGAGGTTTTACCACGTTAAAATCTTTGTGTTGATTATCTTCATCTACTCACCTCATTCTTTAAGTGTGCTGAATTTTTGAAACTGCCTTAGTTTTAAAAACTGATTACACAATCTTAATTACTCTCGTACATAAGTTTCTTTGTAATCACATCTTGTTTATAATTTTTATTTTCAAAAGAAAAGGGTTTCTCCAACAAACATTCGGAGTTGCTTATATAGTTTAACCTTGTGTTAAACGGCATTAGTGACGTTTTTCAATTGGTATCAGAGCCCTGTTAACTTTTTATTTCTAAAGATCTTGTGTTTCTGAAATCGTTTTCTGAAAAACCTAACTATGGACGAGAAGAATGAAAGGTTTGGTAATCTGTCCAGACCTCCACTCTTTGATGGAAACAACTTTGCTTACTGGAAAGTAAGAATGGTTGCCTTCATCCAAGGGACTTTAGGAGATGATGTCTGGGACATTATCGAAAATGGATACACTTATCCTACAAAACCAGCCACTGAAGGAAGTGATGAAAGGGTAAAGAAAATCTTAAGTGAATTTACCCAAGAAGAAAAAACTATTTCTCGTAATAATAATAAAGGCAAGAATGCCATTTTTATGTTTATTAATGAGTATGAGTTCAAACGAATCTCATCTTGTGCCACTTCTAAGGAAGCTTGGGACACATTAATCACTGCCCATGAAGGAGACTCAAGAGTTAAAGCTGCAAAAACCCAATTGCTTATCCAGCAGTACAACTCTTTGATCATGTCTGATTCTGAGTCTTTTGATGAATTTTACATGAACTTAACTAATATAGTCACTAAGTTGCATGCTAATGGTATTACTTATGATAGAAATGAAATTGTCTCTAAAATTCTAAGGTCATTACCACAAAAGTTTGACAGTAAGAGGTATGCTATTGAGGAAATGAATGATCAAAACCTTACCCCAGAGTTACTCAGTAGCAAACTTAGGACTGTGGAAATGGAATTAGACTTTAAGAAACAATTTAATCATTCTCAAAGAAAATAACCTAACTCTAACTTGAGTTTTGCCTCTAAGATACCCAAACTTGAGTCCAATTTGACCAACTTTGATGAGGAGTGTGATATAGACAAACTAGATAATCAGATTGCCTTAATGTCTAAACAATTTAAGAAAATTGTCAAATTTCAAAACAAACAGACTACTAAACAAGGCAAGCCTAATTATCCTACTCTGTCTAATCCCAAACCTCATGAGAGAGGACTTGACAAACATCCTAAGGACAACAATTCCAGACCCACTAGAGACCTTAAAAATATTGAATGTTTTAGATGTGGGAAACTAGGTCACATTGCACACGACTGCAGAGTTAATCTGAATAAAGCCAACACACACAATAGAGTCAATGTCTGTAAAACTTGGAATGATTCAAGTGACTCTGATGAAGAGGAACTTGAGTCATCTAATGTTCTTGACCCTTGCATGTCTTTTTATGCTAAGATCATTTACAATGATGATACTCATGTGTGTGATAATGATGCTCCTACTCCTGCTTGTGTGAATACTGCTTTGATTGGCCTAGATGCTTTATTGTCTGAAAATGTTGCTAGTTCTAGTTCCATGTGTGTGAGTCAAAGTGATCTCGATAATGACGATGCAAATGGGTGCGTGAGTACTAAAACTGAATCATTAGGGGTCACTACACACACTTCACTTAGCGACTTAGACACAGATGACCTCCCTGATATCCATACCATGTATGCTAAAACTCTTAAAAAAGGCACTAGACTGGAGAAGACTGTTAGAGACCTGACTAAGAAATTAGATGATCTAAGTCTTATAGTGAAGTTGAATGCTGAAGAGTACACTAACCAGTGTCTGACTCATCAATCTGAAATTGAAACTTTTGATCAAAAATTAAAAGAGTTGACTAAAACTAATGAAATCCTGGAAATGAAATATAAGGGAACATTATTAGAATTGGAGGAAGCAAAAACAAAGACAGCTACTGTTTTCAAAAAGTTTTCTAAGTTTGAAAACAATTCAAATTGCTTTACTGACTTTGTTGTTGACTCCAAGACCAATTCTGATGATAGAACCGGTATTGGATTTTGCCCTAAGAACAAATCACAAACTACTAAAATTGAACCTATTAAGTTTGTGTCTGGGAGAAAAAGGCCAATGGAAACATGTCCAGACTTTCATTTGATTAAAAATGAATTTGATCAAAAGCAACAAGAGAAAGACATTGGAGAGTCTAGTACCTCTAAAGCTGACACTGCACTTAAGACTAAATACGTCTGTCCTTTGATCAGAAAGGTTGATTCTACCTATAAGACCATACCTCCTAGGAATAACACTTCTGAACAGAATGCTGTCAAACCTATCTTTAGAAGTTTTCCTAAGGAAATTCATCCCTCAAGCAATCAATATTGCTCATACTATGACATTTATGGTCACTCCTTTGAAGGTTGTTATGCTAGGCGTCTAAATACCCCTGTTTACAACACTTCTGTCTACAAGAACTTTACCTATTCTAGGAAAAGTCGTAACAATTATGTCCTTCCAAGACAACCTGATAAGAACTCTAACTACAGAAATAGAAAGACCAAAACTAAAAGATCATTTAAGAGAAAGGCTCCCAGAAACTTTCCTAAACCAAAAGCTCAACTTTTTCACAACAATCAGTTTGCTGCTCCAAATGTTTTTTGACAAAAAACTGTGTCTCGAAAATTCTATCAAATGAGAGCAAACTTGCGCAAAATTAAAAATAGAGCTATTTGGGTTAGAAAAGATGATCTTTTACCCCAAATGAAGTGTAACATTGTTATCACTACCTTAAAAGCTGAACACACTTCATCTGGTTGGTATTTAGATTCAGGATGCTCCAAACATATGACAGGAGATGAAACCAAACTTTTAAACAAAACCAGATTTGCTGGTGGGAAAGTAGTTTTTGGTGATGGTGTTTCATCTCAGATCATAGGTAAAGGAACCCTAAAAGAAGATGGAATGCCTGTTCTCGAAAATGTTCTGTTAGTTAAAGGCCTTAAAGCCAACCTCCTAAGTATATCACAATTTTGTGACTCTGACCATACAGTCACCTTTTCAAAGAACAATTGTAAAATTCTAAATGATAAAGGTGAATGCATTATTACAGGATTTAGAACACCTGACAATTGTTATACTGTCAAGACTAGTTATGAAACCTGTAACATTGTCAGAATGGATGACAATGAGATCTGTCATAATCGTATGGGTCACTTAAGTTATGATATCCTTGGTAGATTGTCTAGTCAAGAGATAGTTAGAGGTATTCCTAAAATTAAACCTATTTCCAGTGTTGTCTGTGGTCATTGCCAGGAAGGAAAAATAGTTAAGACTTCGCATAAAAAGGTTAAAGACATTCTCACCTCTAGACCTTTAGATCTCATCCATATGGACCTTATTGGTCCTTCTAGAACTGTTAGTCTTTGTGGACACAGTTATATCCTTGTCATGGTTGATGATTTCACACGATTCACTTGGGTTGCCTTCTTGAAACATAAATCTGACACATTTCAGAACTTTTTGAAAATTCTTCTAAGAATTGAAAATGAGAAGGACACACAAGTCAATCGCATTCGTAGTGATAGAGGGGGAGAGTTCATAGACACAGGAATAGTTGAATATTGTGACTACAACGGTTACAAACATGAATTTAGTGCCCCTAAAACTCCTCAGCAGAATGGTATTGCTGAAAGGAAAAACCGAACTCTTCAAGAGATGGCACGTGTTATGTTGCATGCCAAATCCCTACCTTAATACTTTTGGGTAGAATCCATTAGAACTGCCTGTCACATCACTAATAGGGTTTATCTTAGGAAAAACTCTAAACAAACCCCTTATGAGTTGTGGTACGGTAAGAAGCCTAACCTGAAATACCTAAGAACCTTTGGAAGTCAGTGTTATGTCTGTAAAGATAGAGAACATCTGTCTAAATTCGAAACTCGTGGTGATAAAGCCATATTCTTAGGATACTCTCCAAACAGTCGTGCTTATCGTATATACAATCGGCGTACTAAGGCTCTTATGGAATCGATAAATGTAATTGTAAGTGACACTATTGTCGAAAATAAGATATCTGAATCACCTATTGTGGTTAAATCTGAAAATGATTTCAAAACTGATTCACCAGAAATAGATGACTCATTACCTATTGAGAATCCAGAAGTACCTGGCTGGGTATCTAAAGATCATCACATTAACAACGTGGTCGGTAATCTTAATGATCCAGTTCGTACTAGATCCCAGTTAAGAAATTATGCTAATTATGCATGTTTCGTCTCCCTTGTGGAACCGAAAAATGTTAATGAAGCATTGAATGACACACACTGGATTTCTGCTATGCAGGAAGAACTTTTACAATTTATCATTCACGATGTCTGGTATCTTGTACCTCGGCCTCAAAATAAAAATGTTATTGGAACACGTTGGATTTTTAAGAACAAATCTGATGAAAATGGGGTAATTCTTATAAACAAAGTTAGACTAGTTGCTCAAGGCTACTCTCAAATAGAAGGGATAGATTTCAGCGAGACTTTTGCCCCTGTCACTCGTCTTGAATCTGTTCGACTTCTTTTCGCCATAGCATGTTACTTAATATTCACACTTTATCAAATGGACGTCAAATCTGCCTTCCTAAATGGGATTCTGTTCGAAGAGACATATGTAGAACAACCCAAAGGGTTCATTGATCCTAAATACCCTAACCATGTCTTTCGTCTGAAAAAGGCTTTGTATGGCTTAAAACAAGCTCCTAGAGCTTGGTATGAACGCCTTTCCAACTTTTTATTGGATAAGGGTTTTAAGAGAGGAGGAAATGACCAGACTCTATTTGTCAAACATTTTGACAAAAACATTATTATAGCCCTAGTCTATGTAGACGATATCATTTTCGGGTCAACTTCAAACTCTGAAGTTAAATCCTTTTCTGCTAGTATGCATAAGGAATTCCACATGTCCCTTATGGGGGAGCTACAACTTTTCTTAGGATTTCAAGTGAAACAGAATTCTGATGGTCTTTTTGTATCTCAAACCAAGTATGCCTTAGACCTTGTTAAGAAATTTGGCTTAGAGAATGCTAAAGTCGCCAAAACGCCTATGAGTACTACTGTTAAATTATGTAAAGATGAACATGGAAAGTCAGTTGATTCCACACTTTATCGTAGTATGATTGGTAGCCTACTCTACCTAACTGCCTCATGACCAGACATAATGTATGCTGTATGTCTGTGTGCTCGTTACCAGAATAACCCTAAAGAGAGCCATTTACTGAGTGTAAAACGTATAATAAAGTACATAAAAGGCACTCTTAATCTTGGACTTAGGTACACTAAGTATACATGTAGCACCATCATAGGGTATACTGATGCTGATTGGGCCAGTTGTACTAATGATAGTAAAAGTACATCAGGTGCCTGTTATTATGTCGGTAATAATTTAGTTGGTTGGAGTAGCAAAAAACAGAATTGCACATCATTATCTACGGCTGAGTCCAAATATATAGCAGCAGGAAGTTGTTGTGATCAATTGTTATGGATCAAACAGATGTTAAGTGATTATGGGATTAAAGAAGAACAATTACAATTGTATTGTGACAATCAAAGCGCCATTAACATATCTAAAAACCCGGTTCAACACTCGCGAACTAAACATATTAAAATAAGGCATCATTTTATTCGCGAACTTGTTGAAACTAAGGAATTAGAAATTCATTACCTGCCTACTGATCTGCAACTTACAGGCATGTTCACTAAACCTTTGGACTATAACAGATTTCTGTATTTACGAAATTCTATAGGCATGGTATGCATTGATTAAACTCTTAAAACCTTAAGTTTTACCCTTTGTCTATTTGAGACAAAATGGGGGAGAAATTTGAGTTTTATGAGTTCATTTTGTTGTTCACATTTCATCTAAACTGCTTGATCTTAGTGTGTATATTTGCAGGAAGCTCTTCTTCTGATTGTCTACCGTTACTAGGGTAAAAATTTGTAAATAGTTGAGTTATGTAATTTTTGACTTTCTAGGAAATGGGTAGATAGTATCTTTTGTATAGGACTAGGTTTTTATTTTTTTTGGTTCCCTGCGAGTTTTAAGCTAACTCAAAGGAGATTTTGTCTCATATTTACAAAGGGGGAGATTGAAGCACCTTATACCTTTGACTTGCTTAAGTCTGCATTGTATAAGTGCTCAACTAATTTGGAAATATTGACAAAATTGGTAGTCCATCCTAGAAACCAAAAAGCCTCAGAACCTAACTCTCTCCAATCCTCTTCAAAGATCAATGATGGTACAAAATGAATCACACAACACACAATTAGAAGTGCATACATGTGTTAATATTGCCTAAAATTGAGTGTGTGTTTAATTCCCCTTGAATTGGAGCTTTAATAATTTTTGGGAATTTTTTAATCCTTTTTAAACATTTTTTAAACATTTTTGAATAAATGTTTTTATTAATAAAATGGGTTTATAAAATGTGTGGGGTTAATATACTATTTTGGAAAGTTCGTTTTTCACTGAAATGTTTGGTTGGGTACGATCTCAAAGCGCTAGAGACTTCAGGGTGATGTTTTGTAATTAGTTTGATGCGCGTTTGAGAGCCTCTTACCAGCCAACACTTGTCATCCTTTTGGTGCGTTAGTTTGTGTTTGTTATGTGAGAGGATAGCCAGGTGCATTGGTGATCGTTGGATCTTTCCTTATCAAGGGTCTGCATGCATTCTTGGTTAATCCCAGTGCAAACCTTTTAAACCATTCAGAACCATCTTAATCCACCGCTGTTTTATAACCATAGGATCAAGTCAAACCTTGCAAGACTTCATCACAGCCATTGATTTGCCTCGATCATCCAGAACCTTCCCCGGGCACTATATATACCCTTCACTTCTCAGCCTTAGAGAACTTTTGGTCATTCGTCTTTCTGAGAGAAAAAAAATAAGAGAGAAGAGAGAAGTGAGAGAGAAGAGAGAAAAGAATAGAGAGAAGAGAGAGAAAGAAAAACCTGTTAGCCAAACCCTAACCCTAACCCTAAACAGTTCACCTTCTCTGAAACAAACCTTCGTATATTCAAACCCAAACACATCCTGAGTGTTTGAGAGAGAGAGAGAGAGAGAGAGAGTGGTTTGTTCATATCGTTGCTGTAACCTCTTGATTTTTAGATCTTGTACACAACTTAAACATTTGTGTGAAGATCTAGTTTCTTTTTCATAGAAACTTTAGATCTACATACTATGTTACATTTTCACTAGATCTGCATTTCTTATACTTGATTTAAGAAAATCTTACTGATTTGGTTTTAAAATGTATCTGGTTTCTTTTCTTACAAAACTTAATCCTGACCTAGTTGGATTCGCACTTGGAGGGTTTTTAATCTCATAAATGTTTTCAAAAGAGATTGATTAAGGTCTTGATCGATTTCTGAAGCAAGATCTCCGTGGAATCTGGGTTATCTTTAAAGGTCAAAAGGATTTAAGTTCTGTGAGGAAGAAATAAATTAAAATCACTGCATATAGACTTTATATGTAATTTTACTAGGACTGTTTGTAAATCTAAGTGTGTGTGAGTTCATGCATGTGTATAGGAATCACTTCACAACACTTAACACACTACTACACTGGAAGTGTTGTGTTTAAGATCAGAAATCATTGAGTCGACGTAAGGAAGCTAAAGAAAAGGAAGTTAGCAAACTGGAGAAACATCAATAACAAATCAGATCTATCAGAAGTTAGAAGGACACCAAAGTGGTATATTCCTAAACTTAGAATAGGTTGATTTGTGCGCTTGCATGTTGTATAGTTTGTAACTAATTTTTGTTATTAGTGGATTTTTGCTTTTGTGACTTAGAAGTCACCGTGGATGTTTCATCTGTTGGGAGAGGTTTTACCACGTTAAAATCTTTGTGTTGATTATCTTCATCTACTCACCTTATTCTTTAAGTGTGCTGAATTTTTGAAACTGCCTTAGTTTTAAAAACTGATTACACAATCTTAATTACTCTCGTACATAAGTTTCTTTGTAATCACATCTTGTTTATAATTTTTATTTTCAAAATAAAAGAGTTTCTCCAACAAACATTCGGAGTTTCTTATACAGTTTAACCTTGTGTTAAACGGCATTAGCGACGTTTTTCATGCATTATTCAGCAGGTACGAGATTTTGTACGAGATTTTTCATCTAGTTTCTGGATATTTAAGCAAGAAGATGCTCATGAATTCCAACAATGGTTTCTGGATAGACTTGATTCAAATATAAAGGATAAGAATTTCACTTTACAGGATGATAACTTTGTTAAGAAAAGGTTTGGTGGTCATCTGGATAGCAAAGTAAGAATTCAACCTTGTTTCTACTACGCTACTTCCCTGTCTTATCCAATGTTTAGATGTTAACTTGATACTAGAATATTATTAATGCCTTCATATTATTTTTGTTTATAAGTATTTTTGGAGTGTTTACTAAATATGAAATTGTGAAATAGGTATGGCTTTTAGTTTGGATACCAAAACAACCTTAATTTGAGTCCATAAAAATTCCCCTAATCTGAATCCTAACCAAACCCATTTACTAAAATTGTTATATAATTATAAAAATGTTTTTTCAAATTTGGGTGGGGGATTGAGCCCCCACTAGGCCTCACTTGGCTCTGTCCATGCCGGTATGTAAATATAAGAGATAGCAAAGGAGCAACCCCATTGCACTTGGCTGCCCGTCAAAGACGACCCAAGTGTGTGCACATACTATTAGACAATGGAGCTCTGGTTTCTGCATCCACTGGTGGGTATAGCTTCTCCGGTAGCACTCCACTTCATTTGGCCATAAGAGGGGGTTCTCTCAATTGCATCCGCGAATTGTTGGCTTGGGGATCATATCAGATTCAAAGAGATGCATCTCGGAGAATACCATACATATTTGCTCTAAAATATAAGCACATGGCATGTGCAACCCTGCTTAATCCTTCATCTTCTGAGCCTCTTGTCTGTCACACACCTTTGAAGTTCATCAGTGTGCTTAATTAGGAGGCAAAATCTCTATTAGAATAGGCCTTAATAGACGCAAATAGGGAGAGGAGGAAAAACATCTTGAAGGGAACAAGGGAAAAACTTACTTGTTACCTTCTCCCTCACATTCTGACATTGATGTCGATGACAATACCTATGAGGACAGTGAAACGGAGTTATGCTTCACATGCTTCGATCAAGTTTGCAATACTTTTTTTTTAATTAGAAGTCTTTTGTTATATGCATTACATAATCAAAACATTACACAAAAAATTGTTCAAACTTAATTACAAACTTAGAAAGGTGTCCAAAAGCCCAAGTGCATAAGAAAACTTGGACGAGCTTGAACAATTTGTTCTTAAATATAAAATATTGTTCTTTGGGGAGTTTGCTATAAATTTCGGCCTCTGCAACAACAATCACGCAATCTTTCTGCATCTTCTCAAAGTGGAGCCTCGCCACATGACCCGCACTTCATAGTAGATTCATATGACATCTCCAACTCTCTTTTTCTTTATTGCCACGATTTTTTGAGGTCCAGTGGATTCAGATGACATATCTAGCTCTCTCTTCTTTGTTGCCACAAGTTCTTGCAGTTCAGTAGATTCAGATGACATCTCCAGCTCTCTCTTCTTTGTTGCCATGATTTTTTGAGGTCCAGTGGATTCGGAAGACATATTTAGCTTTCTCTTCTTTATTGTTACACGTTCTTGAGGTTCTTTACTTATTTCATTCAAATATCTCAGTCACAAATCACAACAGTTGATTCAGATATGATCTCTAGGTATTTCTTCATTATTGCAACATCTTCTTGGCATCCTCTTTCTTCATTATCCGATCAAAAAGATCTAAAAGATCATCCGGTTACAGCACAATGGGCAATACAGATGTCGATAATATTTTTCATGAACTCGGTATCCATAGTGAAAGAGGGATGGCCATCCCCGTAAACATAATAGGCGCCTTCGGTCAATCCATAGTAGCTCAATGGCACAGTGTGTGTTTGTTCACTCATGTTGGATGCTGATAATCAAGCCAAAAGAGAGATTTTGGCTTTCTATTCTAGCCGACAAAAGTAATTTGGGATCTGAAGATTCTTAGTGCGGCAGGGACTAGAAGTTAGGGTTTGTGATGGGGGAGATGAAGCCGTGGGGACATTAGCAACAAACCCTAGATGTTCCAAGACCCCATATATATATATATATATATATATACACAACTATCTCGCCCCTCAAGTTTGCAGTACTGAAGTCCAAGATTGCAGCCATCATATGTGCGCGCAATGCACCCTAGCCTTTTGCTACCACAACAAGCCGAATTCGACAACTGCTTGCCTTACTGATCGATCTGCTCATTTTGTAGAAGCAGCATTGCCCAACTAGTCATCGTAAAGGTTAATGTTGAACACGATAGTGATACCTCTAAGCCAAGAAAGTCCATAAGGTAACGGAACTTCAGCAAGGGCAGCAACAGTTTCAAGAGCTTATCAGTAGTAGGCTCATTCAGCAAAATGGGCAGTTTCAAGATCTTACCGATTATAGAATGCATAACAAAATGACATCCTAATCAATCAAAAATAATTATCAATCAAACATCCAAATTAGAAGATTAGTATCTGAATAAGGCAAAATGAAAATTGAATAGAGCCTTATATATATCCTGTTACGCAACACAAATCATATAAGCAACAACTATCTATATATAGCGCATACCTAAGAAAGATTCCATTGTGCTACAAAAATGATTAAAGAACCTTACACTCAATGTGAACTCCATCTTAGGTAGGCTTCCTATATCACTTCATACTCCATGTGGATCTTAATCCATCTTCAAATATTGATTTCAAAGAAAATATTGGTCATCTTAATTAGAGTATAACTTGAAAATTAGAATGCATCTTGATGTCAAAATATAACTTGAAAATAAGAATGCAACTAAATTTGCATGTTTTCATAAATGACCACCACCTTATCATATATAATATGAGCACCAACTCATATTTTATGCTTATGTTTGTTTTCTAACCGTTGGGCACCTTTGATCATTAATATATATACATTCTTTTTTCAGAGGGTAGAACAAAGGGAGCCCGTCGACGATATTATCATGTGGAAAGCCACTCGAGCTCCAAGTAATAAACCTTTCAGTATTGAAAATGGATCATTTGATGGAGCGGTATGTATAAATATTAATTCATAAGCGATGCTTGAAAGGTTTATTTACTTTAATATTTGTTTTAAATTGTGTTCTTGAAAATTTATATTATGTTCATTATATAAAATAGGTGAAAATTTGTTATAGTGGTGGTGAGAATTTGTTATGGTGGTGGTCATAATTTTCTATTGGTTGGTGTATAGTATTCTTAGGATCAATTTTAATGTTTAAAACATGATGGCTTCATGTGGTTTTCATGAATAAACAAAAGAGATTTTGCCAATTTTTTTAAAAATAATAGTAGTTAGATAGTTATATTATTTGTGATGAGAATATACTATATTTATTCATTGCACATTGTATTGTTGATGAGTGGGATATTAATTTTGACATAATTGACACTTTTTTTTTTCAGATTTTTGTAGAACACGCAATGTTAATCAGTGATTTTGGAGGTCGCACGCTTTAAGATTGCAGAATTACTTTGATAAAAAAATTTCGTATTTTGGAGTATAAGAAATTAATATATTTTTGTTGTCAACTCGAATATTTGAACTTAGTGTGATAATTTTTGTTTTGATGAATATTTGGAGATGCTTGTAAGAACTCTAATTATTGTTGAATGAAAATGATTTGTTGTGTTTGGCTGAAAATCATCTTATGTATTATGTTTTGTGATTATTCGTTGTGTTGTCTCAAATGTAATTCAATTTTATATTAAACTTTAGCGATAGATTTTATTATCCGCAATATATTGGTGCAAAAATTTTAAGATCCCTTCACCTCTTTTGGGATGGATAAAAATGTCCCAAAAATATATTAAAGATGGCTATATTGCCGTCTCAAAAAGATTTTATAAAATAGTAACTTTTTGAGACAAATTAATTCCCGTATCAAAATCAGTCTTTTGGGACAACTCTCTTGCCGTCTCAAAAGGGTCATATAAAATGATGAGCTTTTGAGACGGATCTGTTCCCGTCTCAAAAAAGTCTTTTGAGATGGCTATGGCGTCACAAAAAGTATTTATAACCCCCTATAAAAAAGACCCCCCTGACCGTCCCAAATAGCGTCCCAAAAAGTATTTGAGACGAATAAACCATCTTTTGGGACTATTAGGCCACTGTCTCAAAAGCTTTTTTTTTGGTAGTGTTGGTTTTAGTAAAGATTAAAGCTATTCCCACCCCTTTCAATTTTAGGTCGCTCCGGGGACCAGATATAGAAATGCGAGGTTTGAATGGAATCTATTAGGGTGTAGGATCACCTCATGATTTCTTATCCTTCCTGATTAGCGGGTTCTAAGGGTAAGTAGATTATGTGTGAATGTATAGTGATTAACACACCGAGAGGGACAAAGCTCTGGGGAGACGCAAGGTATCCTGATTTTCAACTTTAATTTTAGCAAAGATTAAAAATATTCAAACGTCTTTATATTCTAGATCGCTCTGGGGACCAGATGTAGAAACACGGGGTTTTATTGGCATCTTATTATAATATTGTATTTCCTATTTAGGTCACGTAATGGACTAAATTGGTTTGAAGCGCAGGGCTTTCTATTTTAGGTCACGTAGGGGGAGAGTGGTTTGAAGTGCAAATCTTTCTATTTAAGGTTATATAAGGAATTTAGTTTTGAAGTGCACGGCTTCCTATTTAATGTAACATAGGGGACCGAGTTGGTTTAGAGCATAACGCTCCCTATTTAAGGTCATGTAGGGGACCAAGATGGCTTGAAGAATATGGCTCCCTATTTTAGGTCGTATAGGGAACCGAGTTGGTTTGAAGTGCGGGCTTCCTATTTTAGGTCACATAGAGGCAGAATGGTTTGAAGTGCACGGCTTCCTATTTTAGGTCACGAAGGGGATCGAGTGGTTTGAAGCTCAGGGCTTCTTATTTAAGGTCACGTGGGAGATCGAGTTATTTGAAGCACATAATTTCCTATTTAAGTTCATGTAGAGAACCAAGTTAGTTTGGAGCATTGGGATCTCTATTTTAGGCCGTGTAGGGAAACGAGTTGGTTTTAAGCACATGGCTTCCTATTTTGGGTCTCATAGGGGACCAACTTAGTTTGAAGCACATGGCTTCTTATTTTAGGTGGCATAGGGGAATGAATTGGTTTGAAGCGCATGACTTCCTTTTTTAGATCACAAAGGGGACCGATTGGTTTGAAGCGTAGGGCTTCCTATTTAAGGTCATGTGGGTGACCGAATTGGTTTGAAAAACATGGCTTCTTATTGTAGGTTTGGATAACGATATTCCCACACTTAATTGCCTAACCTTTGGTTCCAACTAACCAAGAAGGATACCCAGTTGTGAGGTGACTAGAACCCCCCCCCCCCCCCCCAGAGCTTTCCCTTACAGGTGTTTAGGTCACATTATTCTCATAATGAATCACCTGACCCTTAGTTCCCACTAACTAGGAAGGATAACCAGTAATGAGGTGATCAGGAAACCCCTGGAGCTTTCTCTCGCCAGGCATTTGGGTCACTCTATTCCTACACTTAATCTCCTAACCCTCGATTCCCGCTAACCGGGAAAGATAAATAGTCATGACGTGATCAAGAAACCCCTCAAATCTTTCTCCCTCTAGGTTTTTGGGTAACTCTACTCCCACATTTAATCACCTTACCTTTTTTTTTAGCCAACTAGGTAGGATAAAAAATCATGTGGTGATAAGGAACCCCTAGAGCTTTCTCCTTTCTAGGTGTTTGTGTCACGTTATTCCCATAATTAATCTCCTAACCATTGGTTCCTACTAACCAAGAAGGATAACCATTCGTGAAGTGACTAGGAACTACCCCGGAGCTTTCTCCCTCAAGGTGTTTGGGTCACTTTATTCCCACACTTAATCTCCTAACACTGGATTTTAGCAAAACAATAAGGATAACCAGTAGTGAGGCAACTAAGAAACCCCTGTATCTTTCTCCTTATAGGTATTTATATCAAATTATTCATATA
Source organism: Sambucus nigra (assembly GCA_949130495.1). Lineage (NCBI taxonomy): Eukaryota > Viridiplantae > Streptophyta > Magnoliopsida > Dipsacales > Adoxaceae > Sambucus > Sambucus nigra. The sequence continues at coordinate 137,271,285 of OX422210.1, read as the reverse complement.
CTTAATCTCCAAACCCTCAATTCTCGCTAACTAGGTAGGATAACCAGTCTTCAGGTGACCAGGAGACTCCTCGAATCTTTCTCCCTCGAGGTATTTGGGTGACAAGTTCTAACACTTAATCACCTAACCCCCAGTTACTGCTAATCAAGAAGGATAAAAAGTAATGAGGTGACTACAAAATCCCTTAAAGCTTTCTCCCTCTACGTGTTTGGGTCATGGTATTCCTACACTTAAGTGATTAACCCTCGGTTATAACTAACCAGGAAGGATACCAGTCGTAAGATGACCAAGAAACACCTCGGAGCATTCCCCGTATACGTGTTTGGATCACTATATTCATATATCAAATTGCCTAACCCTCACTTCTCGTAGACCATGAAGGATAACTAGTCATGAGGTGAACAAAAACCCTGAGGGCTTTCTCCCTCTAGGTGTTTGGGTCACACTGTTCCCACATTTAATCTCTTAACCCTTGGTTCCCTCTAACCAAGAAGGATAACCAGCCGTGAGGTGACAAGAAACCCCTCGGATCTTTCTCCCTCTAGGTTTTTGGGTCACTCTATTCCCACACTTAATTGCCTAACCCTTTATTCCATTTAACTAATAAGGATAACCGTCATGAGGTTGTAAGAAAACCCCCCAAAGCTTTCTTCCTATAGGTGTTTGGGTCAAGCTATTCCCACACTTAATCTCCTAACCCTGAATTCTTGCTAACCAGTATGGGTGACTAGGAACTCTCCAGAGATTTCTCCCTCAAGGTGTTTGGATCACGCTATTCCCACATTTAATCTTCTAACCCTCGGTTCTCTCTAACCAGGTGGGATAACCAGTCGTGAGGTGGCCAGAATCCATGTGGATCTTTCTTCCTCTAGGTGTTTGGGTCACACTATTTCCACACTTAATTTCCTAACCCTCAATTTCTACTAACCAAGATATTGCCACACTTAATCTCCTAACCCCCAGTTCTTGTTAACTAAGAAGGATAACTAGTCATCAGGTGACCACAAACCCCCTGTCGCTTTCTCCCTCTAGGTGTTTGGGTCATGCTATTACCATACTTAATCGCCTAACACTCGATTTCCTCTAACCAGGAAGGATAAATTACTGTGAGGTGACCAGGAAAACACCTGATGCTTCTCCCTCCAGGTATTTATGTCACTCTATTCCCACACTTAATCTCCTAACTCTCAGTTCCCATTAACCAGGAAGGATAACCAATCGTGAGGTGATAAGGAAAACCCCCAGAGTTTTCTCCCTCTAGGTGTTTGGGTCACTTTATTCCCACACTCAATCTCCTAACCCTTGGTTTCCACTAGCCAGGAAGGATAACCATTTGTTAAATGACATGGAACTCCCGCGGATCTTTTTCCCTCAAGGTGTTTGGGTGACACTATTCCCACACTTTCTCCTAACCCTCGGTTCTAGCTAAACAAGAAGGATAACTAATCATGAGATGGCTAGTAAACCCCCTAATTCTTTCTCCCTCCAGGTATTTGGGACACGTTATTCCTATATTTAATCACCTAACCCTTAGTTCCCGCTAACCAGTAGTGAGGTGACCAGGAAACCCCTCCGAAGCTTTCTCCCTCCAAGTGTTTGGGTCACGCTATTCCCACACTTAATCACATAATCCTCATTTTTAGCTAACCAGGAAGGATGGCCAGTCGTGAAGTGACCAGGAAACTCCTCGGAGCTCTCTTCTTTTTGGTGTCTATGCTATATATATTCACTAAGAAGGAGATATGCATGTGACAAACGGTCCTGACCTACCATCATAATAACTCTCGACGGGTTTATGGCTATTTTTATAAATATGTGTATACCCCTATCTCCATATACTAATTGCGCCCCCGACCGTTCTATCCTAACTCTTGTGGTTTACCATCATAAACTACTATCACCCCAATAATGATTATCCTTTAATAGATATATTTTTTTATCATTATTATTGTATGTACTTTTATCACAAACTAAAAATCACATCATTTTTCTCTCTAGAGCACCCCTGTACCTATCATCATCATTATTATTTTTACAATCATTATTATTTATTATCATCCTCATTATCATTTCATCATTTTTACTAGCATTACCATCATTATACTACTATTATTACCAATATTAGTATCACGTTATTTTTCACTATCATCATCACATTAAAATATTAATATCATACTCTTATCATCATCGTCACCATTGTCATTATTACTATCACATAATTATTTTTACTATTATTCTAAATCATCACTTTATAACTATCATTATTATTTATTATCGTATCACTATTTTTACCATCACATTTATTATATCATTATCCTCCCAACTTGCATTTTTGCATTATATATCATAATACTATTATCACATATCTCCACATTACCATTATTATATTTTTACCACTTCGCTAAAAATACTACTATTAACTAGCATATCATTTTCATATATATATATATATATATATACATGATAAATACCATATGCAAATAAAACAAAATATGTGGCAAGAATGTAAAGAGAGAGGTACACGTGAAGCACCCAAGGGACGCTCGCCAACAGTATGATGACTCTCACACTCCATCCAGAGCACCTCTATATCCTCCATGCCCATTGACAAAGGGGCCTCGTATGTAAACACACACAACCATGCACAACATATTCACCCCTCCAATCAACTGTAACCCAGTCATTCTTGTGATAGGCCACCTCCTGGTGTCCCCTCGGCCCCATAACAAACACAATCCGACCAATCTCCCACGAGGCAACTCCCTCTGGTTCAACCACCTCCCTGATGCATCCTATAACCTCCATGACCGAATGCATCTCAAAATCACCACCATCCTCCTCCAAAATGGGATGATATGGGTCCACATTCAAGGTATAAATGCCTAAAAGTCACTCACCTAGGTCCTAACACTTGAGAGAAGATAGAGAAATACGAAAAAGATGAAGAGAATGAAGGAATGAAGGAAGAAAAGTTGTGCCAGTCAAAATTTATATGTTTAAAAAACTGGAAAGGTTAACCGATTGATTAAAAGTTTCCAATAGTTAAGCGACCAGTTAACTTCTTTCAACAATTAATCGATCAGTTAACCGCCTAGAACTTGCCAAAAATTCCACTTTTCTCCCCAAAATTTCAAGATATCATCCCTAAACCCCATATCTCTTCCAAAATAGGCAAATCGAATTCTGGAGTTCTTTTAATTTTGATGAAGATTATCTACTTGCGCACACTCTTAGTTGATCGCCTTTGTGGACACCTCGATCCACAATCGAGGTTCGAGGATGCCTCATACCATCACAAACAAACCTCAGGTACAAACCCTGAAAGAATTAGCAATTTTTTTTTTTGAAACCTACACTAAAGTTTAAAGTGTTAAAAACACCAAGAACCAAAGTATATAAGTCCAAAGTGAAAATAACAAAAAACCAAATAACCCATTAAAACAGAAAACAAACAAGCCTTCTGGGACAATTAATCGATCGATTTACCATCCTCTAAAGAGTTAACTGATCGATTAACCATTTCTCAACAGATAACTGATTGATTATTGGACCTTGAAAGTAATCATTATGCATTCTTATCTTGGCGTTACACATGTCACGTGATCAAAACCAAAGGTATTAAAAGGTTAACCGACCAGTTAATTGATATAGCCCATACCCCAATAAATAGAGGTGCCCACCCACCATTTCAAAACATCTGAAAACCCTACCACGGTTTTTTTTTTCAACTTCTTCTCCCCAAGATCCCAAGATATTAAGCTAATTCTAAAAGTCTCGAAGAAGAACGTACTTTTAAAAAGTGATTTTCCCTCTAGGAAGGCTCGTACTTCCGTGAAGTTGCTTCTAAGTCCCAAAAGAGTCATACATAGGAATGGTGTAACAAAGAGAATTTTCCACCCATTGATCAATCAAAGAGAGATTCAACACCTAAAATAAAGACATATTCTTTGTGAATCTATTTAAATTATTCCGGTGGATTCTTTCTAATATATTTATTTATGATCTCATTGGAAATCTTGTAAAAAAAATTCCTAAGTGATTTTGAAAATTAACCTATGAGAAAAAACCCGAGTCGAACCTCTATACAAAATTTACAAAAGTCAGCACCTCTAAATGAATATCTTCTCGACTCAAAATACCAAAAAAGGGGACACCCCCCGAAAATAAGTCGGCTTTCACCGTGAGGGTAAAAAAATCTCTCCCCAAATTTCGGGGCAATACCCCACATATATATTATAATAAACTGCACTTATCTGTTTAATCGGGTATGAATTTTACAACGTTTATATCTCAAAAACATCATTTCTAATCTAGCACCTCTACCTATGTGATGTATTAACATGATCATATGTTAAACAAATGATAATAAAATGCCATGATTTGAATACATCAACATGAAACCATACTTTTCAAATTATTTTCTTAGGAAAGTGTCATTAAGTTATATTAGACCAAAACTTTGTTGGCCAAAGTCTAAAATTTGTCTACTATCACCACTTCTCCGAGCGAACTAAGCTCATTAGGACGGCGACACCTCAAATATGTATTCTCATACAAATACTTTTCAACATCGAAATTTAATCAACATATTTTCTTAACATATAAATATACCAATCCAACACAATAAAAATTCTATATTAAGGGCTAGGCTCCATAAATACCACATTATTTTACCTTATATACCCGATATTCCATAGCCTGCACATGTAAATATGACCCCATTTGTTAGAACTATGTTAATTTTGATCCTAGTTCCTTAAAGTACGTAGGCACTATACCGATCTAAACTCATGATGTATAAGCTTTAAAATATCTCTCTTGGCATATAATCTACTAGGTATGCATCCATCCCTAATCCTGAAAACCCGCAACTTCTCTTGGTCTATCCCAATACCAAGATGTAGTGTTCTATGATAGAACATTACATCCTTGATGTAACCTCCCCACTTATTTGCCCAACTCCTCTCAGTCCTACACATCTAAACTAGTTTGAAGGATAATAACTCTCGACTAGTAATCACCCGACTATTATTAGGTTGTATTCGAATATTAGACATCTTAGGGTCTACCCCTATTTTGATATTCCATACACCAACCCTCCCCCTCCCAAGCTAAGTTCTACACTTTTACACACATTACTTTGGAATACATGTACAACCAAACTACATAGGTTTTAATCCAAAGTATTCTTGGGTACGTAGGTGCAATACAGAGTCTTTCTCATGTTCTCGTGCCTCGATGATATGTCTCTTAATATGTTATCTCCAGCGAGATGAATCAATCTCCCTACTTTCATCCCTTACACCTGAGTAATTAAAATTATATATCAAACTATCTCAAGGAGAGACCTCCTCAACATATTCTTACATACAAATTTGCAAAGACGTATACATTAATCACAATAGAGATGCACCCATTTCTCACTTTTCTATCTCTCCTCAAACCTCGAATGAGATATCAAACTATCCCAAAGTTGAGATTTTTCACACACTTACTCACATAATAACATCCCTCTTTTATAAAAATATGAATCACAGATTTATACACACAAAATCTTATGTACCTGCACTGGTTGAAGTGGCATTTCTATACCTCTCACTAATACCATTTTCCAACCTAAGCACCTATTTAAATTTTTAAGGGAACCTCACGCTAAGGTCTCTAAACAAATTCTAAAATGACTAAAAAAGTTATCAATTAATGTAAAAATAAATAATAAGCGTAGGATTAAGGAAGTATATAGAATAAGTGGGTGCCTAACACCTTCCCCGCCCATAACCCGATTCCCGAAATCGCAAAACAAGAATATCTAGACCAATTCAAAACTATAAAATCTTCCTTAGGATTAGCCCGGAAGGGATAGCCCGAACCTTTTTATTTGTTTTTATATAAAACAAATTGATGACTCTGAGCACCTGATGAAAACCCCTTTTCTCCGCACAAAAGCCACACTTACCAAAGGGGAGTGCACTAAAAATTGGACATGGTGCCAGATTACATCCATGGGAAAAGTCATCCACACCCAAATTTCAAATCGATAATCTGACCTCGGGGGAACACAAAGGAACGCGAGACAAGCATTCCCACATCCATTATTACACTAGAGAGCTCCCTCTCAGGGTGCAGATCCACCGCTTACTTGAGGCTCACAACACTACAGACTTGTGACTTGATGTTGATAAGATAGTTGGCCTTATTTTAAGGACCTATGGAATGTGTGGTAATAATTTTGGCCTGATTATGAGGGCCTAAAGAGTGTGTTGATGAGATATGTGGCTTGATTTTGAGGGCTTAAGAGCGTGTACGATGATTAAGGCTGGATTATCTAGGCCTACAGAGTGTGCTGATGAGAAGCATGGCCTAATTCTAAGGTCCTATAGAACGTGTTATAGGGATTGAGGCTTTATTTTGGGCTTGAGAATGGTTGGTAAGGATTGTGGCCTGATTTTAAGGGCCCTAAATGTTTTAGGAACTACGATATGATTTTGAGGGTCAAGGTCTATTTTGAGGACCTAAAGAGTGTATGCAACCAGTATGAGGGTCGCAACCTAATTCATTGGGCCAAAGTCTATTTTGATGACTTAACAAGTGTGTGCGATCGATACGGGGTTTGTAGCCTAATTCTGAGGGACAATGTCTATTCTTATGACCTAAAAAGTGTGTCTGACTAATAAGGAGATCGTAATATAATTTTGAGGGCCAAGGTCTATTATGAGGACCTAAGGAGTCTATGCAACCAATACAAGGATCACGTCCTAATTCTAAAGGACAAGGTCTATTTTGAGGACATAAGGAGTGTATTCGACCAATATAGGGGTCTTAACCGAATTATGAGGGTCAAGGTCTACTTTGAGGACATGAGGAAAACTTGCGACCAACACAAGATTCACAAAATTTTATTTTGATGTCAAGGTCTATTATGAGGACCTAAGGAGTATATGCGACCAATACAGGGATCACACCTAATTTTAGAGGGTCAAGGTTTATTTTGTGGACGTAAGGAGTGTGTGTGACCAATATGGGGGTCGCAAACTAATTTTGAGGGCCAAGGTATATTTCGAGGACGTAAGAAGTGTATGTGACCAATATGAGGACTGTGACCTAATTTTAAAGGATAAGGTTTATTATGAGGACCTAAGAAGTGTATGCAACCAATACGAGGATCGTGACCTAATTTCGAGATCTAAGGTCTATTTTGAGAAGCTAAGGAGTGCGTATGAGCAATACGGGGGTCGCGGCCTAATTCTAAGGGCCTATAGTGTTTATGATGGCTTTGGAATGGATGTGTAATGATATAAGAATTTTTAAAAAGTTTTGGATTTTTTTAGAGTGATTTGAATATATTTTAATGCTTGTGTAATCTTTAATTTTGATGATTTTTATGACAAGTGAGCATTTTCTTATCGATTTTGACCTTTTATGGTAATTTGATTTTTGGGGAATTTTTGAGAGTTTTTGGAGCATTCTTTTGGAATTTTTGAGGATTTTTTAACGAAAATTAAGGAAGAGTGACTGCCGAGAAGGGCACAAAATTTAAAGGGTTACACAGATTGGCAAGGGGTACTTGTTGGTAGGCAGGCCCAGAGGGGTGCCTGCCGTCAGGCCACTTAATGTCCTATTAAAAGGAGCGATGGCAACCCTCATTCTCACACCAGAAATTAACCCCCCTCTCTCTCTCTCTCTCTCTAGTCAATATAAGTGTTCGTTTGAGACTTATGAAGAAATGTCTTTTACAAATGCGGTGCATGGTGATGACTGGGCCAACGTCGAGTTATTGACCCAAGGGGCGATGCCTGTGAGGGCAGATAATGTGTACCACCAAAAACTTCCACTTTGTAGTGGTGGAGATGATGGTGACGCCAACAAATGTTTATCAAATTTTTAGCTTTCCATGTGAGGTGATGCAAATAGCGGTGGATCCATCCCTTCATCTCACCAATAAAGCAATAAAAGCAGTGCTGGGGTCGGTGGAGCGAGTCGGCTCAAGAGAGTCAGTGGGCATGGCATATCCAAAGGAGGCCTTGATGAGGCGTGTAGGGGATATGGCATATATCATGCCTGTTTATTTTTTCCTTATTGGGGATACATTGCTGGATAAGAGTAGTAACAATGTCTAGTTGCGGCTTCTTCCATTTTTATGCTATTTCACGTAAATTCGCTTCTACGACTACGGTAGTTTGAAACCGACGTCGATGTAGACTGCTTTGGATGCCTTCAGTCGTTATTTCCAACCTTTTTTTACTGGGACTATGTATCTATTAGAGGTAAATTTATTTTTCTGATTTTATTTTTATTGCATTATTTTTATGATTTTGTGGTATTGTGTTTGATTTTTTTTGCTTTTCAGGTATGATCCTATGAGGTGAGCGATTGTAACACCCAATTGATGTGTTTAAAGGAGCTGGAGGCGGATGCATGACCTCGGATGAGGAGGTGAAAGAAGGATAAGATGGTTTCAAAAACCCCTCCATATCTCAAGGATGTGAGGAGGGACCTAAACACCCTCATGAGCGATCGAGTTGGTTATTATTATTTTTGGATTTTTTGTCTATTTTCTTTATCGTTATTTTATATTGCATTTTTATGAGTGAATTTGTTTGGATAAATAACGTTCTTCCCTTGGGATCAAATGATAAAGGACCTGAAGATCACCGACCTATGTACTCCGATGTGCTGATTGTTATCACATCAGTTTCGATACAATTGGAACCTTTGAGAGTCGGTGGTTAGGAAGGTAATGGTGGGAGCCGACGAATCCTCCACTCTATATGCAGGACTCAGAGATTATGTCTGAGGAGGAGAGGGCAGTGGCTATGATAGGGGAGCACTATTCGATCTATATGTACACGGTGGAGATGTATGGGAATCTAGATTTTGTTATGAGTTGATTTATGGTGCCCCCAGTCTATGACGTGGAAAGGGTACCGCCCCCAACAGGATTATCTTATCCGCAAGCACTAATGGTAATGTCTATTATTGAGATATTGAGAGCATAGTTATGATCTGGACCGAATTTGGGAATCTCCTCATCGTAAAAGAGTTAAGTCTAGTAGCAGTTAGGGTTCCAACTATATTAACAGCTTCATCGGGGGAGGTAGAGGGATGAACCGTAGGTCCAGTGAGAAGCTTGATCAAGGCATTTCTGTGAAGTTGTGAAACATAAATATTCCCCATAGGGTAACATTATCTTGGGTCTTTTGGAATTGTTCAAGGATTTTGCTCTCTTGAATCGACATTTTTGTCATCGGTATTTCTTCGGCTATCCTTTTTCCCTTATCTATAGGTGTACTGGCTGGTAAGAATATCAAATCTTTGTAATATCTCCCTGATTAGGTTATATGATTCAAAAGAATAAGAACCCAGTTCCTTCATCTATATCAGGTGCAAAAAAGATCTCATTTATTCCTGACATCAATTCTTTGCAGGAGATCATTGCATAAAAGGAGGCAGTTGTATTAGCATTATTGTCATCAGGTTCACCGTTTGAGTCGTCAAGAATATTATATTTCCATAAGAAGTCGATACACTTTACGTCTTTGACCGCTTCATTGTATAAGTCTTCTCATGCAACAAACTTTTCTTGAAAAGAAGGAACCAAATAACCTTTGAGTTTCTGCGTTGTAAGCAGCTCAAAAGCCTTTCACATCTTCTTCTTTTTGGCATACTCTTCTAACATAACTTGGGCATTGTTATCTAGGTTGATATTTTTCAGATAGACATACCAATCATCTGAATGATTGGCCCACTTTTGGGCCATTATATACAAATTAGTAATCTTCATGCAACTACGTTCTTCAAGAGTCATTTTAGACGAGAACTTCATCTTAAAACTTTTGGGTTGTTCTAAGACAGTTGCTAATTCTATAATCTTTGGTTCTGAGCTGATTCATATAGTGATGCACTCTCTTATCATGAAGGAAAAAGCTTGAACAAGAGTATTTTAAAGGTGTAGTGAAAAAGCTGGGCAAAATTGGAGAGGTTTTAGTGACTTAATCGGGTTGCTAAAAGGAGTAAGTTTATTGCTTGGTTTAATTATGGTAGATGGATCAAAATTTGGGTCTTCACCTATGAGAATGGCATTCGTGCCAACCTGATGCATTGATAAAGGATTTTGGGTGGTGTTTGGCTTAGGATTTGCAGAGGAACAATAACACCCTTGTCTATGAGACCTTGGATGATATTCCTCAGGTGAAATCATTGATCGATAATGTGTTGGATGATTTGGTGGAAGTCGCAACGGACGTCATATATGAAGTTCTTAGAAATAGGATTGGGTAATGAACAAGGTTCCAAAGGCTTGATGAGATTTCAGGGCAAGAGAGATTAATCGACTTTTGAGAGGGAGCATGGAGCTTGATGTATTCATTTTGGGTTGCAAGAAGGAGGGATTTTAGTGTCCATGAAGTGGAAGGCTGAGAGATATTATTGATAGTTGAGACAGTGGTAGCACCCGGCTTATCATACTTGCGAGGGGTAAGCGGCACTGCTAACTTCTTCGATTCACACTCGATCTTCAACTTGTGGTCATTATCTTAGATCTCAACCCTGAAGCACCTTATACTTTTGACTCACTTGAGTCTGTATTATATAAGTGTTCATCTAGTTTGGAAATTGTGACAAAATTATGTCTATTCTAGAAACCAAAGAACCTCAGAATTTGGTTTGCTATTTTATTCCTCTTGCTTGATTGATCTAGATACTCTTACCAACACTCACACACATTATAATTGCATTCATACATTTCATAATGCATATAAGTGTGTATATATATGTTGAGTGTGTTTAAATCCCTAAAATTGTTTTTTAATAATTTTTGGGAATTTTATAAACTTTTAAAATAACGTTTTTATTAATTAAAATTTGGTTTTAAAAAGTTTTGGGTTCATTCTGCAATTATGGATTGTTGGTTATATTGACTGAAAGTTCCCCTGGGTAGAATCCGAAAGCGACAGAGACTTTAGGGTGCATTTGTAATTGTTTTTGGACACGCATTTGTTAACCTCTTTTTGCCCAACATTTGTTGCATCCTTACTGGTTGAATTTGTGTTTTCTCAAAGAGAGTAAACCAGGGATTGTTAACAGCCCTTGGATCGTTTTAATCAATGATCTGCATACGCTCTTACATAATCCATGTGAACCTCATTTGAGCCAATCAGTAGAGTTATAACCGCCGCGTACTTTTAACCCTTGGATCAAAGTCAATAAACCTTGACTCTATCTAAGCCATTGATTTTGAACCAAAGTCTCGAATCTTCTCAGCCCCCTATATAAGGAGCCCTTCTCTCAGCCATCTAAGACTTTTGCCATTTCTTCCTTTCCAGAGAGAGTAGAGAGAGAAGAGAGAAAAAAAGAGAAAAAAGATAGAAATCGGAGAAGAGAGAAAAAGAGTTAGAAACCCTAACCCTAAATCGTCCAACATCTTTTTCAAACCCTAACCTCTTTTCAAAACTAGTATATACCAAACACAATCTTAAATGCTTGACAGTTTGAGAGTTGGTTTGATTAGTTGGTGAATGTTGTAACCTCTTCGTTCTTAGATCTTGTGTCCAACTTAAGCATTTCACTTAGATCTAAGTTTCTGCTTCATAGAAATATTATATCTGAGCATTTTATGTTACATTTCACTTAGAACTGCATATTTTGTTTCTCGTCTTGAGAAATCTATTGTTGATTATTTTCTGTAAATGTTTTTAACTTTGAAATCAAAAATAACATTTTCTGCTTCTAGTTCTTGTAAAATAAAACTTTCGACCTAGTTGGAGTCGCATTTGGTGATTTTCAATCTCAAAAATATTTTCAAAACCTGAGATTGATTAAGATCTTGATACGTATTTCGAGCAAGATAGTCGTGGATTCTGGGATATAATAAAGGTCAAATAGGTCTAAGTTTTATAACGAAGAGAGAAATAGAAAATCACAGCATATAGATCTTATATGTAATTTGATATGATTGTTTCTATAAAATAAGTGTGTGTGTGTGCATGCATGTGTTAGAAAGCACCTCCATAAACACTATCACCCTATCACACTAAAAGTGTTGGTAATAAGAACTCAAGAACAAGAGTCAACGTAAAGAAATTGAACAAATTGGAAGTTAGCAAACTGGGAGAACAACATCAACAATCAGAACTGCAAAGAAGTTATAAGGACACCAGTGGGTACATTTCTAAACTTGTATAGGTCTGAGTTGTGTGCATGTTTGTTATATAGTTTATAACTATTATAATTTTTTTTAGTGGAATTTTTGGTTACTCCGTAGAGGGAGTCGTGGATGTTTCCTCAGTTGGGTGAGGTTTTACCACGTAAAAAATCCCTTGTTCTTAATCTTTCTACATCTTCCCATCTAATTCTTGGTTGTGCTGAGTTTAAAGTTTTTAAACTGATTTATTAAACCTGTTAACAAATCTTGAACAGATCTCGTATATATTTTTGTTAAACACATCTTGTGATTAATTAGATTTGGTTTTAAAGAAAAGAGTTTCTTCAAAAAACAATTCGGAGTTACTTAAATAGTTTAATTTTATATTGAACGACTTTAGTAATAGATTTTCAATTGGTATCAGAGCTTTGTAAACTTCTTTTAAAAGATCCTGTGTTTCTGAAATTATTTTATGAAAATCAAACATGGACGAGAAAAATGAAAGATTTGGTAACTTGACCAGACCTCTATCTTTGATGGACCCAATTTTGCTTACTGAAAAGTAAGGATGATTGCTTTCATTCAAGGGACTTTAGGAGATGATGTCTGGGACATTGTTGAAAATGGATACATTTTTCCTACTAAACCAGCCACTGAAGGAAGTAATGAGAGGGTTAAGAAAGTATTAAGTGAGTTCACACAAGAAGAGAAACAAGTTTCTCGCAACAATAACAAAGGAAAGAATGTCATATTTATGTCCAAAAATGAACATGAGTTCAAAAGAATCTCATCCTGTACCACTTCTAAGGAAGCTTGGGACACTTTGGTTACTGCTCATGAAAGTGACACTAGAGTTAAGGCTACAAAAATACAAATGCTCATTCAACAGTATAACTCTTTAATTATGACTGAATCAGAGTCATTTGATGACTTCTATATGAACTTAACTGATATTGTGACCAAACTGCATGCTAATGAAATAACATATGACAGACATGAAATTGTATCTAAAATTTTGAGATCATTACCACAGAAATTTGACAACAAAATATATGCTATTGAGGAAATGTGTGACATAAATCTCACTCCTGAATTACTCAATAGTAAATTAAGAACTGTGGAAATGGAATTAGAATTTAAGAAACAATTGACCCAGTCCCATAGAAAACAGACTAGTTCCAATCTGAGTTTTTCTTCTAAGTTGATTAAGCCTGATTTTAACATTCCCAATGATGACTCTGATGAGGAATGTGATATAGAGAGTTTGGACAATCAGATTGCCTTAATGTCAAAGAAGTTTAAGAAAATTATTAAGTTTAGAAACAACATGGCAAACAAACAAGGCAAGTCCAATTATCCAACTCACTCTAATCATAAACCTCATGAGAAAAGTCAAGATAAACATCACAAGGACTTTCACACTAGACCTAATAGAGACCTTAAGAAGACTGAATGCTTTAGATGTGGAAAACTAGGAAACATTGCACAAGATTGTAGAGTTAACTTGAACACTCAAAATAAACACATTAGAGCCAACATTTGCAAGACAAGGGATGATTCAAGTGACTCTGAAAATGAGGAACCTGAGTCATCTGATGTTTTTGATCCTTGCATGTCTTTCTTTGCCAAGATTATCTATAATGATGATATGCCTGTGATTGTTAGTGAGGATCAATCTAGTAATTCTACTTTTGTTGTTGTGAATAATGATGTTACTGGTTTAGATGCTTTAATTACTGAGAACATTGCTATTTATACCACGGGGTGTGTGAGTCAAAGGAAAAGCGATAATGACGATGTCAATGGGTGTGTGAGTCCAAGAATTGAAGCCTTAGGGGTCACTTCACACAGTACACTTAGTGACTCGGATAATGAAGACCTCATTGATATTCACACACTTTATGCGAAAACTCTCAAGAAAAGCACTAGACTAGAGAAGATAGTGAAAGATCTCACTAAGAAACTAGAAGATCTAAGTCTGATGGTCAAACTTAATGCTGAAGAGTATACTACCCAATGTCTAACTCATGAAAGTGCAATCAAAATGTTTGATCAAAAACTGAAAAATTTGACTGAAACAAATGAAACTCTGGAGAAAAAATATAAAGGGATATTGTTAGAATTGGAACAAACTAAAGAAAAGACAACAACTGTTTTCAAAAAATTTACAAAATTTGAAAATAACTCAAACTGTTTTGATGGATTTGTTGCTAAATCAAAAACCAATTCTGATGATCGAACTGGAATAGGGTTTTGCCCCAATTTTAAGACACAAACAAAATCTTTTGAACCTATCAAGTTTGTGTCAGGAGGTAAAAGACCTATTGAAACTTGCCCAGACTTTCATTCTCTAAAAACTGAGTTAGACTCAAAACATCAAAATTTTGATATTGGGGAATCAAGTTACTCTAAACATGAAAGTTCACCAAAGGCTAAATATGTTTGCCCCTCCATTAGGACGAGTGAATCTACATTCAAAACTGTTATATCTAGGAATAGGGTTCAACCTCAAAATTCCTTAAAGCCGATGTTTAGAGATTTTCCTAAGGAGACTCTTACCTTGAGCAACCTTTATTGCTCCTACTGCGATATATACGGCCATTTTTTTTACGGTTGCTATGCTAGAAGACTAGTTAAACCTGTCTGTAATCCTCCTATTTATCAAAACTTTAACTATTCTAGGAGAAGTCGCAACAATTATGTTCTGCCTAGACAACCAGATAAAAACTCTAATTATAGGAAGAGAAAGACCAAACCTAAAAGAACATTCCCTAGAAGGATTCCTAAACACTTTCCTAAGCCAAATGCTCATGTGTTTCATAAAATTCAAAATCATGCGCAAAATATTTTTCAACAAAAATCGAATGCTCGCAAATTTTATCAATTGAGAGCAAATAAGCGCAAAATGAAAACAAGAGCAATTTGGGTTAGAAAAGATGATATATTACCCCAGATGAAGTGTAACATTGTTATTACTGCTTTAAAAGCTGAACACACATCTTCTGGTTGGTATTTAGACTCTGGATGTTCTAAACACATGACTGGGGATGATACAAAACTCTTAAACAAAATTAGCTTTGTTGGAGGAAAAGTTATTTTTGGTGATGGAGTATCATCTCAGATCATAGGTAAAGGAACTCTCTAAGAAGAAGGACTTACTGTTCTTGAAAATGTTCTTCTAGTTAAAGGTCTTAAGGCCAATCTACTTAGTATCTCACAATTTTGTGACTCAGATCATACTATTACCTTTTCAAAGAACAATTGCAAAATTTTAAATGAAAAGGGTGAATGCATAATTACAGGATTCAGGACTCCTGACAATTGTCATACTGTCATGAATAATTCTGAAATCTGTAATGTTGACAGAATGGATGACAATGAGATATGGCATAACAGGATGGGTCACATAAATTACGATAATCTTAATAGATTAACTTCTCAAGAAATAGTTAGAGGAGTTCCAAAAATCAAATCCATTTCTAATATTGTCTGTGGTTCCTGTCAGGAAGGAAAAATTGTTAAGGCACCTCATAAGAAAGTCAAAGATATTCTTACCTCTAACTCCTTAGAGCTCATCCATATGTACCTAATGGGTCCCTCCCAAACTGTTAGTATATGTGGACACAGTTACATTCTTGTTATGGTTGATGACTTCACTAGATTTACGTGGGTAGCCTTCTTAAAACAAAAGTCTGACACTTTTCAAACTTTCTTAAAAATACTTCTTCGGATTGAAAATGAGAAGGACACTCAAGTAAATAGAATTCGTAGTGATAGAGGTGGAGAATTCAAAGACACTGGTATAATAGAGTACTATGACTATAATGGTTACAAACATGAGTTTAGTGCTCCTAAGACTCCTCAATAAAATGGTATCGCCGAGAGAAAGAATCTTACTCTTCAAGATATGGCACGTGTTATGTTACATGCCAAGAATTTGCCTAAATATTTTTGGGTAGAATCTATTCGTACTACGTGTCACATTATCAATAGGGTCTATCTTAGAAATAATTCTAAACAAACTCCTTACGAGCTTTAGTATAAGAAAAAGTCCAATCTTAAGTACCTTAGAACCTTTGTTAGTACTTGTTATGTATGCAAAGACAGAGAACACTTGTCCAAATTTGAGAGCCGGGGAGATAAAGCTATTTTTCTAGGATACTCGCCTAATAGTATTGCCTACCGTGTTTATAATCTTTGCACTAAAACCATGATGAAATCCATAAATGTAATTGTAAGTGACACTAATGTAGAGAGCAAGACTGGTGAATCAACTATTGTGTAAGAGCCTACAAATGTTTTAGAAAATGACTCTCCAGAAATAAATAACTCATTACCAATTGAGATACCTGAAGTACCTAACTGGGTTTCTAAATACCATCCCATAAATAACGTTGTTGGTAATCTTAGTGAGCCTATGCGTACAAGATCTCAATTAATAAATTATGCTCATTATGCATGTTTTGTTTCCCTAGTGGAACCAAAGAATGTAAATGAGGCATTGAATGACTCTCACTAGATTTCTGCTATGCAGGAAGAACTTCTTCAATTTGTCATTCATGATGTTTGGTATCTTGTACCTAGGCCTACACACAAAAAGATTATTGGCACACGTTGGATA
Organism: Sambucus nigra; assembly: GCA_949130495.1. NCBI lineage: Eukaryota > Viridiplantae > Streptophyta > Magnoliopsida > Dipsacales > Adoxaceae > Sambucus > Sambucus nigra. The sequence goes on along the minus strand of OX422210.1, from coordinate 137,254,525 downwards.
TTAAAAAATAAATCTGATGAAAGTGGGATAATCATTAGAAACAAAGATAGATTAGTTGCTCAAGGATATTCTCAAATTGAAGGAATAGATTTTAACGAAACTTTTGCTCCTGTTACTCGTTTAAAATCTGTTCGCCTTCTCTTTGCCATCGCTTGCCACTTGCATTTTACACTTTACCAAATGGATGTCAAATCTGCATTCCTTAATGTAATATTGACTGAGGAGACCTATGTAGAACAACCAAAAGGGTTTATTGACCCTCAATATCCAAATCATGTATTTCATCTTAAAAAGGCTTTGTATGGACTTAAACAAGCGCTTAGAGCCTGGTATGAGCGTCTTTATAGCTTCCTCTTAGATAAAGGTTTTAAAAGAGGTGGAAATGATTAAACCCTATTTGTCAAATATTTGGCAAACACATCATTATAGCTCAAGTTTATGTTGACGATATTATCTTTGGATCAACTTCTCCCTCAGAAGTAAAATCCTTTTCTGAAATTATGCATAAAGAGTTTCAAATGTCTCTTATGGGGGAGTTGCAATTTTTCTTATGTCTTCAAGTCAAACAAAATTCAGAAGGATTATTTGTCTCGCAATCTAAATACGCTTTAGAGATAGTAAAAAAATTCGGCCATGAGAGTGCTAAAGATGCTAAAGCTCCCATGAGTACTACGGTAAAACTATCTAAAGATGAAACTGGAAAATATATATATCCAACTCTATATCGTAGTATGATAGGAACCTTGCTAGACCTTATTGCCTCGCGTCCTGATATAATGTATGATGTGTGTGTATGTGCTCGTTATCAAAATAACCTTAAAGAGAGCCATCTATCTTCTGTTAAAAGAATTATTAAATATGTAAAAGGCACTCTGAACCTAGGACTTTGGTACACTAGTGATAAACCTAGCACTATAATTGGATACAGTGATGTTGACTGGGCTGGGTGTACTGATGATAGTAAAAGTACATCAGGAGCATGTTATTATATAGGTAATAATTTGGTAGGATGAAGTAGTAAGAAATAAAACTGCACATCGCTCTCAACAGCTGAATCTGAATACATAGCCGTTGGAAGTTGTTGTGCTCAATTACTTTAGCTTAAACAAATGCTAAGTGATTATGGTATTCAAGAAAACCAATTGCATCCCTATTGTGATAATCAAAGCGCGATCAATATCTCTAAAAATCATGTTCAACACTCGCGAACAAAACACATAAAAATAAGACATCACTTTATACACGAATTGGTTGAAACTAAGGAATTAGAAATTAATTATCTTCCTACTGATTTGCAACTCGCATATATGTTTACCAAACCTTTAGATTACAATCGATTTATTTCTTTGCGTAAATCATTAGGTATGGTGTGTGCAGATGAATCTCTTTGGTCTCTATACATTTTTTCCCTTTGTCGATTTGAGACAAAATGGGGGAGAAATTTGAGTCTAATGAATCTTTTTACATATTCTAAACAGCTTGATCTTAGTGATTCGTTGCAAGATTCTGTACAGTTATTCTCAACAGTTGTAATAGGGTATTCAATTGTAATTAGTTGAGTTATGTACTTTTGTTTTCTAGGAAATGGGTAGATTGAATTCTTATAGGAATAGGTTTTCCTTATTTCTTGTTGCCCTACGAGTCCTAGATGACTCAAAGGAGACTTTGTCTCATATTTCCAAAGGGGGAGATTTAAGCACCATATACTTTTGACTCACTTAAGTCTGTATTGTATAAGTGTTCATCTAATTTGAAAATTGTGACAAAATTGTGTATATCCTAGAAACTAAAGAACCTCGGAATTTGGTTTGCTATTTTATTCCTCTTGCTTGATTGATCTAGATACTCTTACCAACACTCACACACATTAGAATTGCATTCATACATTTCATATTGCATATAAGTGTGCATATATATGTTGAATGTGTTTAAATCCCTAAAATTGTTTTTTAATAATTTTTTGGAATTTTATAAACTTTTAAAATAAGGTTTTTATTAATTAAAATTTGGTTTTAAAAAGTTTTGGGTTCATTCTGCAATTATGGATTGTTGGTTATATTGACTGAATGTTCCCTTGGGTAGAATTCGAAAGCGGCAGAGACTTCAGGGTGCATTTGTAATTATTTTTGGACGCGCGTTTGTTAACCTCTTTTTGCCCAACATCTGTTGCATCCTTATTGGTTGAATTTGTGTTTTCTCAAAGGGAGTAAACCGGCGATTGTTAACAGCCCTTGGATCATTTTAATCAACGATCTGCATGCGCTCTTACATAATCCATGTGAACCTCATTTGAGCCAATCAGGATAGTTATAACCACCGCGTACTTTTAACCCTTGGATCAAAGTCAATAAACCTTGACTCAATCTAAGCCATTGATTTTGAACCAAAGTCTCGAATCTTCTCATCCCCCTATATAAGGAGCCTTTCTCTCAGCCATCTAAGACTTTTGCAATTTCGTCCTTTCCAGAGAGAGAAAGAGAGTAGAGAGAGAAGAGAGAAAAAAGAGAAAAAAGAGAGAAACCAGAGAAGAGAGAAAAAGAGTTAGAAACCCTAACCCTAAATCGTCCAACATATTTTTCAAACCATAACCTCTTTTCAAAACCAGTATATACCAAATACAATCTTAAGTGTTTGAGAGTTGGTTTGATTAGTTGGTTAATGCTGTAACCTCTTCGTTCTTAGATCCTGTGTCTAACTTAAGCATTTCACTTAGATCTAAGTTTCTTCTTCATAAAAATATTAGATCTGAGCATTTTATGTTACATTTCACTTAGATCTGCATATTTTGTTTCTCGTCTTGAGAAATCTATTGTTGATTATTTTCTGTAAATGTTTTTAACTTCAAAATCAACAATAACATTTTTTGCTTCTAGTTCTTGTAAAACAAAACCTTCGACCTAGTTGGAATCGCAGTTGGTGATTTTTAATCTCAAAAATATTTTCAAAACCTGAGATTGATTAAGATCTTGATACGTCTTCCGAGCAAGATAGCCATGGATTTTGGCATATAATAAAGGTCAAATAAGTCTAAGTTTTATAACGAAGAGAGAAATAGAAAATCACAGCATATAGATCTTATATGTAATTTGATATGACTGTTTGTGTAAAATAAGTGTGTGTGTGTGTGTGTGTGTGTGTGTGTGTGTGTGTGTGTGTGCATGCATGTGTTAGAAAGCACCTCCACAAACACTATCACCCTACCACACTAAAAGTGTTGGTAATAAGATCTCAAGAACAAGAGTTGACGTAAAGAACTTGAACAAATTAAAAGTTAGCAAACTGGGAGAACAACATCAGCAATCATAACTGCAGAGAAGTTATAAGGACACCAGTGGGTACATTCCTAAACTTGTATAGGTCTGAGTTGTGTGCATGTTTGTTATATAGTTGTAAGTGTTATAATTTATTTTAGTGCAATTTTTGGTTACTCCGTAGAGGGAGTCGTGGATGTTTCTTCAGTTGGGTGAGGTTTTACCACAGAAAAAATCCCTTGTTCTTAATCTTTCTACATCTTCTCATCTAATTCTTGGTTGTGCTGAGTTTAAAGTTTTTAAAATGATTTATTAAACCTGTTAATAAATCTTGAATAGATCTCGTACATATTTTTGTTAAACACATCTTGTGATTAATTAGATTTGGTTTTAAAGAAAAGAGTTTCTTCAAAAAACAGTTCGAATTTACTTAAATAGTTTAATTTTATATTAAATGGCTTTAGCAACATATTTTCAAACCCAGCCTCCCAAAGGGCTGGGAAATGACGATAACACTGGCTACCCATAGAGGTCCAAATGAGTGACAAATCTTTTTCCTCACGATACTGACTTATTCCTCCTCAGACGAACGGTTAGTCATAGTAACGACCTTGCCTCTCCACCTACTGACGGAATTGCAGATAGATTCTCATGAGAGCAGTTCAAGATCTCGGCGGGTTACCTCTAACTTCTCATCATACTTATATTGAGTCATTAACTCCCAAGTTAAATCCTACTAACTGAACTTAGGATTCATGTAGTGTTAAGAACTAAGAGCACTTTCCTTGAGAGTCTATTGGAACATTTGAGCAATGATTTCTTTGGTGGCCCCAAGTAGGCTCATGGAACGGTTGTAGTTACGGAGATATACAATGGGATATTTTCTACCTCTAAACTTCTCTATATTGAGCATCTTGATTTTTTTTTAGAAATCGGTCCTTCAGATATGGGGACAGTGGGTATAGTCTACATAATTTCCTAATATTTTAACCTAATCTAACTTCTTACAAAGCAGCCTGATGTCTTCTTTGACTCGATTCAACTTTTTTTTAAGGATTAACAGGAATGGGTATTGGCAGATTAACCCCTGGATGAGCAATGTTTAATATTAGTAGATGAGCAGGTGGTGATCCATTAATAGGCGGGACATGCAGAGGGTGAGGATCTTGCTGATACTCTTCAGGATCCAACATCAGCTCAGGGATTTGTGGTTCTACAGCATAGGGGAAAGCAATATCTAGTTTAGGAAACTAAAAAATCTGTCCTTTGTTTCCCTGCATTTCATGGACATCAACTTGCAGGCTGCCTATCTTCGCAGTGAGCTAAGCAAGCACTGTGATTAATTCTGATGAAACATTAGCATTTTGATTTGTGTTATCCATAAAGAATCTTTGATAAGACCACTCGGAAGCTGCTAAAGTGGACAATCATTATGTGGAACTCTAAGGTGGCTTAATGGAAAATCTAAAATAATTGGGAGCCAAGCCAAGGAGTGCAATCGCACCTGAGAGGGAAATAGATTTTATATTTTTAAAGAAGAATATTTTTGTAATTTTTTATTAAAGGGAGAAAATATTTTTTGGTATTTTTGAATAAAATGAGGAAGGAAAAATCCCCAGCATAGTTGTTATTATTAGGTTTCACTTGTATTATGTTCCTCTTAGGGTGAAAGTGAAATGTCGAACATGACTAAAGTCTGAGAAAGGATATGATACGCGATGCAAATTATAGTTTGACCTGTTTCGGGACTAATGAACGGGGTCTTATTTTAAGAATGGACGAAATAATGAAAAATTTAGGTGGTAAGACAACCTAAACTTTTGGCAGAGTTTTACATTAAAACCAACAAACTAGTTATAAGTGTCCCAGGGTAGATGCCTATATGAGGTTTATGTATAAGAGGTTGGTACAGAGGTTCCCCCTTATGGCATGACTTCCACAATATACCTATTTCCTGTAAGAGCAATCATTCATCGGTATGTGTAGAAAAGTAATTTGATGTACCCGAGCGTATGTGAATTGCCTCACAATATAACTCATGGTGACTGTGTGTGTGATAGAGAATTTGATATACTCGACATACGCAAACGAGTTCCATGCTATATACTTCATGTCGTGAGTTCGATCAAATGGTACGATGGGGGGGGGGGGGAGGGGGACCGTTCAAAATACATCAAAGGTATTTATCTAATGGAAGGTGGGAGTCATATGGCTTAGGTTAACTACACCCCCCAGAATTGTCAACCATCACGAAGTGACCCCTAGTATGGGACAAAATTTGGGTTAAAATGTAGTGCTCACGTGAAGTAGTGTGCGAAATGCATGAGTCTTAAGTAGTATTTTTATGCAAAGTTTTATGTATGCTAAGAGGAATATGTGAAAATAATAAGCATGAAGTAGAGAATAGGAATATACATGAGTGGAATGGAAAAGAGCTAAGTATACAAGGAAAGTAAAGCTAATACGTATGTACAAGTAATATGAAGCATGAAATATGTACAAAGCATGGTGATACGTGAAAGGTGTAAATAATGTGGAATTATGTGCAAGTGAGAGTAATGTGGAGGTGCGTACAAGTGACGTGGGATATTTACAAGTGATAGCAATAGTGTGAATAAGCATGTGAATATATACAAGTAAAGAAAGCATGAATCATGTGATAGAAAAATATGTATATACATGTGATGAGAAAATGAGCATGATGGCGAAAAAATATACATGAGTAGTGTGAAATGATCACGGAATATATACAGCATATGATCATGAAAGTAAAAAGAGGAATATACAAGTGAAAATATATATACATGTAGAGAAATATGGAGAAAATGAGAGAAAGGAAAGTAAAGCCCACGCAAAATATAGTCTAGTCCTCAAAAAATAACATTTCTCAGTAGAGTAGCCATTGTGGTCATCCGGGTTGGGTGCCCCCCAGAAGAAGACTCTCGTGAAAATGTGGTTAAGGAAGAGAACTCCCTTTTTTCCACTCGCGTGATATTTGAGGCCTCCTAAGGACATTAAGCGATCGTCGCCAAAGGAGTGAAAATATAGAAAATGGATTCGCCAGCATAGTTTACTCAAAATAGTTAAAATAAATAGCCATCCTGGAGGAAACGACATCAAAAGACTAACTCATGAATACGAAACCAAGTAGATCATATGTCTAGGGAATAAGATACGAATTGGGAATGTGTTAGGCACTCATTTCACTATAGAAAATGGATTCGCCAGCGTATTTTACTCAAAATAGTTAAAATAAATAGCCATCCTCGAGGAAACGACATCAAAAGACTAACTCATGAATACGAAACCAAGTAGATCACATGTCTAGGGAATCAGATACGAATTGGGAATGTGTTAGGCACTCATTTCGCTATTTCGATCATTCATAGGTTATAAAAGTATTCTCATTTCTCTCCTAAATTGTGCATAGTGCATGCGGGGTGAAAAGGGTATATCTGTGTGAAAGGTGTGTGAGGAGTGAAAACATTGTGTTTGTGTCATGGGAAAGACGGGAACAAATCATTTGAAGGATCACAACTAAAAAAAGAAAAAAATATATGTATAGTATTTAAAATGTGAGCGGTGCACCGGATCATGATGCACTAGAAAATAGTGAATATGGTCTGATAGGACCACAAAAGGATAGTAAATAAGTCAAATATATATGTAAATAGCACGCCGAATCATGACTCATTATGAAAAAATAAGTAAGCATGTCTCACGGTACTACTAAAAGTAAGCAAAAATATGTATGGAAATAATAACGAAAAGATAATGAATAAAACATGTAAAAATAGGAAAAAAGATACACGAATCCCAAGAAAATATCGAGATGCCTACTTAGTCGGAATCAACATCAAAGTCCACGTAGTTAGAAACAATACAAGGGTGAGATTTAACCCATAATCCCGAAACTCAAGTTTTCTGATAACTATGACTTTTGCGTATATTTCGTTGTTGTTGAAAGCCAAGTTAGTCAAAAATCCTCAAATACCTACAAAATATAACAAACTCAAGTATAGAGGTAAGTAAGGGTATCAATCCACTTTCTAGGGAGTAAGCTAGAGACAAATTCAATTGTAATTCACTTTTTATTTTCTTTTTGTGCTTTTTCACTTTTCTAATTTTTTTAGCTTTTTCAATATTAAAACAATAGGGTGAGGTGAGATTTTAAACTAAACTAAACTAAAAGTGTGAGATGAAAACAACTAATTAGAAATTTACTAAAATGAAAATTAAAGTCTAAACTAAAAATAAGAGATAAGTGAGGTAAATAATTGTGAGAACAATCAAGGAGTGGGATCACACCACAAATTTTAGTTATTCTAATTAATTAATTTAATTATTTGAATTCTCCCAAATTAATATCAAAATTACAAACCAACTCTCGCTGCAAGTGTAATTATAATATTAATCTTTTAGAAAATTAAGTTTAACACCCCACAACTCTAGAAAAATAGATCTACACTCCTTTTAATTAATCACCCGCTAGGATCGATCAATTAGAATTTATGTCAATCTTATGAAATAAATTTAGAGTTGAAATTCAAGTGATAATACCCACTTAAGAAACCCCTATCTCTAGTTCGAATCTAAAATGGGTATTATCACTAGAATTTCGATTTTCTCTTGAAAATCATTTACCCTCTCTCGAGGCGTAAATCTAAGGGTGAGGGATCAACATTAACATTCAAAGGGAATTTTCAAATAATTAAACTAATAAAAATAAAATAACATCAAATAAGGGTTTTACCCCACCCCTTGAAAGGGAATTTAGCCTAACATGATATTAAACATGACAAATTAATAATCAAGGCTACTAAAATAAAAGAGAAGAGAATAGATCAAGCAAACCAAATCTCTTTGAGAAAGTTGAACTCTACTCTTCCAAATTGAAGCATACACCACTTAATTGAGCATCCAAATGATTTGAAATTAAAATATTCATTCAGGCCCTGTTTGGTTGTCCCAAAATTATAAATTGGGTCATTAATAAATTGATTCATATATAAATTGCCCATTAATTGTGTTTGGTTTCATTAATGAAAGGATTCATTAATTGCCTCATTTTAGTCCATGTGCAAAATCTGAAATTGGATAATTTCACAAAAATCGTGAAATGAATCCATTTGAAATATGAGTCACATAAAGTACATGTCCCTTCTCCCTCTCCTCCTCTCTATTTTCCCTCCCCCTTTCTCTCTCTCTCGATATGTTTTTATCTTTTTTTCATAGAATCTTAACATCAATTTCAAATTACCAAACATCGTGTAAAATTGGATTTAACTCATTTACAATTCACAATGAACAAATTTAGATAATCAAACAATTTGCGCAACCAAACTGGGCCTCAATTAACTCTCTTACAATATTTAATCTCACAAATATCTAAAATAAAAAAGAAAAACTATTTACAAGGGATAATTTTCTCTACAATTCTCTGGCGGGATTGGTTCAGGTCCGACGGGGGTTTACCGCCTGCGGCTTAGGCAGGAGGTTCGAGAATGGGGCGCCGCCGGGGTTTGGATAGGCGGGAGATGGAAGGGCTTGGGATCGCCGGCGGGGGTGAGAGTCAGGCTCCGACAGTGGTTGAGGTGGTTGTCTGCCGGATTAAGGGGGTCAGGCGGGTACGGCGCGGTTTCAGGGGGAGAGAGAGAGAGAGGTGGTATAGTGGTCAGATGAGTAGAGAGTGGTGGTATGTGTTTAAGTTTTGGTTGAATGGATGATGAGGAGAGATGAGAAGGTGGGAGGTAGATGATGATGAACAGTAAAAAGGGGGGATTGGTTTTGTGTTTGTGGGTGTATGAGAGTTGGGGTGAGGGTAAGTGTTAGGTTTAGGTGTAGGATAGATTATGTGGGTTTAGGATAAGTGTAGGATAAGGGGGTTGTGTGTGTGTCTAATTAGGACACCTAAAATAAATAAGACTCAATTAAAATGATTAAAACTAAAAAAATAAAATCTAAATAAAAAAAATAAAACAAACTAAAAACAATAAAAATAAAAATATTAAAACTAAATAAAATAAAATCCTAAGCTTATATAAAAGCTAAAATAAAACAAAAGAAATAAAATCTTAGAATCTAATTGAAAATTAAAGTTCTAAAAAAATATAAAATATAATAAATTAAAAATAAACTCCTAAAACTAATCATAATAAAATTAAAACTAAGAAAAATCAAAATAATAAAAATAAAATAGAAAATAAAAACTAGAAATCCTAAATAAATAAAAAATAAATCCTAAAAATAAAAATGATTCAAACTAAAAATCTAAAAAATAATAAAAAGGCACAAACAAAACACACACGGGGTTTAGGATAGGTTTAGGCTAGGATGGGCTCGAAAAATTTGGTAATTAACTCCATATAACGCACAATTGCCTTGAAATACACATTTGAACACCGCAACGTGCATTCGACCTACAAAATAAACATTTAAGCACGTAAGACCCGTATTGTCGAGAATTAGCAACTAAAATACATATATTCGGGATATAAATTGTACAGTTTTGGGTGCTTATCACACCACCCACAAACAGAGTGTTGCTAGTCCTCGAACAATAAGATAGAGAGAAAGAAAAAGATAAGAAACCAAAAGTGTACCACTTTCGCGGGCACTTGCGATTGCACTTAGCATGTGCAACAAGCCTTTAAACCTATAGGTTGCCCTACATGACGAGTTGTGTCTCGTGAGGGTTTGCAGGGAATATACCCACAAAATTCTTGTTTGCAAAAATTTATTGAAAGACAGTCAATCTCTTATTAGACATAGAATAATCGCACAATCCATCACATGAAAAATTATTTGAGAAATACAAGCCAGAATTTGTAAAAAGATTAAGCTACGTAAATACTTAAGGTACATCCTTCCTAGAACTCAACGTGTGTAGTGTGAATCAGTCAAAACGAGTCGAGTGTCATCAAAGTAATTCCTAGATTGCCTTGTCGGAACAACGCTTCAACTTCAAATCTCACTGGATATAGCTCTCTCAAACGAACTCTCGAGATTTGGGTAAGTGTATCGCTCTTGTGTGTGAGGAAGTGAGTAAATGTAAGCAAGTTCAAACGTCTCACACACACATAAGAAAGAACGAACAATAAGAAAGAAAATGATCTCATGAAAGAATGCTAATCACTATAGTGAGAACGCCGAGTTATTCACCACGTCGACTTTCATTTGCCCGAACACCTAGGGGAACATGTAAGTATATGGGTGAGGGGGAAATGAAATGGGAAGGATGGTATGAGGTGAGGTAAGGATGGTGATATGATGGATATATGATGGATGAGGGAGAAGAGTGTACTATACTTTAGGCACAAATGTCTTTATTTCAAAATAACTAACTACACTCTCTTTCTTTTCTTTTCCCCTTTTTTTTCTATAATTTGCTACTTTTCTATTTTTTTTCTTTTTCCTTTTTCTTTTTTTTCTTTTTTTTCTTTTTCTCTCACTTTTCAAACCAACACGTAAGACATTTAATATTTGGAATCAACACTCTTTTATTTGAAAATGATGATGGAAGATATAATGGAGTAGGGAATGTATATGGATGGTGAGGGGAATGTATATGGATGGGGAAAATATGGAAAAGCATGGAAATGTAATGGGTGAAGTGTATGGGTGAAAAATGGATGCGAAATGGAAAATGTGGTAGGAGTATGGATGAAAATCTAGTATTCGGGACAAATTTCAAGACACGTGTTTCTTACAACTCGAAAGTGATGTCGTTCTCAGTGATCAAGCCAAAATTTTATGAAAAATAATGAGATCATACAACAATTAAAGTGCGGACCCAAAGGAAGTTGAATCAACATGTGACTCGGAGATTGCGTAAAACACTCTGAAAGGGTGAAATGCACGAATCTCACGGGCTAAAGTCTCCACTAGTGATCCTTAAGGATCTCTTTAGAATTGTAGTACTCCTCAACTCTAAACCGTATTGACATGATAAGTGCGCAAATTTTTGTTGACTCTAGAAATTCATAGTACAAAATGCCTTGTTACGTATTACATAAGCTATTTAGAAAAAATATTCCCTAGCTTGATTCCTAGACTTTTGAAAGATGGATGATAGAAAATTCACATCAATGAGTGAGATGAAAGAAACTGCACGAAATTTTAAAAATCAGGATTAAAAATCAAAATTTTTCAAAAGAGGTATGATTTTGATAAAATTCCCCACCCCTAAACAAAAAGGAACATCGTCCTCGATGTTAGGTAAAATGATTTTTAAAATTGAGAGCATAAGGCAGGGAAAAGATTACTAGAATGAACCGCTAATTAAGTGGACAGATGAAGCGAAAATGAAACTTGAATAAATGATAAGAGAAAAAAAAGTGTACAAGTCTATAAGCATGATAAAGCATAGGGTGATGTGAAACACCACCCCTAAACAGGATGAGACTAGTACAAGAAACGCGGGCTACCTCCCGGTAGCGCTAAGTTTAATGTCTTCAGCCAGACCGAATCATTCTCACCCTAAAGATAGGATCTATGAAAGCACGGGATGGTAGAAGAATGGGTGATGAGAATCACCCCAAACAAGACTGAAGCGTCAGTCTTGTTGGATAGAGGCTAAAACGGGTCAATGGACTTGTATGGAAAAGTGCATCACACGATGCAAAGCATCGGTTGACCAAGGGTGGGTGGGTATTAGGGTAAGGGTGAGTAGGCACTGATCACGGGACTTGTTAAGCGTAAATGTGAGGGCAACTAAAGCCCTATAAGAATGGTGCTCAAGTTGTATAGGAAGGCAAAAGGGTTTGGTAAGTGTAATGGGTTGGGCCTCAGAGAAATCACACGACCATTCTACGAATGGGCGATGATAATGGTCGCGCCATGACACACCAGGGAGCTGTTGAGAAGAGAAATCAACACCGCAACGAAGTGGCGGGCATAGAATAAGAAGCTCGGTGTCACGGAAGTGGAGAGTATCAACCCAACTCCCGTGGAAGGTGGAGGATGGTTTTAGGTGAGGATCTAAATATGTAGATGGAAACTTGAAATGTGCAAAATCAAGATCCAAACCAGGTGGTGGGGTGGAAATGATAATGGGTGGGTCGAGTGGGACAAATGGTGTATCGGGTGGGATAAACGATGGAGGAAGATGATCCAACTCAAGCGTGGGAGACACACACTCATTGGGCGGAGTAAAGGAATACTCACAAGGGAGTGTGGTTTCTACAGATGGAGTTGTCAACTTCTCCATAAGAGTAGCATCGGTGAATGTGGTGAGTGGATCAAATGAGGCACCAAGATCGGAGATAGAGGAATCACTAAAAATATAGGGTTCAACGGGAGCCATGCATGGAGGAATATGATCCAAATCCGGATAGTTAAAAACTATCATGGATTCTATCTCGAAAAAATGGTGAGCACTCGTAGCTGGAGCTAACCTAAGATGAAGTGGTTCCTCGGGAACACACACAGTGTCCTCAATGGGTATAAACTCGGGCATTGTTTTGGATACTACGGGAGTGAGAAGGTGAATGGGAACCGCAAGATGGGGTTCATAAGGATATGGTGGGAATGGATCAGTCTCACTAATGAAAGGTAAGTCAATACAATTGTCGACTTGGGACCCGGATCATGGGATGGTCTCAACTTCGAGATTCTCTGAATGGTAGGGTTGGTCACACTCAAAATTGGTGTCACAATAGTACACGTCATCGTCACACTCGGTGGCAACGATGGGTGGGGCCATGGGAATATCCGACTCTCGCTCACACTCCAATTCATTTAATCTTTGTTCAAGCCTTTGGAGAGCTTGTGTTTGAATTTGAGTGGCTCGCTCTTGCTCAAGTATGAACTTTTGCAAGAGGCTTTCGAGAGTGGAGGTGGATGATGGTGGTGGTGGAGTGACGGGTGGTGGCGGTGGGTGAGGTGGACACAACTTGCTATGATCATGACTATACGGAGAATACTCATATGAAGTGGGTGGGGTGAGGCCAAGTGCATCATACACGAAAGGACCGCTTTCGTGATGGACAAATGGTCGACACGCATTGGGTGCGTAGGGAGGGGACTGATCGTGAACAAGTGCACAAGGTTGCCATGACGACTGTTGGATAATGTGAGGATCCACAACATCGGGTTGGGATTCATATTGCATGGAAGGGTGATCAGGCCTCCACGAATAGCTCGGGGACTCACACAACTCGGGATTGGGTATATAGGGAGAATAGGCGGAGGTGGGTTCCGGGACAGTGTCATATGGATACATATGTTTCATGGTGGGTTCCGATGGATATGACAAGTATGGACACTCATGGGACATGTGATCAGCATAGGAACAATGGGTGCACGACAAAGGATGAGGCACGTCGACATTTGACACTGAGGGCGATGGAATAGGTGGTGCGTGCATGGATGGGTCAAGAGTACCAACGGTACTCGTGAGAGAGGTGAAATCATGAAAAATATCATAAAGAGACCGCTTGGGATCACTCTCACACGTGTCACGTGTCAATGAAAAATGGTCAAAGTAGTCCCGTAAAGGACGTTCTTCGGCCATGAGGGGAGAAATATTTTTTTTTGGAGTTTTTTCAAAAGGAAAAAAAATATTTTTGGGATTTTTCTAAAAGGAAAGGAAGAAAATATTTTTGGATTTTTCTATAAAAAAGAAAGAAAGAAAATATTTTTGGATTTTTGTAAAATGAAAGAAAGAAAATATATATATATTTTTTGATTTTTTGTTATAAAAATGAAAGAAAATATTTTTGGATTTTTTTGGAAGAAAAGGTGGGGAAAAAATATGGACTCTTTGAATTAGACGGACTAACTAAAATCGACTACCGAAAAATGAATTGGACACATACACAAGTCAAGAGAATTTTCTAACTAACACATAGCCAATTTTTATCTTCAAAATTAGTGAGAGGGTAGTCAAATTTTAATTAAGTCCGTGGGTGATAAAAAAAATTCCCGAAATAATATGAGTGATCGCCGTTGCAAAATATTCTCCTTGTGGGCTACCTAGTTGATTAATTTTAAATTTAGTGATGGCTAGGGTAGCACACAATGGTAAGCGAGTGAGTCGGGTGATGAAATCCCTTCTCGTGAGTGGCCGGGTGTAGGTCTTAGTCAATTAATTCATCATGCCATTCGAAAATAAATGCGAGAATAAAATCAAATAAGAGCACACAAGCACACACAATAATTGACTCGCTAACAGGAGAGGCGCGAGGGTGTAAGAAATATACCTACCACGGTTTTTAGGCCGTGGGGTGACGAATAATTTGAATCGACCGGGGGAGATCATGCCTATCTCAGTCGTCCCCGGGAGTCCTACCGACCCAAGGTAGAGAGGCTTCTAAATCCTCGCCTTTGGACGCCCTCTCTCTACCTTGTCCGGTTTCCCTATCACGCTTGTCTTCAATTATTATAATTTTAAATGAAAAATAAATGGTGTCTCTAAGCACCGCAATACAAGCAATGATAAAATTCCTAAATACAAGCCTTCTAAAAATATAAAAAATGGTACTAAAATAAAAAAAAAAAGTACAATACAAGTGAATCACAAAATGGAATCCGCTCCGAGCTTCACAATCCCAAGAATGGCAACGACGCCATTTGATAACTATGACTTTTGCGTATATTTCGTTGTTGTTGAAAGCCAAGTTAATCAAAAATCCTCAAATAACTACAAAATATAACAAAGTCAAGTATAGAGGTAAGTAAGGGTATCAATCCACTTTCTAGGGAGTAAGCTAGAGACAAATTCAATTGTAATTCACTTTTTATTTTCTTTTTGTACTTTTTCACTTTTCTAATTTTTTTAGCTTTTTCAATATTAAAACAATAGGGTGAGGTGAGATTTTAAACTAAACTAAACTAACAGTGTGAGATGAAAACAACTAATTAGAAATTTACTAAAATAAAAATTAAAGTCTAAACTAAAAATAAGAGATAAGTCAGGTAAATAATTGTGAGAACAATCAAGGAGTAGGATCACACCACAAATTTTAGTTATTCTAATTAATTAATTTAATTATTTGAATTCTCCCAAATTAATATCAAAATTACAAGCCAACTCTCGTTGCAAGTGTAATTATAATATTAATCTTTTAGAAAATTAAGTTTAACACCCCACAACTCTTGAAAAATAGATCTACACTCCTTTTAATTAATCACTCGCTAGGATCGATCAATTAGAATTTATGTCAATCTTATAAAATAAATTTAGAGTTGAAATTCAAGTGATAATACCCCACTTAAGAAACCCCTATCTCTAGTTCGAATCTAAAATGGGCATTATCACTAGAATTTCGATTTTCTCTCGAAAATCATTTACCCTCTCTCGATTTGATTTGTGAAGAAAATGTGTACAAGTGGTGAAAATGTGAAGAAATTGAAGAAAATTTTAATTTGGGAGTTATGGATGAAACCCTCTTTTTGGGTTTTTTGAGTTCTATGAAAATAAGTTTTGTGAATATATATAGATAAAAGGTGATTTAAAGGTAATAATGTAGAAACTAAATGTAAAAATATGCTAAAAGTAGTAAAATGTAAGAAATAACACTAAATTAGTAAGCTTGAATGGATAAAATGTTGACATTCTAAGTAACTTGAAAACTGATTTTTGAAGAAATGTAAGTCAATTTGGATAAGTGATGTAAGGGAGGAAAGGTGGTGGTGAAAGATGAGATGAATGTGAGGTAATGTAACATTATAGAGTGTTTAAAAAGGGATATTTTATAAGCCCCACTTTAATTTTGAGGAAAAGGACCCTAAACAGTGAGATCAGGGTTTTCTTAAATAGGAAAATCCTAAAGGGAACAAAAGACTAAGGTGCCCCTAGGGGGTCTACCAATCGGAATATCCCTTGGCCTTCCTATTGGAATGCCTACCAGACTTTGCGGACAAGAAAGGTAGCCTCTGCCTATAGGCATAGGTGAGGAGGTGCCTATAAGCAGTCCAAAGGGGGATGTTCCAAAATAACGATCGTAAAATACAAATCGTAATTTCATTTCATGCACGTTAAGGATTGTTAGAAAGAAGATTCAAAGATCTATAATGGAGAATTAAGGAACTCTCGGGTCTGAGAGTTGACCAAAGTCAAACGGGGCTCGAAATTGTCCGATGATTTCTAATTTAGGGGTTTAGAGTAAAAAGGCAGTTAAATACGAATCGTAAGTCAGATTCGTGCACGGTATGGACCATTAGAAAGGGTATTCAAATACTTATTAGTGTGTGTTAAGAAATTCTTGGGTTCAAGAGTTGACCACAGTCAAATAAAGCTCGAGAAGTATTTGGTGACCTTCGATTTTGGGTTTAACCAAGGAGCAAGGGTCCGAGGGTTAAAGGGATAGTGATTGGATCTATGGAGGTGTAGGGGGGTGGTACTAGAATGGGGTGTTTATATGAGGAGATATATTAAATATGAACATGAAAGGGTAGGATTTTGTTACCTATAACTATCCATTTTTGGAGGGCTTATCCTATGATACATGTCGAATCTGCGTAGACATCCATGTATTGGATTCCCTTTTCGAGAGAAATTTTGAAACCAATTGTACATGCCTCGAATTCTATCATGTTATCAGTGTAGGGGAAATCAACCTTTATGGTAATAGAAGTATGTAAATCATCAGGTGCGATTGGAAGTATCCCAATGCTATACTCTTTTTTATTAGTGGCTCCGTCAAAGAACATCTGCCACTAGAGTTCCTCGAGAGTACTGCATAAAATCTCTTCATGTTGAAATTTCGAGATCGGTAACTTGTCTTCTTCCATGGCATGATATGTGATAAGAAGCTTTCTACGAGTATGGTCATTGTCTTCAAAAGCCAATATAAAAATTCCCTTGAGTACCTTCAAAACTTGTTTAAAACAACTCGTATTGCGGTAAGTACGAGTATCAATTCAACTTTCAAGGTGAAACAATTATTGCGAAAACTTGCAATTCATTTTTTTTTTTGAAAAATATATTCTTATTTTTAATTTTTTTAAATTTAAAACAACTTCAAGGGAAAATTAACTAATAAATGCTAAAAAAATTATGAAATGACTAATAACGAAAAGTAATGTGCAATCGAGTGTGAAAAATGTGAGAATGTCAAGAGATGGGATTACACTGCATTATTAATTATTTTAATTTCTCAATTTATTCATTTGAAATATTTCGAGATAATATTAAATCGATAATCTAACTCTCGTTACAATTATAAATTTAATAATAACTTTTTCAGATAACTAATTTAAAAATATCACACGATGAAAACTTAAGAACTATATTATTTTCAACAAAATTACCCGCTAGGATCAATTTAATAAAAACAGAATGAAGTCCCAAATTTCAATCCAGAATTAATATTCAAATTTCGAAAATACCAATCTCTAGTTTGATTTCTAAATTCAAACAATAATTTACTAACTCTTGTTACATAAATTAACTGGTGACGGTTAAAAAATCTTTTTCTAGAATTATAACAATTAATGAATTTAATTAATTAATATAATATCCTACGCAGTGCATCCCACCCCTTAAATTGGGTGTTTAGCTAAACATTCTCATGTGTGCATAAACAACAATCAATAATATGTCAAGAAGAATATAAATTGAAAAGAGAAGGACGAAATATGATACGCATTTTTTTTTAAAATATGTCTTGAAATGCTCCTTGATATGCGTCCAACTTCTTCACAATTTTCAGCACTTGATTACAAAAATAAAAATAAAAACTAAACCCAAACCTAAAAGTTATTTTAACAGTAAACTATTTTTTTTGTATTTTTTTGGAATTTTTTTATGTTCATAATATACACTGTTTCCCTCTCTATTCTCTGTCTCTTATGTCTGATATGAGAGTTCTCTTGAAATGAGATGCCTTCTTTGTTTAAATAACCCACGAATAGAGTTTGCGGGGGAGATTTTGTGGGATTTGGAAAAGCCAAGTCAATTTTTTTTGCTTGATATGCACGTGGGTTTTATTTTGGTTTTGGTTTGTGGCTCCAAATTTTTCGGATGGCAGGTATGGAGATGGGTTGGAATGGTTCAACTCGGTTTGGGGATTGGTTGCGCGAGATGGGCTCCGATTTGGGTTTGCAGTGGGTTCAGTGGCCGAGTTTTAAGGGATGACAATTGGGGTATGGGTCGATGGGTTTAAGCGGGTACAGGTCCTCGGGTTTGGGCCGTTTAGGTTCGGGCAGGTGGGCTGCCGGATTGGGCGGCGACGGGTTGGGGCTGAGGCAGTTAGGTCGCCAGCGAGTTTTTTAGTTTAAGGGGTTTCGGGTATAGTAGGGGGTATGAAGTAAAATAGGTTTTGTGTTGTTTTGTTGTTATGGAGGTTCATGGTGGGTTAGAGATGAGAGGGAATGAGGGTAGGTCGAAGATGGGTGAGGGTTGGTTTGTGTGTGGTAGGGTGTATGAGTGTAGGGTGTGGATATGGGTGTTATTTAATTTGGACACCTAAAAAATAAAATAATCTAACTAACTAACTAAAAAAAATAAAACTAACAAACTAAAAAATTAAAATCAACTAAAAAAAATAAAATCCTAATCTAAAAAAATTCAAATAATAAAGTAGAAGAAAAAAATCTAAAAATCTCATAATAAAAACTAAAGTCCTAAAAAAATGTAAAATCTAATAAACTAAAAATAAACTACTAAACCAATCCTAATAAAATAAAATAAAATAAAGATTAAAAAATCAAAATCAAAATAAAACAACACAATATAAAAAGTCATATAAAAATAGAAAATAAATCCTAAATAAATCTAAAATAAATCCTAAAAACAAAAACGACTCAAAATAAAAATAATAAAAACACAAATTAAATACACACGAGGTTCGGGGTATGGATTGGACTTGGTGTAGGCTTAGGTTTGGTCAGGGGATATGGTTTGGGGCATCGAAACACATTAGAGCAAGCTCAACGGTACTTCATCATTCACGATCGCTTTGATTTCTTCAATGCACGCTTTTTATTGCTACTTTGTCGCAATTGACTTGATTTAGCATTATTTGATGCTGCGAATGCGCATTGACCTGTAAAATGATTAAATACAAACATAAGGTCAATTTTATTAAAAACGAGCAACTAAAATGCTTCTTTTCGGGGCATAAAATAGACACTTTTGGGTGCTTATCACACCAGCCCCAAACATAACATAGCTAGTCCTCGAGCAAATATAGAGAGAAAACAGAGATAAGTAACCAAAAGTATGATACTTTCGTAGGCACTAGCAATTGCACTTAGCATGTGCAACAAGCTGTTAAACCTGTAGATTGCCCTACAGGACGAGTGGTGTCTTATGAGGGTTTGCAGTGAATATACCCACAAAATTCAAAATTTATTTAAATGAAGTCTCTTACTTTGATGATGGAATGCTATACAACCCAATTTAAAAGGACGCCAAGGAACATCGTATTCAACTATCAAAATAAGATATAAAATTACTAAATACCAAAAGCGTAATCCTTCCTAAAACTCGTCATGTGTTAGAGTAAAACAATCTTAAGTATCATTAGAGTCATTCTTAGATCTCCTATATTGGATCAACGCTTTGACTTCAATTCTCACTGGATATATCTCTCTAAATCGAACTCTCTGATAATTTGGTAAGTGTATCTCTCTAGTGTGTGAGGAGGTGAGTAAATATAAACTAGTTCAAATGTCTAACACACTTTATAGTAAATGACGGATACATGAAAGAAAATCTGATCTCATGAAGGAATGCTAACAACTATGTCGAGAATGTCGAGTTATACACCTTATATTCTTCTCATTTAGCCGAACACTTTACCAAGGGTGAAAAATGTGATTTATGAAAGGTATGAGAGGATAATGAAATGAAGAAGATGAATGATAGGGTTTTTGAGAAGAGTGTGACACACTTTGAATAACTATTGTCTCCATCTTATAAATTTATGATCGCATGTTTTTGGTTTTATTCTTTTCTATTTTTTTGCTTCTTTTTTTCTATTTTTTTTATTTTTCTCTCTTTTTTATTGCGATGCATTTTTATTTTCATAACACAAATGAAGACAATTTACATGGAAAAATTCAAACACTCTTTTCTAAAAAATTATGGTAGTGGTGGGGAATGACATATGGATGGTATTTGGGATATATATGGATATAAAATGTGATATGGAAAATGGAAAGTGTATGGTAAAATCGGTTTAGTGCTAGGGACAAATTATAAGACATATGTGTAACACCCCGCCTAATTAAATACCGGGTGGCCAGTCCCATACCAAATTAAAACAGAATATACAGTTGGCTCATTCTTAGCATCACTGTCGAAAACATTTACAACTCACCCAATACCCAATTAAGTTAGTGTTAAAAACTTTCCAAATTTTAATTTAACAAAATCCATTTCCAGTTTAAGAATAACACAACACATTTTATTCTACAACACTGATAACCAAATAGATAACATAAAAGAATTTAAAAGCATTTGGAATAAACATTCCCACATAATATTAATCCATTACAGTAATCCCAACAATGTTAAATGTATTAAAAGACACGAATACAATAGTATTTGACCCCGATAGAAAAGAGATAACTGAATCATTTGGGCGACATGCCCTAACTAAGAATACTGTGAATAAAAAAGATGATAGGCGTCTAAGCAATACTCCATAGCTCCATAGCCTGTCATAATCCGCTAAGGTTGGCGTCCTTGCTGCTGGACACCTGATATAGAAGATACAATAGAAAAGAAAATATGCAAGGAAACGGGTCAGAGCCCGATTGTGTAAATGATTTTTTAAAACAACAAGTATTTAACAAGTGCAATAAAGCATTTATTATGTACATGTTAGATCCAACTCTCACTTCCTATTCTCACCTCTCAACTAGAGTGCACACTTAACGTTTCCTATTAACTTCCTAGTTAATGGTTCCTCTTTTCCAATTCACATATTATAATTCCATTCCCATATCATAATCCCCGTATGTCCCATACCATACGTCATATTATTATTCATTTACATTTCTCCTTTATATGATTAGTTTCTCATTAACATGAATCATTTCTCATTAATATGAATTAAGCTTTTTAATTCTTTAAGAATAAACATTCATTAACTTAATTCCATTATCTTTCTCTATTCACCGTTATCTACAATTATCACCGTAAATAGATTTAACCATAATAAATATCCATTCTTTCATTTCATCCATTATATATATATATTCATATATAATACGGCACCCCGAGTCATAGCTGCGGTGCAATGCATTACTCTGCTATCATGTCCCAATATCGTTGGTCGCCGAATAAGAGACAAAAGGTTCGGTAAGGATTTCTCGAACCACAAACAACAACACAATCATTGGAGGAGAACATAGTTCTCATACCCATGGGTGACGCACATACCTACCTACCCATAGTCAGCGGACTTATCAACTCCCCGATATGTCTTTCATAGACCTATGTTATCGAGCGACAAATCAAAGATCCCATGGATTCATCAGGATATGACTGCCCTCACGCGCAAACCTCCCACCGATAGCAAGTAAGCTAGGTATGTCATACACATAAATCATCAATCAATCAAATAGGTATTATCATACCTATAATATAATATCAATAAGGTAATATCACTACCCTAAGATAATTCCCATACGTAGCATTATATCTCTTTTAAATACCACGTATTAAAATATCATATCTTTACTTCATAATTTAATTATCCTCGCATCCTATAACATCTCTCCACTCCCGACGTCGTTAAGGTTCATGCGCGAAGCGTCTCGCAAAGCGAAATCCAAACAAGAAACCCCTCCAATACACTACTACTTAACTTTGTCGATCGAGGAGGTCCGACAACTTCAACTATGCGATCGGGATAACCTCATACCTTCTTTCAACCAAATTTATTCTAAACTCCCATCTCTATCCAGGAGACATACCACTACGCTCTTGTATAACTCTCCGTCCTTGCGAAATCAATAATGAGCTTAAACTCAGTCCTTGATGTTCAAATTGTAACCCTAAGGCTACCCTCACTCAATACACAAGATTCAAATAGGTTTTTCCCCAACATATATTCAGTAAGAAGTCACTAATATCCTACTGGCCCATAACACTATTTCTCCCGAACTACTACGAGTTTAGTTCTCCTTTCAATTAAGGTTAAAACCGATAGTTTCAAATCTCTTATAAACACATCTTTTTTCACTTAGGATTAAACCCTCTTGTAAACTTAAGGATACCCAGGTGTTATATTAAATCATCCCTACTGATCCTATCTTTATTCCTCATACATCCCCATTTGGAATTGAACAAATGAATCTAGCAACCGAAATTCCATTCAATATAATTTTCATCATTTTAATCACTTGAATCCAAATCAAATTAATTCAAATCTTATCAAGGGTTTACTGATATTTTCGAAGTCCCACAATATTCAAATAATAATCACCAAAGATCCACAAAAAGTTTGGGATAAGAATCAACATTTAAAAAGAAACAACTTTACATATTCTGGGGAGGTCGATCGATCTAAGGCAGGGGTCGATCGATCGATCCCTCAGGTCCAAGCCTGGTTTTCTGCATTTTCTGCAACTACGGGTTTCACCATTTTTACTCATTCAAATCTTCATATTAACCTCCAAAATGAGTTATAATTATTTCTACATGATATATCAACATATATGAACGATTTCCAATACTCTAAACATCCTAGAATCATCAAGGGATTGGATTAAAAGCATGTTTCTCTCCTTATTTCTAGAAAATCATCAACATATTAACTTCAAGAACACTTCAATGGTTTTTAAGATTTTTCTTCAACATATTCATGATCATTTCGTGGATTATTATCATCCTAAAATATGAGTTTACTTCCTATATTATTTCAGTTTCTATAAATCCATATAACAACTCCATTATGTCTTCCAAACAAGAAAAATCATCTATTTTCATAATTATTCTAACATGGACAATATACGAACTTAAGTTGCAATTATCAAACACTTGCCGTTACAGAAGGTCTGATCCTTTGGTGTAGTATATCTCAGTTGGTTGTCCCTTCTCCGGTCAACCTCCGGTGGTGGTTGGTGGTGGTGACACTTAGTTCTTAGTTCTTCTCCTTCCCAAGTGAACTCCTCTCTTCCCAAGCACCCTTTTACTCTCTCTAGGAAGATGACTTCTCTACTTTGTGTAGAGGAGATGAATAACCCACATACACTTAATCTACCAATACTTATAATAGGACAAAATCCGAAATCACTATTCATCCTCCCTAGAAAAATGACCAAAATGCCCTTTCGGGTTGTCTATTCATTTCCAAATGACCCGAGACTCAAAATTAACATCCAAATAGACTTTTCTTACTATTTCGAACCTTCTGGACGCAACGGCGCAGTCGAAATGACTATGAGGTTGATAGAAAATAAATTTCCTTTTTAATTTAATAAATTAGTCCCGACACGTCCCATACCGCGTCTGACTAAAAATTCAAATTACCGATTTTATATCACACCGTCATATCAATGACATCACATTCATATATTACCTAAATATCTTTAAGTAATATTCAGAATCATCCATTTTAATATCCACAATTCGGATAAAGCCCAAATAAATTAATTTATAGTAAAATCCAATTAATCCATTAAGTTAAAATATAACCCATTTTAAAAGTCATAAAAATTACGGGGTATTACAATATGTTTCTCACAACTCGAAAGTAATTTCATTCTAGTGATTAAGCCCAATCTCTGTACTACTATAAAATTCTATACAAGCAATTAAATGTTCTCATTTCTAAGGGTGTCCACGTGGACATCCATTGAAACTTTGTGTTCCCATTTCATTTAATCTATTTTGATTCTCTCTCCGTCGATTTGTTTCTTTTTTCATTTAAGAAGTTGAAATCCCTTTATTTCCCCAAACTTGGCATCTTCTTATACCCCTCCGTCTCTAATCCCATATATCCCAAAACCCTCTTTCATCCTCGCCACCTACTCCACCGACCTGGCCACATCCTACTCTAGATTGGGCCAATATCTTTAGTTACCTGGACAAAACCTACTCTACATCGGGCCAGTATCTCCAGTTCCGATTAGCGGATGTAGAGAACCATTGTTCCTTGCCATTCCATCACCACCATGTCTTACCACGGAGAGCGGTGTGTTTGAGATTTTCGTGAAGAGCGTGGTTGGCTCCACGGTTGAGTTTTTTTATGGTCTGGGAAAAGGGAACTTTATTGAGCTTAGTCCCATCATGGGCTCAGGTTTTGATATCGATCACATTTCTCCGCCTCAATATTATCAGTCTATTTTCAGTTTCGCCATTGGATATGGAATTAGGTAAGGCTTATTGAAATGAAATTTGATAACTACTTTAAATTTAGGGACATATATCAAATAGTCCTTCGAATATTTTTTAATACTCATTTAATCCAACCTTTTTTATTTTACTTCAAGAAGTCATTTGCCACATATTTTGGAGAGAGAGTGACGCTGGCGTTGGCGAGGGAGTGACGCTGGTGCGGACCTCTAAAAATAAAATAATATTGAGTGCTTGAGGGACTAAATGAGTTAAACTAAAAATATGTATCTTTTTAAAAAAATGTATATATATATAACAGGGACTATTCAATAATTGACCCTTAAATTTAACTCACATTACTCCAAATAAAAACAGATTCTGTTAACGCTTCAGTAGAAATTACTTTTCTCTTTCCTTTAATTTTTTGATGACACGTACGTCAAAGAACACTAATTTTAAATTATTTTCCTTAGGTTGAGAAGCGTTGTCTGATGTAGGGGTTGTACCTGTGTGTACCATCTGAAAGTAGGTCTCGATTTGGGTAGGGGTAAGGATTCGGGTAGGTAGTTGGGTGTTTCGGGTAGGTATCTAAAGAAATGTGGTCTCACTATGCTTGGCTCTTAGGCCATCTGTAGTGGGAAAATGTAAAAACATGTAAATGTAGGTTTTTTGACTTACATTGTTAAGAGGAGTTTTTACACTGGGAAAAATGTAAGACAATGTAAAAATTTGACGTGGCTGATCTGGGCGAATGAAAGTTAAAAGCCCAAGATCTGGGCGGGTACAAGTTTAACGCCCAGATCTGGACGGGTTAAAGTTTAACTCCCAGATAAATAAAATGGGGTTGGACGGATAAAAGTCATGCGGCCAATATATCTGGGCGGGTATCTTTTAAACGCCCAGTCTGGGCAGCTACCTTTTATCCGCCCAAATCGTATGGGCCCCATTTACACATTGTGTTTCGGCCATCTAAATTTGCCCGGCCGCTATATTTTCTCTCACCTAAATCTAAACATTTTCCTACCCACTGTGAGAACCAAAAACCTAAATCTACACATTTAGGTCGCCCACTGTGGATGGCCTTACCACCAGCGCTACTAACTAACAACAACGTTAGCCAGGGTTGGGATAGAAAAATCTCTTAATCTGTAAAATATCACTTTTTGAGATTGGGTTACTAATCCTCGCATAAATTTGATTTTGTTCCTTTCATTTTAGTGTATGGACGTATGGATCAAATGTCATTTTTCTATTTTTGTTATTTTTTCATTTGTAATGTATTTTTGTGCTACATAATTATTCTTGCTTATTTTTACAGGTTCATGGAGCAAATGTAATGTGACCATTATAATATTATTTGACTCACTATTGGATTGAATTTGTTGTATTTGTTCATTTCTTTTTCTTTCTTTATAATTTGTGCAGTATTAATACTGTGCATGGAAATTAGATTCAATGGTTGAAAGGGATTGGAAGTTTTGTATCGTTAGTTAAAAGAATGAAGACATTAATGTTGTGATATAAGTTTATTGAATATCACACTTAGTATGTCCAATTTTCTCAACTCAATAGTACTTTTGGAAATAGAGGAAGGCATGATCTGATGGGAGGTAAACTGATATTCAGATAAATGTATGACTTCTAACACACTATAGGGTTGTTCTTTTTCCAATTGGTTAGAATTGAAATTTGTGTTTTGGTTCCTACTAAATAGGTGTAGACAATAAAAATACAATATTTTTTTAGCATACATCATTTTTAGATTAACCTTATGTATATTATAGTAGAATTACTCCTGCTATATTAGTTTTGTTACACCCTTGAGTAGGATAATTTGTTAACCTCTTTATAGTTTAAAAATGTGTTTCGTGAAATCAAATACTTCATTCACATGTGCAATTTTGACAAACGAAGCTCTTGGTACTTTGGTGTTTAATATAGCATATATGTACAATTTTCTGTCCATGTCTATGGAAAAGGAATGGACATCCAACGTGTTCCTCTTCATTTGTGCCTTTCGAAATGTATAGGGTTGGTGATATAAGAGAGAGAGAGAGAGAGAGGCTTTAAGGTGTGGGAACACAACTTCAAACTTATTACTATTATTGTGATGTAATGTTTATGAAGTTACTGATTGTATGCATCATTGTATTTTTTTCAGGAAAAAATGTTTATCTTTTCATTTAAGTATTTTATCAGAATGAGACTTTGTGATTATTTTGTGTTGTGTATAGACTTTATACCAAGGTTGGCTTCACCCGTATTGTTCTCATTTCTATCAAATACAGTATGTTTGGTTTATAATGTAAGGAAAATGTTTAATCAAACTTCATGATAATATGTATTCATCTTCTAACACTGTATTTTGGTGTTTTAGGTACGTCAAAGATTTTTTAAGTTGAACCTTTTTATTCCGCCCTATCTGTTTGACAAAATTTGCAAGTGATCATTCTAATTTATGAAAGATTTTTTTGGTCTAAATTTTAGTTTAATTTATTTCCCTTCTTGATGTTCTTATCATTTTCTCTCCCTATCCCTAAAAGTCATCCTTGAAAGGTTCACTTAGAATGATTGTTGAACGCTATGTCTTCTTTAAGATGTGTCTATTGCGAGGTGAAATGCGTATAAGATTTTTGGCAATCAAAATGGGCACATCAGCTATTTTTTGGATTAAAAGCAGAACGAGAGAAATTATGTGGTCTGGGTATAATTTTCAAGTCATTAACATTCATAGTGTACATTCTTATGTACCTAACGAGTTCATACTATTAGTTGGTGAACATCATTACAAATATCTTTGTAGTGTGTTGTCAGTAATAGTATTTTTACATAACAGGCAAATGGATTCTTGGAATACTTCCGAAGCCAAGAAGAAGGAACTTGGGAAGCTGCTAGATGAATGGTAATGTTTGTTTTAAATTGAAACATTACTGAGCTTCTAATTTTCCTTTTTCTTTGAAGCTAATGATATGTTCAGCATGTGAAAATAAATTATCCTTTATGTGCAGGGCAGTGTACATAAAAAGCAAGTATAGCCCCAAAGGACTACCATCATCCCAGTACCTCACCGAAGTTGGGCCTTTCCTTCAATAGTATTCAAAAAATAGTTCAAATAATGGGGCTTTGGTAGGACATGCTGGAGACTTTGAAAGAACTGATGATTTCTTGCCTATTGTTAAGGGAATCAGAGATCTAGAGAATGATCCTGAGATAGAGAGGGATGTAGCACCATCAAGCCCCAGTTCCCCAGTCAAGGATGCCTTCCAAAGATGATGGTCTGGTAGTATTTTTTCCAGGTAAAATTTGTGTGAAAATAGAAAAATACTGAATCTTGACATATCTTCCCAAGTTTCTTGATAAATTGAGTTTAATTATTTGATATGTTTTAAAACAAAGTTTGATTAAGTTTGAAAAATAATCAGTAGGAATATGGACTTCTTTTGCCTATTCGAATAGTAGTCAATTGGGTATAGAACTTCACTCCACACTATTACATTTAAGCGATCACTATCGTGAAAAAACCGTGACCTTAAAATTAATTCCTGCTCCGGTGTTAGTTTCTCCACAACAGCCAAAACCCATTGTTTCAGCTGACCACTTCCTATTTGTAAGTTCAGAACTGTGTAGCTTTTGAAGATATGAGGGAAAGTACATCAGGTTTTGGCTTTATATTCACCCATATGTTATCAACCCAATCTCTTGAAGTTCTTATATGCTACTTTTGAAGAATCAAGAACCTCTCCTCACCTAAAATAGAAATTTTAAAATAACCAAATCAATTCGACATAGCAAGATGGACAGATCTTTGTTGCTGAATCACAAATTACAAATTTATGAATATCATCAATTGAATTGTAAGATTCAACAAAAATATAAAGAAATAAGAAATGATGTATAAAAGTATAAAATATAATATATTAAATAATAAAACATTATATAATGTAAGATCAATTCTAGGACACGGTACGTGTCTCTACAGCAATAATGTCAGTTTGAATCGTTTTTTATGGGACAATACCCCCAAAGAAAGTACCCAAAGCAGCAAAGAAGATAGCAACGACACTCATGCCTTTAGTTGGGAAGGGATTTAGAGAAGCATTTAAAGTCTATGGAGCACCCAACAGAAAAATCAAATAATGATAGTGAACCAGGAGTGTCAATGAAAAACATGGAACCTAAAAATATATAATCACTATCCTAACCTTTTTGTACCTTACCTAACATTATTTAATCTAAATGAAGGGAAATAAACGACGTTCCATCTTCATTTGACATTATAGTGTCAAAACGATGATGAATTTTAACATTAAAATACTGATGGTAGTTGGTTTAATTAGGATAGTTTCATTCGACATTGGTGAACATGAATATAATCAAAATGAGTTTCTTTATACCTTAACCTTTAAATATTGGATGAGAGGGTACAAAATCTATTATAGTTATGAAGTTTGTTTGATTATTATGTTTTAATGATGTGATTTATTATTAGTGGATAATATTTTAATTTATAAATTTTGCACCGATTCGAAAAATGGGGATTGGCATATTGCTCTGTTTTTTAAATGCTATATTGTTATAGTCTTTATGTTACATATATTTTATGTATATGCATACATTTTTTTGACGTAAGTTTACCTAACTTTCAAAATGACTGTTACATCGACTATCCCGCGCATCGCGCGGGTTTACACCTAGTTCTGAAAAATAATGAGATTATGCAACGATTAAATGTAGTACCCAAAAAAAGTTGAGTCATCTTGTGACTCTGAGATATGTAAAAACTCTCAAAAAGGTGAAAAACTCAAATCTCACTGGTTTTAAGTCTCCTCTAGTGATCTTTTAAGGATTTCTTAAGAATATAGTTACTCTTCAACTTTTGATTGTAACGTGATAGTGCAAATTGCTGAGTTTAGAAATTCATAGTTCAATTACGCTTTAAGAGGTATTAATTAATTATATGTTAAGAGGCGTAATTTTAAGGTCGAACACGGGTATTCCGAGATTTTTTAAAGAGGGATGATACACAATTCATGTCATAAAAATTGATTTTTAACTGCACAAAAAGTTTAAAATCACTTATTTCATTTTTCTAAAAGAGGTACGATTTTGATAAATGTCCCACCCCCAAACAAAAGAGAACACCGTCCTCAATGTTTAAAACTATATATATAAAATAAAAAGCACAAGCTAGGAAAGATATTACCATAATGAACTGCTAATGAAAATGTACCGCATGATGGAGCAGAGATAAAACCTGAAGAATAAATGTGACACAAAAATATGTACAAGTATATAAAGCAGGTGAAAATCAATGGGTGATGTGAAAGACCACCCCCAAACTGGATAAGACTCATACTAAAAAACAATGAACGACGAGATGCCTCCCAGTAGCGCTAAGTTTAACGTCTTCATCCAGACCGAACCATTCTCACCCTAAAGATAAGAGCTAGGAAGGTGCAGGGCGGCAGAAAAATTGGGTGATGAGAATCACCCCCAAACAAGAATGAAGCGTCAGTCTTGTTGGATAAATGTTGAATATGGTCAATGAACTTGTATAGCAAAGTTCTTCACACGATGCAAAGCATCGGTGGACCACACATGGGTGGGGATTAGGGTAATGGTTGGAAAGACAAGGGCGAGGGTGAATAGTCACCGATCACGGGCTTTATTAAGAGTAAAAGTGAGGGCAATAAGGTCCCTATAAGCATGATGCTCGAATTGGATGGAGAGGCAGAAGGGTTTGATAATAGGGATAGGGTGGGCCTCAGAGAAGTTGCATGACGGTTTTGTAAATAGACGATGGTAATGGTTGCACCGTGACACACCAGGGAGCGGTAGCTGGAAAAAATCAACACCATAAGGAAGCGGTGTGCACAAAGTAACAAGCTCGGTGTCACGTAAGGGTAGATTAGCATGCATACTCACACGGATGGTGGGGTCGATGAAAAGTGCACAAATGGGATCGTGGATCACTAGGGTGGAGGGTGGGTGGAGGTGAGGACCTAAATGCATAGATGTGAATAGGTGAGGTGCAATAACAAGATCCAAACCAAGTGGTGGGGTGGAAAGGACAATGGGTTGGTCGGGTGGAATAAATGGTGGGGGAAGATGATCTCACTTGAGAGTAGGAGAGACACACTCCTCACAAGGCTCATAGTGATCCTTAAGGGCATGCGAAGGAGGAGGTGTGAAAGTGAACGATGGAGGGGTCAACTTATCCACCCATGTGTTACCATCAGTGGTGGTGGAAAAATCAAACGAGTTGTCCAAAACCGAGATAGAAGAATCAACATGAATATATAACTCGATGGGAGCCAAACATGGTGGGACAGGATCCATATCCAGAGAGGTAGACACCATCTCGGACTCAATCTCGGGATAGTGGGAAGCAATCGCAGCCGGAGCTAACCTATAAATAAATGGTTCCTTAGGAACACACAAGGAAGTATCAAAAGGTGTAGACTCGGTCATAAATAGGGAAGCTGTGGAAGGGGAAAGGAGAACCTCAATGGTGGGTTCAAGAGGGTAGGGCGTGTAGGATTAGTCTCACAATCAGTGGATAGGTCAACACATTTGGCAACTTGGGGCCTGGACCACCGGGTCGTCTTAACGTCGAGATTCTCAGAAAATTAGGGTTGGTCACACTCAAAATCAGTGGCACAAGATGACACATCATCATCCCACACGAGTGCAACAATGGGTTGTGACTTGGGGTGAAATCCGACTCATTCGAACACTCAAATGCAGTAAACTTATGTTCAAGCCGTTGAAGGTCTTCATTTTAAGATTGAAGAGTGGGCGCGAAATTTTGCAAGAGGCCCCCGAGAGCAGATGTGCAAGGTGGTGGTGGATGTGGACACAACTCGCTAGAAACACTAAGATGTGGAGAATACTCATATGAAGTGTGGTGAATGGGGTCAAGTTGGTTATACAAGGGAGAATCATCTCCGTGAGAGACAAAACGTTGATCATCATGAGGAGCATAGTAAGGGGACTGATAGGTATGAGGTGCACGAGGTGGCGATGACGACAATTGGAAACCGTAAGGATCTAGAACATGGTGTTGGGATTCATATTACATGGAAGGGTGATCTGGCCGCCATGAATAGCTGGGGTACTCATACCCCTCGACATTAGATATGTTGTGATAATACGCCGAGGGTGGGTCCAAAATAGTGTCATATGGATACACATGGTCCATAGTGGGTTCAGAAGGAGTGAAAATAAATGGACACTCATGGGACAAATGATGCACCAGAAAGCAGTGTGTGTACGGCGAAGCATGGGATGGGTTGACACTCATCACCGGAGGCGGTGGAAGATGAGATGTGTGCGTGGACGACACATGAGGATCAACAGTGTGTGATTGAGAATGGAAGCCATGAATTAGTGTATGCAGGTTCGATTCGGGCTCAACGTCCAACAATCTTCGAGAGAAGGGAAAATAACCAAAGTATTTCCGTAAAGGATGTTCTTCGATCATGACGAGAGGAATATTTTTGGAGTTTTAAATATTTTTCAAAAGAAAAAGAAAATATTTTTGTGATTTTTGAAAATAAGAAAAGGAAAATCTTTTTGGCATTTGGAATATGGAAAAAAGAAGAAAATCTTTTTGGGATTTTTGGAAATATGTAAAAAAAGGAAAATATTTTTGAAATTTTCGAAAAAGGGGAGAAAATGGACTCTTGATGTGGACAAACTAATTAAAATCGACTACCTAAATAATTGAATCGGAGACACACGAGTCAAAGAAAAATCCTAACGAGCACGTAGCCAATCATTATCTTCATAATTCGTAAAAGGGGTAGTCAAATTTTAATTAAGTCTGTGGGAGACAAAACTCACGGAATTTATCTTTGTGTTCGCCTGGTGTGAAAATGTGGTCCTATTGGGCTAGCTTGTTGATTGATTTTAAATTTAATGATAGCTAGGGTAGCACACAAGGGATAAGAGAGTGAATTGGGTGATAAAATTCCTTCTCGATTCAGTGAATGGGTCCAGGTCTTAGGTAAATTAATTCATCAAACCATTCAAATTAAGTTCGATGCAAAAATTAAAAGCACACAGGAGAAAATCAGGACACAAAAATTAACTCGCTGACATGAGATTCACAAGGGATAAAGAAATATACCTCGCACGGTTTTTACACACGTGGGGTAAAGACCGAGTTGAGTCGCCTTGGGGGAGATCTCGCCTATCTCAGTCGTCCTAGGAGTCCTACTGACCCAAAGTAGAGAGGCTTCTAAATCCTCGCCTTTGGACGCCCTCTCTCAACCTTGTTCGATTTTCCTTTTCACTTTTTGATTTTTATGAATAATTATTACAATAAATCGGTGTCAAAATGCACCCAAATAAATACAAAGCTTTAAAAATCGTATACAACCAGTTTAAGGAGGGGGAAGAAGGAAGAACTACACTAAAAAAAAATTATATGTCTTCAACTTTGTCTCCACGTCAAGAAAGCAACAACGACACCATTTGATAAGAAGATTTTTATGCGTATGGTCGTTGTCTTCAAAAGTCAATCTCAAAATTCCGTTGAGTACCTACAAAACTTATTTGAAACAACTCGTATTGCGGTACGGGTATCAATCCAACTTCCAAGGTGAAACAGTTATTGCGAAAACTTGTAATTTATTTTTTTTTAAAGATATTTTCTAATTTTTAATTTTTTTTATTTAAAACAACTTCAAGAGGAAATTAACTAATAAATGCTAAAAATTATGAAATGACTAAATAACGAAAAATAATGCTCAATTGAGTGTGAAAAATGTGAGAATATTAAGAGATGGGATTACACCGTATTACCAATTATTTTAATTTCTCAATTTATTAATTTCAAATATTTCGAGATAATATTAAATCGATAATCTAACTCTCGTTGCAATTATAAATTTAATAATATCTTTTTCAGAAAACTAATTTAAAAATGTCACATGATGAAAGATTAAGAACTATACTATTTTCAACAAAATTGCCCCCTAGGATCAATTTAATAAAAACAGTATGAAGTCCCAAATTTTAACACCAGATTAATATTCAAATTTCGAAAAAAACTATCTCTAGTTCGATTCCTAAATTCAAACATTAATTTGTACAATTAATTTACTAACTCTTGTTACATAAATTAATTGGTGACAGTTAAAATTAATTTTCCTAGAATTATAACAATTAATGAATATAATTAATTAACATAATATCCTACACAGTGCATCCCACCCCTTGAACAGAGTGTTTAGCCAAACATTCTCATGTGTGCATAAATAACAATCAATAATATGTCAAGAAGAATATAAATTAAAAAGAGAAGGAAGAAATACGATACGCAATTTTTTCCACAAATATGTCTTGAAATGCACCTTGACATGCATCCAACTTCTTCACAATTATTTGCACTTGATTACAAAAATAAAAATAAAAACTAAACCTAAAATTTATTCTAACACTAAACTATTTTTTTTTGTAGTTTTTTGGATTTTTTTTATGTACATAATATACAGTGTTTGCCTCTCTATTCTTTGTCTCTTACGTCTAATATGAGAGTTCTCTTGAAATGAGATACCTTCTTTGTTTAAATAACCCACGAATAGAGTTTGCTAAGGAGATTTTGTGGGAGTTGGAAAAGCCAAGTCAATTTTTTTTTGCTTGATATGCACGTGGGTTTTATTTTGGCTTTGGGTTGTGGCTCCAAATTTTTCGGATGGCAGGTATGGAGATGGGTTGGAATGGTTCAACTCGGTTTGGGGATTGGTTGCGCGAGATGGGTTCCGGTTTGGGTTTGCTGTGGGTTCAGTGGTCGATTTTTAAGGGATGGCAATATTGTATGGGTCGATGGGTTTAGGCGGGTATAGGTCCTCGAGTTTGGGGCATTCAGGTTTGGGCAGGTGGGCTGCCGGATCGGGCGGCAATGGGTTGGGGCTGAGGCAGTTAGGTCACCGGTGGGTTTGTTGGTTTAAGGGGTTTTAGGTATAGCAGGAGGTATGAAGTAAAAAGGGGTTTGTGTTGTTATGGAGGTTCATGGTGGGTTAGAGATGAGAGAGAATTAGGGTAGGTTGAAAATGGGTGAGGGTTGGTTTGTGTGTGGTAGGGTGTATGAGTGTAGGGTGTGGATGTGGGTGTTATTTAATTTGGACACCTAAAAAAAATAACCTAACTAACTAACTAAAAAAATAAAACTAACAAACTAAAAAATTAAAATCAACTAAAAAAAATAAAATCCTAAACTAAAAAAATTCAAATAATAAAACAAAAGAAATAAAGCTAAAAATCTCATAATAAAAACTAAAGTCCTAAAAAAATGTAAAATCTAATAAACTAAAAATAAACTCCTAATAAAATAAAATAAAATAAAATAAAATAAAGATTAAAAACTAAAAAATCAAAATAAAACAACACAACATAAAAAGTAATATAAAAATAGAAAATAAATCCTAAATATAAAAACGACTCAAAATAAAAATAATAAAAACGCAACTAAACACACACGAGGCTCGGGTATGGACTGGACTTGGTGTAGGCTTAGGTTTGGTCCGGGGATAGGGTTTGGGGCATCGGAATGCATCGAAGCAAGCTCAACGGGACTTCATCATTCACAATCGCTTTGATTTCTTCAATCCACACTTTTTACCGCTAGCTTGTCGCAATTGACTTGATTTAGCATTATTTGATGCTGCAACTGCGTATTGACCTGCAAAATGATAAAATATGAACATAAGGCCAATTTTAATAAAGACGATCGACTAAAATGATTCTATTTGGGGCATAAAATAGACACTTTTGGGTGCTTATCAATACGCTAGGTAACAGAAATGTCCCTTCCTTTAATGGCCTTTTGTGTGACATAAACAATGTCGAATTTGGCTAATATGAGGAACCATCAGGCCATGCTTCTTTATAAAGTAGGTTTCACAGGATCCATTCGAAACACGAATTTCTTGGGAAATATGAGCATGTAGTGTCGGAGATTCTGAGTGACCAAAACTAAGGTGACACATTCCTTTTCTAATGTAGTGTAATTCATTTCATATCCTTCCAACTTCCAACTGACGTAGGCAATGGTTTTCTCTTTGCATGACTCTTTGATGTTTTGGTATGAAATAACCCCAATATCAGTATCGATGATGGTTAGGTATAAAATAAGAGGTAGTTTTTGTTGAGACACGAGGCCCCCAATTTTAAAATCTTTCACTTTCAAAATCAATTTCCTTTTAAAGATGCGGAATAAAGATGGTTCAATTAAACAAGTACATAAACAACAAATTTTAAATTCTTCACAACTTAAAATTATACCAAGTGAAATTATATTAATCAACAAATACATATTTCACTTAAAACAACTTAATTCAATCCAAGTCCTAGAAATTTACCTAACTTATATTTTCGATATTACCAAAATAGGCCAAACCAATTTTAACAATTTAAACGATGACTTGCATTAAATTAACATATACCTAAATTGAAATTAACACCAATTTAAGAAAGTAGTGATTTAAACCAATTTTATCTTTTTATCTAAGCATGCATCTAATGTGAGTTTTGCAAAATATAAAATAAACAAATAACCATTACGTCGCGATGTACGAGGAAAAATTCACAACGAAAAAAAACCTCAGACTGCCCTAGCCTTAAGTCCACTAAGTACGGAATTTACAATTACAAGCAAGATGACTTACAACACTCGACTCAACTCCTTCAAGCCCCGACGCATCTTCTTGCAACTACCTATACCTAGCCGACAATCCCGGACTCCACCGGAACCTTGGAATCCACCAATGAAGCTTTAGAAATAACCGTCAACCACACATGGTGCCTTTAACCATGTGAGAATGCCGTAGCAAAACAACAAGACTTCTTCTTCGTGGGATGTAGAAGCAAACCCAAACTCTCTTTTACGATAGAGATAAATCCGTGCCAAATAAACTCTCCAAGTAAGATGTATATATATATATATATATATATATATAGATAGAAACTTGGATTACAACAAACAATTGGGTGTAAACTTGGTTTTGTTCTTTGAATAATTCAATTTGAATAACAAACACCAAGGGAACTTTTTATGAAAGGATTAAGCTCTCAAAAACTTTCTAGGAGATGGAAAAAGTTCTTAGAAAAAATCTGGTCCCGAAGTCATTAAATTCTGTGAAAGAGTAGTGGGACAAAGTAGTGGGAAAGTGCCAAAAAAATGTCAAAAACTGTTCACGTCGAAATCTCGTTCGAACGACATTTCGGTCGAACAAACTATCTAACGAAGTTCCAGTGGAAAGTCGTTGGCAAACCTCGTTCGAATCACAATTTCGAACGAAAAACCAGAAAGCTTAAAAATTCAATTTTAGCCCATAAACTCTGCTTTAAAGTTTTAAATAAGCCTTCTGAAAATAAACATCAGTTTAAAATAAAAGTACGTCCTTTATAAACATATTCCAAGTCTACCTATATATACTCACTCAATACTATCCTATGACACAAATGTTTTTGTCTGGAATTGATCCAACACGACATTAAGACTCAATTAGAAATTTGTGTCCTTACAGTTTTGGTTATGATAGCATGAGCACCGATTGTTAGGCAAGGTACAACTTAATTTTATCGAAGGCTTATTGGAATATCTCATTCTAGAAATCAATTGTATCCTTTTAAAGGAACTTGAAGATAGGTTCGTAGATGGATGTGACTTGGGTGATGAATCAACTGATTTTATTGAAGTCTTCCTAAAAAACCTCACACTTCTTTCTTAGTTCGAGGCGATGGAATTTTGAGGATTTGTTTGAATTTTACAGGTTCTACTTTGATTCCCTTATCGCTGACCATAAGGCCTAGGAGTTTCCTTCTGGTGACACCGAAGATGCATTTTTGCGCATTGAGGTATATTTGGTACTGTCATAGCCTTTGAAGAATTTCCTCAAGGAAAATGTGTGACCTTATCGAGTTTTGGATTTGATGGTCATGTCATCAACATATACTTATAATTCCTTATGGTTGAGGTCATGGAAGTTGGTAATGGTTTCCTTTTGGTATGTAGCTCCAGTATTCTTGAGAACGAAAGGTCTGGAAGTGTACCAAAAGGTTCACTACAAGGTAGTGAAAGAAATTTTCTCTTGATGATCGGGATGCATCTTGATTTGATTATATTTGATGAATCCATAGCCAAATGAATTGAGGTATAACTGGTAGTGTTGTCAATGATCATATTGATGTTTGGAAGAGGATATTCATCCTTTGGGGAAGCTTTGTTCAAATCACAATAGTCGATGCACATGTATACTTTCCCTTCAGATTTTAGCACAAGGACTATGTTAAAGAGCCAAGTCGGGTATTCAACCACGTGAATAAAACCTATGTTTAACTTTTTAACCATTTCATCTTTAACTTTGATGGTTGATTCGGGTTGAAGCTTCATCAACTTTTTCTTGACAACCTTGAATTCAAGGTATGTAGGGATCTCGTGTTGCACAATTTCAGATTAATGTCTGGCATGTCACTGTAATACCATGCTAATATGTCCATGAATTACTTTAAAAGCTCTTGTTAAAGGGTAGTGAGACTAGGGTCTATGAAGATATGGAAAGGGTGAGGCGTGACCCACTCCATTGGAGGCTGCCTTCAAGGTTTTCAGGCACTTCTAGAACAACCTCTGGTAAAACCTTCCTTATCTAGTAATAATGGAACTCAAACTATAGCCCACTCCCTACAAGGAGGTGACCTTCACCAAAATAATAGTAACTTTTCCCAAAAGAAACTCCTGAGAGTGATGGCTGTCAGGGTGGAGTAAAGGAACAAAGCACTTTACACTTAGAGAGAAAGACCAGGGATAGAACATTAGTGGTATGGAGTGATTTTGATAGAGTAATAGTGTGACTTGAGTTATGATCTTGACTTGACCTTGCCCAGGGGTCCTATTTATACTTGGGCACAGGGCTAAGTTGGCACTTTTTGAGATCCAAAAATGAGGGGGTTGGTGAGGGACAAGGTCTGTAATGTACCTTTTGTCCCTACCTGTGTGCAACCGCCTGTCTCCTCTAACAGGAGCCATCTGGTGTGAACCAAAGTCAAAAAGAAAATGTGCTTGTGATTGAGGACAAAATATTTGATTTGGTGAATATCATTTTAAAACAGTAACTTATTGTACAAACTTTGTAAACTTAAGGAGGGGCCTCTACGACCGCCTCCTCTAAAATCTTTGTAAACTCGAGGAGGGAGATACCAAGAACCACCGCCTCTAAATTCATTTTTCAAACTCTTCATTTATTTTGAGAAACCCTTGGCTGCTCACCTCAATTGTGATTAAGTGTGGACTATGTGAGGACTGGGTGACTACTAAGTCTGTTTACTAGTGTTTTCTCAATCTTAAAGTGTTAATCAGTTGAGCTTGCTCAACAAACCTTGTTCCTCTGCCCCAAGCCAAAACTCCTAGGAGATCCCATCTTGCCTAGTTGAGCCATGCCTGCTCAACTAAGCTACCTATAATATAAAACCACATGATAGTATTTCGCTATTCATATGAGAAACAAATAGTATTTCTCTATTCATATAAGCAACAAATCTTGGGGAAGAGGTCACTCTAAATGAACCTCCTCACCCACTGGTTCTATTATGTAGAATATTCTAATTTCTGGGGACGAGGAGCTCCTTGTAGTAGGCTTCCTCAGCAAGCTTTATTTTGTGGGTTTTTTGAGTTATATGGGATGAGGGACCTTTTCTAATGAGCTTTCTCGCCCAAATTCCAAATTATGAATTCTGGGAACTTTGGGGCGAGGAGCCCTTTTTGGTGGGCTTCCTCACCCAAGCTTAACTTGTAAACTTTGTATAAGTTGGGGGCGAGGAGCCATTCTTGGTAGACCTCCTCGCCCAACATTTGTCTTTGTGGATTATTGGACACACTGAGGCGAGGAACCCTTCCTTGGGCCCTCCTTGTCTATCTTTCAATTCTGTGAGCTTTGGGACGAGGAGCCCTTTCTGGGCCCCTCCTCGCCCATTGTTCATTTTTGTAGTTCTTGAGGAACTTGGGGCGAGGAGACCTTCCGGGGGCCCTCCTCGCCCAAAATCTAATTTTGTAAACTTTAGGATACTAGGGGAGAGGATCCCTTTCTGGGCCCCTCCTCGCCGAAGGTCTATTTCTGTGAGTTTTAGGACATTTGCGGCAAGTAACCCTTTTTGGCACCCTTCTCGCCCCAACTCTATTTCTGTGAGCTTTAGAACATTTGGGGTGAGGAGCCCTTTCTGGGGCCCTCCTCGCCCATTATCTTTTTTTGTGAGCTTTGGGGAATTTGGGGCGAGGGGCCCTTTCTGGGGCCCTCCTCGCCCAAGCTCTTGAGCTATAAAGTGTGTACCCCTCAAC
Source organism: Sambucus nigra (assembly GCA_949130495.1). Lineage (NCBI taxonomy): Eukaryota > Viridiplantae > Streptophyta > Magnoliopsida > Dipsacales > Adoxaceae > Sambucus > Sambucus nigra. The sequence goes on along the minus strand of OX422210.1, from coordinate 137,214,702 downwards.
ATTTATCCCTTTAGATAAAAATCGGTGTGCTAGGTATACCAAAGGTTTTTGTAAGCAATGATTCATTTATGTCTTGGAATTTGAAACATCATTATTGCATTAATTAGACCTGTCGCTTCAGCCTAATTTTAGGGTCTCGAGGTGGCACGTGTAACTTGGGGAACACACCTATCATTATTGGAAAATATTCAGTATCCTTTTTTATTGGCAGTCTGTGCGTGTCATAATTGGTATAAAAAGTTTTTTTTAACTTTCCTTATTTTTTTACCTTTTCGTTTGTTTTTAAACTCAATTTTCTTTATAGAGAGAGAGAGAGAGAGAAAATGTTAAGGTCCTCCATAGCCATTTTCATGTTTTTCTTGCCTTTACTCACTCAAATGACTTTCTCGTCTTCCCATAACCCCACCTCCACCATCGTCGCAACCACTAGTGAGGTATTGGTGGGATCATTGCCCATTTCTATCACTATTTCCATCGGCTTGGCCACCGAAGTTGCCATCGTGATATCAGAGGTTTTATGCCCTTCACCTGATACTTTTTAACCTTCGTCTGTTGAAGTTACCCCTTTGGGTTCTCCTCGTCTGCTGCTGCGTTAGCGACAGGGGCTTCCTCGCCTATAGGTTTTTTTTTTAGGAAGGGTTCCTCATTTAGGAATTCCTCGTCGAGGGAAACTTTCACTACTGATACCTCCTTGCCTACTGGGGTGTCAGTAAACATTGGGGCCTCCTCGCCCATGGGTATTTTTACAAGAAGGGGTTCTTCGTTTGACAGGGTCACAGGGGCCTCCTTGTACAGAGGAACCATCACCACTGGGATCTCCTCTCCTGATGGGGTGCTTACAACCATTAGGGCCTACTCATCCATGAGCCTCCTCTCCACCAGGACTGATTCCTCATCCTCTCCTATTATTTATTCCAAGTCTCAATGGGAATATCTGGCTTCTCGTCAAAATAAAGAGATTTTGGGATTTATTGTCTCGCGACCTATTTTGGTGGGGAGGACACTTTTATGACTTCGCTTGAAAATTTTGAGAAGGATTTTGTAGCGAAGATCAATGATTGACCCCAGGTGGGTCTAGATGAGTCCTCTGACCTTCCCATAGTTCTTCCTGATTCAATACTTAGGGTGCGAGTGGTCAGGGGTGATTTTCCCCATTCCAATAATGAGTTCAAGGAGTGTGAGGGCGCCACAGAAGAATGGGGTCTATGGGTGGATCATATCTTGTCCACTCCTATATACAGAGCTGTTATTGAGAGCCTTGGTCTTCTGACCACTATTAACAGTCTCAAAACTTTCTTAATTGCCAAACAAAAGCGAGCTTTTACTTTGTTGACATCTCGTTAGAGTAGGGATTCTCACACCTTTGTTATCAGTTGGGGTGAGTTTACTATTAATTTGGAAGATATTTGTAAGCTACTTGCTATGGCCTACTTAGGCAGTCATATCCTTACTGATGGATTTGAGGATGAGGTTGAGGAGTAGATGGTGGGCGAGATCCACTCCGCTTTAGGTGAGTGCTTGAAGTATGTAGATATCAATCTGACTGGGACCACCAAGCACTCTTTCACTAAATGGAAGAAGTATTGGTTTAAGTATTTAGAGTAGCTTCCCATGGGGGAGAGCTCGAGTAGGGCTTTGAAGAGTCAGGAAAGACCAAAAATTAACTCCCCCTCACACTTGGCAGTGTTTTTTTTATCACTTTTCTGAGTAGATTTCTTCTCACTGGGAGGCCAGATGACTCTCCCTGTGAGCTTTTGTTTAAGATTTCTATAAGGCTTGCTCGAGGGAGGGCAGTCCCCCTCACAGCTTTAACTCTGGGTCTTTGTATACTTGGTTAGATAGGACTCATGTGGACGTTGAGCACTCTTGTAGTCATTACGACGCTATCAATTTTTCCAACACTTTTATCATTATGTCATTCTTGTTTGAGAGTTTGCCCTAGAGGCTAGATCTTGCCACAATGGAGTTGCTCGTGCTGAAAGATGGCACAAGAAGACTCCTAAGACTTCTCTAGGTTCTTGGATAGACAATATCGATAAATTTCTTCCAGGCCCTACTGCAAGATTATTGGAGGTATTTTTTCTTGGCATTCCTTCTCAGCTACTGGGGGAACTTTTTATTGCCCTGTTGATGCGGAGTCTATTCCTACCTGCCCCCATATTTCTGTGGTTATTATGCTTCTTCCTTGCACTTTGCCTTCCCTCACTGACTCGGGTTAAGGTGTGGAGTTCTACCACTTTGAGAAAGTGAGGAGGCAATTTGGTTATGACCAAGGGGTTCATACCCCATGTTTATCCTTAGAGCACCTCCCCTTCCTAGCTATACCTTGAGGCTTTTTACAACTTCACATTTGAAGGGGTGGTTGATAGGGTTGGTCATTTGGGAAATTATTTATACCTTCGCGAGATTACCTGCCCTCCTTCACTCGCTCATGGTTCACCCTTTGAAAGAAGGAGGTGCTATTGATCCAAAATTATGTAAGGGATTTCCCTCGTGAGACTATTTATACAAAGATTACTAATAATGATAGGTATTTGGGTAAGAGGACCCAAAGGTCAATGTGGCACCGAAGTACCATCCCTAAGACTCCTCTCGAGCAACTCACTCCAATCTTGGTGAGGCCTCTTCTTGACGAGTCTATTTATTCCAAGAAGCCTGAGCCTCAACTTGCTAGGCCCTAGTCGAGGAGTAATTCAATAGTCGTTGCATCAAAGAGGAAGCATCCCAACATGGATGTTTCTAGTTTCATACCAGCTACCATTACCCCTGCTACCACTATTATTTCTAGGGGTGGACAAAAAAAAGACCGACCCGAATGGACCGATTGGACCGAACCGAAAATCAAGGCTATTTTGAAACCGGTCCGAAAATCGGTTCACAAAAACTAAAAACCGATTAAACCGGTCCGGTCCGCGGTCCACTATATTAAAAGACCGATTTGGACCGGACCGAACCGATTCCCATATATATATAATACAAATAATGTTATTGTGTTGCTTATGTATAGTTTTTGAATTAATGTATATAACTTATGAATTTAATTTGGAACTTTTTATATATGTATAGACATTTTTTTATTTGGGTTAAAAAACCCCATCTAAATATCACTTGGAGTTTCGAGTATTATTTTTTTGTATATATATTTGTGAGAAAAATAGATAAAAACATTCATAAAATGTACATATATATAAAATAGGGTCAGGACCGAATTTTACCCCGGACCGGACCGAAAAAAGCATGGACCGAATTAGTAGGTTAACCGAATTAATCGGTCCGGTCTCGGTCCAAAAAAATTGAGGACCGAATATTCGGTCCGGTCCAAAAAATAGGCAAAACCCGGACCGGACCGGACCGTGCCCACCCCTAATTATTTCCACTATTATCGTTGTTGCTCCTACTCTCCCCCCTCACCAGTAAGAACTAGGCTGAATAGGAAGAATAAGAAGACTAGTACTGGGACTTCTGCTCCTTATCCTGTGCTAGACCAGGGGTCTGACACTGATGACCTTGGAGTAGAGGATATATATAAGACTGTGCGAAAGCAAGGCTACGAGGCCCTTGGGCTATCTACTGAGGGAGCTTCTATTACTTCCATTCCCATAGTTTAAGGTACTATAACTCATTCCCTTTTACTTTGCGAATCTGACTTTTATGGGGTCTCACTTGTTGTTCCCCTTCTCTATTATTTGAAGAGGAACTAGTCGATTATAGAATCACTCCCTCCTATGATGATGGAGGTTCATCTTCGAATGAGACGAGAGTCACTAACCCTTATGATGATCATCACTTTGATACTTCTTCTTTGTTACCAGTTTTGGAGGAGTCTTCTGGGGAGGGCACCTTGATAGGGTCCCATTCTTCCTCTAGTCCTACTACTGGAGAGCTACCGTATGGGAAGACCGCCTACACTACCGGTGTAAATCTTTTTCTTAACTTATTTATTACTATTTTACTGTCTATTTTCGTATACATAATTCAGCTATGGCTTGTCTTTGTCTTTGCGGTATTTCTAGGGTGTCTCTGTTGCAGCGAGCGATCCTGCACCTTCACCTTCTGCCCGGGGGCCTTTTTTTAGGGCTAGGAATTCCATGTTGGCATCATCTTTGGGATTATAAAAGGAGGTTTGTCACTTCCCTCTGCCCATTCATTACTTCCTTTATTATTTTTTTATTTTTTTAATTAATATTTTCTCTACTCCTTTTGAACTCTAGTAGCTCTCTACTGTGTTCCTGACGTCGGCGAGGAATTCTTCAATTTCCTCTTCTTCGGTTCAAGTAAGCATTAGTTCCCCTGAGTCTTTTATCTTTTACTTGTCATATTTTGAAATATATCTTTTGCAGTCAACTTTTATTGTGTATGCAAGTAACTGTTTCTCTTAGTCGCCTTTCCTCACTTCCCCCTTCCTCTGTGGTGAGAGGCTTCTCTGCCCAGCTACCTGAGGTAATCTTAGCTTGTCTTCTTCATTAACTCTATCCATTTAATAACATTCTCTATACCTATGAATATATTATCTCTGCTTGCTTATTTATATAGGGACCTTCTATGAACGGTCCTCCTTCTACTGAGGGAGCAATGCCATCCTCATGAGGCACTGCTCTCGGTATATTACCTTCAGGGAGGATTCCCATTTCTTGGGTTTTTGTGCCCACGGACCCTAGGCTTCACATCCTGCCTCTACCTTCTTGGCTTATTTTCACCATTGCATCCAGTGGGCCTATCATATTGGTTAGCTCCACCTCTAAGATATTTCTTATTCCGGTAAGAACCCCTTTTTTTCTTTCTTTATGTTTAGTTTCCTGAGGGTTTTTGCTATAACCATACTGTCGCGCCCGACGCTACTATCCCACTGGTCATCTTCCCTCCTTCCTCTTTAGAGGGGATTTAGGTGCGCTTATATTTAGTCTTTCATTGTCTCTAATTCATGCTCTTGAACCATTAAAATTTCATTTTCATATTGTGTTTTCTGTTCATTTTATTTTATTTACCAGTTGGTTGGGGACACCACCCCCACCAGTTTCTTCGGTTCCCCATTTAGTAGTCCATCCTACTTGCGGGGAAACCCCTGAGGTTGCACATGCTCCAGCTAACCTGGCTAAAGTCCCCTTATCTGAGGGGCTTGTCCCTAGTTCCACATGACCAATATCGGTATGCTCAATCTTCACAAACTCTTCTTCCTATCTTGATTACACATCTATGCATGATACACCTTTTTTTATTTAAAATATTTGTAGATGTAGTCCATTTACTTGCGGGATTTATATTTGAACTCCCAGATGTGTGGTCTGCCAGTTTCTGTGCTTGAGGAAACTTTGGCTACCCCTCCAGTTAGTACCACTCTTCCTCCGACTGCAAAGGATTCTCTGGCAGGGATCTCAATAGAGAGCTCCCAGGTAAATACTTAATCTAGTTGGATCTTTGAACTTACATTCTCTATGTAAATACTTGCTAGCATTTACGTGTTTCCCTATTTTCAGGTTAAGGCAGTGGTTACTCCTTTAGTTGTGGAACAACCAAGGAAAGCTACTGTGAGTCAGGTATTATACTGTCATACCTTACTCTATCTTTATTCCCCCTTTTCTTCTTACTTTTACTACGCAAGTGGTCTTACTTTCACATTCCTATTTCCTTATTTTTTTGGTCAGGAGGGTGGTAGTTCCAAGTCCCGCGGGACCTAATATGAGTGCTATAATACGCACTCCCCCGGTATTAAACTGACATGCCTGAGTTTTTTCTATCTGTTTAAGTTAGTAACTTTCTCTTATTTTTGTTTTTAGGAAAATAAGATACTAACATTTACCTTTTCACTATTAGGCTGGTACTCAAGGCTATGTGGCTCCCCCTCACTTTGGTGACAGCATATTGACCCCCCTAGGATTTGGGGTAGGCCTTCAATGACCTTTATTTTAATTCGAAAGTGAATGACCACCTCCTACTTCTTTTCTTCTCTACGACTTATCCCTTGTTACTTTCCCTTCTGCAAGATCCAATTGATGAGCCCGCTGAGGCCACTGGGGAGGCTGGCCAGAGTTCTGAGGCGACTAGTAATGTTGGCTATGATGAGTATTCCTCTGTTCCTCTCTCAGAGCTCAAGTCTCACAACACTGGTTATGATGACATAGAGGTGGAGGCTCCTGGTGCATTTATGAGTGCATTGTGGCATTCAGAGTTGCCCTCCCTATTTCGTGCTCAGGAACGGGAGGTATTGAAGCTGCTTCTAGATCACCATCCTAAGACTTTCACCTCCAAGAGCTTCCTCAACATTGACAGCCTTACAGTCTTTAATTTGAAGTCCTTAGCTATCCATTTCCTTGAGTTCCTATCTACCCCTCCCACTGATGTGACTGCTCGGAGGGTCTCGTTGTTTCTCCAGGCTCTTCATGATCTTCGGTGTTTCTATCATTTCTGGTTTCATTGCCTTGAAGTTTTAGTTCGTCATTTTCTTGAAACCACCTTTAGGAAGATGATGAAGCTTCATACTTCTCATTAGACTAGGGAGCAGCAACGTCAGGCTGAGGCCGCTCGAATTCAGACTCGGATTCAGTTTTTACACGCTAAGTTGGAAAAGCTGGAGGCGGGTGCTGTTGAGGATGAGGCTCGGATAACTGGGTTAAAGGAGCAGCTCGTTGAGGAGACTGGCCCCTCTTATGCAGACTTTCGCTCCTGCTAGAATCTATTTTTCATGTTATCTAATGGATAGATAGTTTGGTTGTTTAAACTTCTTTTTCTATACTTTTTCACATGTAAAGGACTTCGTCGTTATTAATGAAAAAGTATGTTTACTGATTTCTTTCACTTTGCTCATATGCTTCTATCTCAACCTTGGTATCTTCTTACTAAGGCTTGTTCTAATATCTCCTCTAGCTGTGTGGTATTTACTTTTTTTTTACATGAGCAAGTAACATTTTTAGAACTCCCCCCTTTAACTGTGGGGTACTTGCATTTTATCTAGGCAAGTAACATTTTTTGCATCTATCCCCTCTAACTGTGGGGTAATTGCATTTTGTCTAGGCAAGTACATTTTTAGAATTATCCCCTCTAACTATGGGGTACTTGCATTTTATCTGGGAAAGTAACATTTTTTAGATCTGTCCCCTCTAACTACGGGGTGCTTGCAGTTTATCATGGCAAGTAATTATTTTTTAGAACTGTCCCCTTTAACTGTGGGGTACTTGCATTTTTTATCTGGGAAAGTAATCATTTTTTAGGGCTGGGAGATAAAGGGTTAGCTCTTCGCCTTCCCTTAAATCTCTTTCTTTTTTTTTGAGAAATTAGAGCAGGGGAATGTAAGTCCCCTTTTGCTCTATTCTTTATATGAGCTGGTGAGATAAGGCTTTTTCTTTGAGAACAGAAGCTAAGGCTTGCTCTCAAAAAGAAAAATAAGTTTGCTATGTGATAATAGCTTTTTGCGTGTGATCGTTGTTGTACGGTCGTTGTCTTCAAAAGTCACTCTCAAAATTTTCTTAAGTACATACAAAACTTGTCAAAAAAAAACTTGTATTGCGGTAAGTACGGGTATCAATCCAACTTCCAAGGTGAAACAATTAATGTGAAAACGTGCAATTCCAAATTTTTTATTAAAATATATATATTTTTAAAACAATTTCAAGGGAAAAATTAACTAATTAAATGCTAAAATTATGAAATGGCTAAATAAGGAAAAATAATGTGTAATCGATTGTGAAATATTTGAGAAGGTCAAGAGATTGGATTACACTGCATTTTCAATTATTTTAATTTCTCAATTTATTAATTTTGAAATATTTTGAGATAATATTAAATCGATAATCTAACTCTCGTTAAAATTATAAATTTAATAAAATCTTTTTCAGAAAATTAATTTAAAAATGTCACACGATGAAAAATTAGGACTACACTATTTTCAGAAAATTACCCGCTGAGATCAATTTAACGAAAAAAATATCAATCCTCAAATTTCAACACCGAATTAATATTCAAATATCGGAAAAATCTATCTCTAGTTTGATTCATAAATTCAAACATTAATTTGTTTAATTAATTTACTAACTCTCGTTACATAAATTAATTGGTGACGGTTAAAATTAATTTACCTAGACATATAAAATTAATGAAACCAATTAATTAAATTAATATCATTCGCAGTGCATCCCACCCCTTGAATGGGGTGTTTAGCCAAACATTATCATGTGTGCATAAACAACAATAAGTAATATGTCGAAAAGGAAATAAATTGAAAAGAGAATGTAGAAATACAATACGTAATTTTTTCCACAAATTTGTCTGAAATACGCCTTGACATGCGTCCAACTTCTTCACAATTTTCAGCATTTAACTGCAAAAAGAAGACTAAAAACTAAACCTAAAAATTATTCAAAAGCTAAATTAATTTTTTTGTTTTTTTCTGAATTTTTTTCATGACCTGTACATAATATACACCCTTTTTATCTCTCTTGCGTCTCTTTTTTTTCTTCTGATATGAGAGTCTTCCCCCCTCTTTTTAAGTCAGCCTTCACGTTTTTTTTTATAAGCCACGATTCCTTCTATGTTTGATGAGAGAATTTTATGGGATTTCAAAGATTAAGTCAAAAGATGGTTTTTGAATAATTACTCGTGACTTAGTTGGATAGAGATTGGCAGTGGATTTGTTGGCTCCTGATTTTGTGAGATGTTAGTTGAAAGGGATATGGGTTTACTGGGTCAGGTAATGGGTCGGAGTTTCAAGGGTGATTTTGGGTTGGAATCGGGTCAAGGTTGAAGGGGTGATGTCGGATCCATGGGAGATGGTAGCGCCGTGGGGGCTGTCTCCAGCGGGGCTGAAGATGGGTAGGCTTAGTGTGGGGGCCGGTGGGTTCGAGCAAGTGGCTGGCCGCGGCAGGGGGCTGGACGATTTTGTTTGGGTCACCATTCAGTGAGGTCGTGTTGGGCTGCTAGGTTGGATATATGTCGGAGGTAGCACTGGCAAAATTATGGGTTGGGCCTAATTTGGGCGGGCCAAATATGGGTTGGGCTAAATGTGGGTTGGGCCAAATATGGGTTGGGTTAAATGTGGGTTGGGCCAAATATGGGCGGACCAAATATGGGTTGGATCAACCCATTATTTTTTTACTAAATTAAGTATTACAATTCGAGGTATATATAAAAAAAACTCATATTTTACTCATAACTTTTTAAAATGAATATTATATTTGATTTGTATCTTTTAAAATTGGGCTCCATATTTGATTTCTTGCTTTGAAATATGGGCCCCATATTTAACTCATAGCTTTGAAATATGGGCCCCATATTTAACTCACAACTTTTAAATATGGGCCCCATATTTAGATGCTTGGCTAATATGGACTGTTTTATTATTTGGGCCACATTTTGCCACTACTAGTCGGAGGTAGCAGGTAGTCTGGGTCGCCGGAAAAGGAGCTAGGCAAACCTATGCTGGACGAAGGATGTTGGTTTCGGGTTATGGCGGTTTCGGGACCGAAGTTGGGAAAATAGTATGGAGATGGGTTGTTTGGCAGCTATGGTAGGGATAAGGAAATGGGTTTGATAATGGTGGTGTGTGATTTTGGTGGTGGGTTTATGATAATGGAGGGAGGTGAGAGAAAGAGAGTGTAGGAAGAAGATGAATAGGGTATGTTGAGGTGTGGTGGAGGTCTATGATAGTTTGGTGTGGGTGAGGGGACTGGTTTGTGGGTATTAGCTCACATGTTAGTATGATGTGTGTGTGTGTGTTTAATTTGTACCCCTAAAAATTAACACGACCTAAAAAAAATAAAACTAAAACTAAAATAAAAAAAAAAAACTTAAAATCTAATAAACCTAAAAAAACTAACATCTCAAAATAAAAATTAAAAGACACTAAATAAAAAAATAAAAATAAAAATAAAACTCTATTAAAACTAAAAAAGAATATTATGTACAGTTTAAGGTCCTAGAAATAAAGATTAAGAATTAAAATCAAAATAAATAAATCCTAGAAAATTCTAAAATAATTCCTAAAAATAAAAACGACACAAATAACAAATCTAAAAAATAGTAAAGGTACAAACTCAACACAAAATAGGCTCGGGGTATGGATTGGTCTTGGTTAGGGCTAGGTTAAGGTTACGGGACTGGTTCGGGGCATCGGAACACATCTCGGGGCAAGCTCAATGTGGACTCAGACTTCGCGGTCTCATTTGATTTCTTCGATGCAAGCTTTTAACCGCTTCTGTGTCGCAATTAACTGATTTTAACATCATTTAACACTGCGACTGTTGATTGACCTGCAATATAGATAAATACAAATATAAGGCCATTTTTAATTAATATAAGGGACTAAAATGAATCTATTTGGGGGATAAAGTACACACTTTTTGGTGCTTATCACTATGTATATTTTTTTTATAATCATGACTTGGAGGACGTCCTCCTACTGGCCTGGTGACAAGATTAAAAATCATTTGTCTAATGTGCTTGGAGCGACTTCGTTCAGTATCTTTTCTATCGGGATGGATGTACCCCCCAAGTGTAGTGAGCAAAGTTCTATCTGGGACTCTCCTCTACTCTAGCAGAGAGAGTTAAAAATGTATATGTATATATATTTTGGTTTATATATCTTATGCCATAAGCAAAAAAATGATAATCATCATGCAATGCTAAAAAAAGAGTTGCCATTCATTTCTATTCATTACATGTATCATTTACAAAATTATATTGCTCTTATAATTTTACAAAAAATAACTTGTCTTGTACTAGAGCAAGCTATTCAAACCTTTCAAGAGAAACTAAAGATTTTCCTTTTAGGCGTAATACATGTTTAACCACTTGCAGTTGATGGACTAGAGGAAATCACTCTCTGGCTCTGAAATCTAGAAATAACTTGACTTGCCTACCCCTCTGACGACAAAGGGACCTTCCCAATTGGGTTTGAATTTTGATGACGACATTATGCAGAGTTGGTGAATGGATGCTCACAAGACTAAGTCTCCCACCTAGAACTCCCTGGGCTTGACCAAGTTTTCATAGGCTCTAGACAGTTGTTGGGTGTAGACTTTGAAGTTCTCCTTCGGTTTGTCTCTATGCTCGTATAACGACTTCAACTGCACATGCCGTGGGTTAAGTATGAGTCCATTGCTGAGAGTAACTCTAGCTGAGGGTACAACCAACTCCACTTGTAGGACATCTTCGGTCCCATATACTAGGGAGAATGGAGTGAATTTTTGAAGTATGATAAGCCCATAGCACCATAGGCAAATTCCCATCCCATGCCCTTACATGTCCTCCATCATTTTCTTCAAGATATTTATCAGGGTCTTATTGGTAGCTTTCGCTTGTCCATTACCCTTAGGGTAGGATATGGTTGAATTGTTGTGCATAATTTTGTACTTGTCTGTGAGGCGGGCCATCTCCTTGCATACGAACTGCTTCCCATCATCTGTTAGAATAACCTTAGTTATGCCAAACTTGCATATGATATACTCTTTTATAAACTGGGTTACCACTTGTGCAGTCACCCTTTTTAGAGGGATGGCTTCTGCCCATTTGGTGTATAATTTTGTAGCCACAATGATAAAAGTTTTTCCATGAGAGGTTGGGTTGATCTTTCCAACTAAGTCAAATGCCCATGTGTGAAAGGGATAGGGAGCGGGCAGGCTTTGCAAGATGATGGAAGGGGCATGTATCATGTTGCCATGTACTTGATAGGCTTTGCACTTTTTCACATATTTAATGTAGTCAGCCTCCATAGTTGGCCAATAGTACCCCAACATCATCAGCTGATCATACAGTTTGGCACCCCCATATGAGAGGGCTCATGATCTTATTTCAGCACCTTCTCTATGTCTTATTTAGCTATGCATCTCAAGTCCTTCTCGTTATACTCTTTTCTATAAAGCACCCCTTCCACCAAGTAAAAATGAGCTATCCTTTTTCACAGATAAATTTCATCTGCCCTTTCTGAGGGAAACTCTCCATCTCTCAAGTATGCAACATATGGCTGCCTCCAATCTTCAAAGGCTTCCACAAAGTTGGCTTCCACTAGCTAGCCAAAATTGGCTTGTCATTTTAGACAACTTTGTTGTAGGCGGGCAACTTCTGCGCTCACAGTGGGCTAATAGTATCCACCCCGATGCAACCATTGATAGAGGGGAATATCATTATCTCCATAATGTTTTTGGTGGATTTTTTCTAACCTTTCCTTAGCTTCTTCCCTCTGATGCACCTTGCCAAAAACCCTCCAAGACTCTTGAAATAAAGTGTCCCCTTCAGCATGTGATAGTTAGCTAACTCCAACATCTTCATTGTCCATTTTCTGGTTTTGATCTGCTTCAGCAGTAGGTGCCTCTAATCTTCTAGTTCATTGCTTAGGAATAAGAATGTTACTATAGTGGGCACTGTTCTTCGTCGTACAGTGACTGTCATTTACGACTCATCCATGTCTAGCTTTTGTGTTATCATGGCTAGTGCGTCGGGGTGCCTGTTCATTGTTCTTACATGTCTCTCCATGGTTACTTCCAAGAACTATCCCAGCAATCTCTGGATGATGTACTTGTAGGGTGCTAAATTGGCATGCTTGAGGGCGAACTCCCCATTGACATGTTTTACTACCAGGTTAGAGTCCCCTCTTATGCACAACACCCTGATTCCTCTTCTGAGTGCCTACAACATCCCCAAATTGAGGGCCTCATACTCAACCTCGTTGTTTGAGCATTTAAAGTGCAACTTGAAAGAGAGAGTGATCTTCTCCTTCCTATTTGACAATATAATACCAGCACCTCATGTCCCTTGAGCACTGGAGCCATCAAACTCCATCGCCCATTTTTCCATTTCTTCTACAATGCATGCTCGAAAATTCTCCCTAGGTAGCTCTTCACTAGGTGGCATGAAATTCCCACTTGGAAAATGGACAAGAAGATTTTCTACTTCTTGGATTTTAATGGCCTTGGGCACTATGCATTTCATACCATACTTTGATAGGATAAAAAACCACCTTGCTGCTAGTCCCATAAGTACTATTCGTGCGAGGAGGTACTTGATGGGGTCACACTTAGTGATTATGTGAATTGTGAAAGCTAACAAATAGTGTCTCAACTTCTGGGCAACAAAAATTAAGGCCAGACAATGCTTCTCTACATTACTGTATCTAGACTCAATACTTGAGATCACCCTTGAGAGGTATCACACCGACTTTTTCACTCCTTTCTTTTCTTGGGCCAACAATGCTCCTATGTAACTCTCTATTGAAGTAAGGTAGAGCAGCAGCGGTGCCCCACTTTTGGTAGAATCATTGTGGATGGGGAGGATAGAATCTCCTTGATTTTCTCAAAGGCCTTCTTCGGGTCATCTCCCCAAATCCATTTGGCTTTGTCTTTCAAAAGGGGTGTGAATGGTTGAGTCACCTCTGCGAGTGTGGGTATGAACCCCCTCAGGTAGGATACCTTTCCCAGGAAGCTCTTAAGCTACCTCTGAGTCTTTGGGGTGGAATCATCATTATGGCTTTCATTTTTCCTGCGTCTACTTGCACTCCCTGCCTGTTCACCACGAACCCTAGAAACTATCCTCCGGTGACCCCAAAGGCACACTTGAATGGGTTCATCGCATGTTATAACTACGGCACCTCTCGATCACCCTCCTGAGGTCTTTAATGTGTCTACTTTCTTTTTTTAATTTCACCACTAGGTCATTCACATAAAACTCTATTTCTGTGAGTTTTGGGACATTTGAGGTGAGGAACCCTTTCTGGGGCCCTCCTCTCCCCAGCTCTATTTCTGTGAGCTTTAGTACATTTGGGGCGAGGAGCCCTTTCAGGGGCCCTCCTCGCCCATGCTTTATTTCTGTGAGCTTTGGGTAATTTGGGGCAAGGGGACCTTCTTTGGGCCCTCCTCACCCAAGCTTTTGAGCTATCAAGTGTTTACCCCTCTAAAACTCTTAAAATTATAATCGCTTTTGCTCATTGAGATTTGATATTGTCCTAATCTCATGCATATTGTTACTAGAACTAAGATTAATGAAAATAGCTTCCTCATAATTTGATTGAATGAAATTATGTTGTTTTATTTTTTCCTTAATGGGATCAACTAAGAATTTTTCATTCATTAAATCTTTATCATTTATTTGATTAATGGAATCAGTGCAATTAATATAAGACACAATAAAATGATCAAAATCTAAGTTTATTTAACATTAGCGAAGACTTATTCAAAGGAGGCCTCATTTATATCAACATCAAAAATTAGAAAAAACATGTACATATTTGGTCTCAAGTTGATTGATGGCATGATTATGGGTTGGTAGCGTCAGACTGGACATGATGCTCCACAAATTGTGAAAATTCTTATTAGAAGAAGAGATATTCTCACACGGGTTTGTTATCTTGAATTTAGCACAGACTATGTAAATATCCATTCTAGTTTAACAAGTCCGAAGGATTCATCACTAGTGGTGGTCTTGATGCTTTAACTATGAAAAGAGATTGAGTCAGAGGATTCGATAGCCAATGGCTTCACTTCATATTTAGATTCCTCGGTATAATTGAACTTATCTTCAAAGAACATCGTAAAGCCCAGTTTTATCTTCTTTTAGTTTCATAACACCACGACTCAGGAATACCATAACAGGGGAAGTTTTCGTCATCCTTGATTAAATGACCATTTAGAGAGTCTCTAGAGATGGTCTCGTTTCTTTTCAACACCCTCTTCACATAAAGTTAGCGAAGATCCATGAGTTCTGTTGGATAAGGTTGTTACCCTAGACCTCCCTAACTATCCGTGGCCGATCCCCATTACGGGCATGAAGTTAATCTTATTGAACATCTGTACCACATTGACATTTTTATGTGGATTCTTGAGGCTTACCCTTTCTTAGATATCATCTCCTATTGGTAGACGGAGTGGGCTAACCTTAAAACTTGAGAACAATATATCTTTGGTATTTTGCTAGATCTGTAAACCAGATTGTTAGTGCTGACATCATTATAAATTGTCATAATACCCAATGATCGTGATGATTTTATTATCTATGAAGTACTTAAGCGTTTGATGGATAAAAAAAGAAACACTTCTGATATTGTGGAGCTATGGGCGACCAAGAGCAAGTTGAACATGATAGGATACCGATCACTTGAAATCCACTTGAGGGAAAATTGGACCACCCCAAGTGTGAGAAGGATTGATCCAATAACCTCTAGATAAGTGTATTCATAGGAATGCATAGAGGCTAATATTGGAGTGAGATCACTGACGTACAACCCCAGGCATCGGAGCATTTGGAGTGGATATATAGTGAGATCAAAGTCGTTATCACTCAGTATTAACAGAATGGTCTTCTTTAGGACATCAACTGAGATGTTGAGATAATTATTATAGTTATATCCAAACATGGAAATGTATTCATTAGCAAATTAGATAGTTCTCTTGGTGGTCAAGGTGCTAACTATGTGGATAGTCTCACCAGGAGACATAGAAGGATGAAATATGGCTTGCGTGAGAAATTTGATAAGGGAATTTATGAGAGGATGAGAGGACATGAATACCCCTATATAGTGATATTTTCTTGGGTTTTCTTAAGGTTCTCAAGGATTTTTTCTCTCCTCGATGGTCATTTCAGGCATTTGCAGATCTTCAACAACTCTTTTCCCCTTTTTTATGGGCATACTGTCTACGAGGGGAGCTAGATATTTGTAGTAATGAACCAATCGGGTCATGTGATTCACTGATGAGGGGTAAAAGAGGAATCTCATTTCTTCATTTACCTTAAAAATACCCGAGACTTCATAAAAAGATTACCCTATAAAAAGAAGCAAGCATATTGTTGGCTTCATTATCGGGATCATTTTCTAAATCGTGTGATCTATCAGAATCATCGTCCCATCCCATGGTGGTTATGTAGTTGTTCCTTGAAAAGCCTATACATTTGACAACTTTAAGTGATTCAAAATAAAAATCTTACCATGCTGAGTAAAACTGGTTTTGAGATGGGACAAAGTGTCCACTAAGTTTCATTTTTATGAGAAGATCTGGCGTTTCAAAAATTCTTCCTTTCTTAAGACTTTCCTTGATCTGGATTTAGACCACACTATCCAGACTGAACTCTTAGGGAGACACAAACTAGTTATGGGATTAACGAGTCCATTTGCGGGCTTCCATGTGGAAATCACTTATCTACGCACATTCTTCCTCTTCAAGAGTCAATTTTTCCAAAACTTTCATTCCGAATTCTTAAGCTATTTAAGAACGACTTGTAAATACATGCTCTGTGTATCTGAATTGGTTAGGATAGTTATGAAAGCTCTCATCATCAGGGTAAGGGACCGATCATAAGCAATGTTAGGGTTAAACATATTGGCTGGGTATGTTTGGAGGGGAGTTAGGGAATTGTCTAAGTTTATAGATAAAGTAGGATTGTTTATGGGCTTGATTTTGATTGAGGGATAAAAACATGCGTCAGCATGGCATTCATGCTAGCTTGGTATGGAGGCAAAGGATTTTGGGTCGTGTTTAGTTTTCGTCCCATATGTGGTTCAATGATGCCTTTGCCAATGATCACTCATGGAGCATTCTTGAGTCAATGACATTGATCAGTGGTGTGCCTAGCTTTTGGATAAAGATCATAGTGGGTGCCATGCTCGAAATGTTTTAGAAGAATATTGGGTAATGGACGAGGGTCCTATTAGGGATCGGTATATGTGAAAGAAATTTTTTATCTCTAGAATATTCTAAGGATTATACAATAGAAAGAATAAAACTGAAAAAAACTAGGTCAAAAAAATGAACCTAGGGTTTTGAACGCAATACTTTTGCAGATCTGGTTATAATCCGATGGGGGAGAATAGTTGTTGATGTAAAAAACTAGATTGCTCTAATTATTCAATCACAGATAAATAAATAAGACAAAGATTTTTAAAGTGGTTCGGCTAGGAATAAAGCCTACGTCCACTGTTATGTTATTGCTGAGTGTTTGTGGAATTCTTGATTACAAGATCTCTCCAGAAATTCCGGTCCCCTTGAATGAGGATGATACAAGGTATTTATAGCCTTGAGGATGTACATGAAAGGTTCGATACATTAAATGACATACATATGAAAGGGTAATACATTTAATGCAGAATGCGTGCCAAGAATATAAGCATTCAATGAATATCTGAACTGTTGATTATCTGGCAATTAATGATACGACCGAGATGCAGCTCGGACCGCCATAGCTGTTCGCTGATCAGGAGTTCCTCGAAACATTAGAGTACCTCGGTGCTATAGAGTTCCTCGGTGCGTTAGAGTTCCTCGGTGTGATAGAGTTCCTCGGTGTGATAGAGTTCCTCGGCGTATTCTCGTTGCTCGGAAAGAAGCATGGTTGGTCGGGAAATGATCTTCCTCGCTGCTATTGTGCCACGTAGATTGATACGTGTCTTCGTATTATTCGTCCACATCAGCATATTAATTTTGGTATCAACAGAAGCCCCCAATGTTTCATATTTCGAACTTTGAGGAGTATGGAACATTCTTTCTCGGTATATGGCAATATTAGATGTCCTTCCTGGGTTTCAGGAACATTGAATTCAAATTTCCTTCTTATTTCGCAGTTTCCGCCTTTTTTATAAGCGCTTCGATCTTCGTGCAAATTTTGTCCTCTTAGCCGCCGGAAGTTTAGTAGTTTCTTTTTGGTAATCATTTCTTTCGCCGCTTCCCAATGCAAAGTATTTAAACTTCTTTGGTAACCATACCGTCGTCTACGTTTTTCATTTTCTGCATTCAAGCTTTCTATTCTCTTCTTCTCTTGTGCGTTCATCCTTGTTTCCGTTCGTTGTCAACACATCTCCTTTCTTTCTGTAAGATCTTCTTTCTTTCTTCTGTATCTCTTTTATTCAATATGGTTTATATTGTGGAGTCTATTGAGAAATTCCGTTCTGATTTTTCCATTCCTTCGTGGGTAACTCTAGAGGTTCTTTCTGAGCCTTTAGATTACTTTCGATTGGCTGAGGGACATTGGTTCCCCGGTCTTTTTGTTGCTGAATGCGGTTTTTCCTTTCCACCAAACCCATTATGTCTTGAGTTTTGTCAATATTTTGATCTTGTTCCTGCAAAAATAGCCCCCAATTCATGGAGAATAATTAACGGGGTGCACAAATTAAATCTAACTCATGGGACTCGTATTGGGATCCCTGAAATTATGTTTTGTTATAAATGGGCCATTCTAGATAATATTTATTATTTAAAAACTAGATATCTGAATAGGGCTCTTGTAGTTAATCTCCCTGACTCAAATAGGGATTATTTTGAGCATGGGTTGGTCATAAAAAATTGGCAACATGCGCCTCTAGCTGGGGATGAAGCGTACAACGGTCCCAGATTAGGTTTATTTTTCATTTTATTTTACTTGTAAAATTATGCTTTCATCATGTTTGATAAAATGTATGACCGATATTTCATTATGTATCTATTTGCAGTTGATAGCAAAAGAAAAACTCCAAAGGAATCAGAAGTGAATATTAAACATCTGAAACTTATTTGGGGTTTGCATAAGACGATTGCTGACGAGCATATTAGATCTGCTTCATATTTACTACAGTATAAGAGTTACACAACCTCTTATACTGCTCGCCCTGTTGAACCAGCTTCAACACCAGAAATGTTCATCTTCAGATTCTCATATCCCCTTATCTCAGAGAATGGGCAAGAAAAGAGCTTCTCCTGCTCTATTTGGTGAAATTTCTTCTGCTGTTGGAGCCCAGAAAGGCAAAATTGATGTCCCAGAAGGGACTAAAAAAGTAGATGCTGGGTCCTCCAAAGCTGCCGAGAAGCCCCCAGTGGCCCCGAGTAAGAAAAATGCTCCTGCTGATGTAATTACAATCTCTCCGACCAAGACTTCTTCCTTGGTTGATGCTGCTGACCCTCCTTTGAAGAGATTGAGGAAATCATCCTCAGTTAATCTTGCTGGAACTGCATCTTCTCTACCCGCTGGTGGTAGTAGTGTTTCAAACATCATTCTTCCGAGTTCTTCAATGAGCTCAGTTATACCCGAGGTTCTCGGGGTTGATGAAAAAATTCCTAGGGATACACTGACATCCCTAGCTGCTCGTCATCTTTCTTCAGTAAATTTCTCACTCCTTTGGTCTTTCTTTCTTTTTCTTGAATTCTTGTATTTGTGTTGACTTTATTGTTTTTCTTATCTTTCAGCTGGTGAACTGCTTCAATACCATCGTGAAGAAAGATCAAGTTATTAAAGCTTCCAGTTCCTCGTCCGATGTTGACGATGCTTTGTTGGGTTTAGCCCAATCTGTGAAGGAATCTCGCCAACAGTACATCGAGGAGAAAACTGTTTGGGAGAAAAAGTTGGCTGTGACTGAGGCTGATAAGATGAAGATGGCTGAAACCTCCAAGAATTTGGAGGAGAAAATTAAGGGTTTGGAGGTTAAACATCAGGAATCTGATGATAAGTTGAAGAAGGCAGAAGAAGAATTATCTACTCTGCGAGATATCAAGGTTAAGAAAGAGGAATTGGAGGTGAAGCTCTCCTCGGAGAAGTCGAGGAGAAAAGTTGCAATCAAGAAGCATTTCAGCATTGGTTGGGAGAAAGGATGGGAGAGAGGGATAGCTGCAATGACATCCCAAGTCCAATATGGGGAGTTGAAATACTTCCATGATGGCTGGGTAGCTGCTCTGCAAGAGCTAAAGGTCCAAGACGATTCTGAGCTATTCCAACAGCATCTCCCTGGTCCTCCTCCACCGATTGTGGAAGAAGAAGAAGATGAGCCTGCCTCAGATGAGTCTTCTTTGGCTATGGGTGATCAAGTTTCTGTCTCTCAACCCTCTGCTACCGAGGACGTTTCTTCCATGCCTCCTCCTCCCGAGAAGATTCCTACCGATCAAGCTGTTGTTACCACCGAGCAACCGAGCTCCTCGTCCCAGCCTCCCGAGAAAGTCTTGGGGGACAAGGAAAAGGTGTGAAGTTGTTCGGTATCATTTCTGTATTTCCTTGTAATTGAACAATGTAACTTTTTGATGATCTAATAAAATATATCTTTGCTCATCTCTGTTGTTGATAACTTGTTTTTGTTGATTGTTGTCTTTTTCTCGTCCTTAGTTTGTTGCTAGAATGGAATTGATCTCTTCACATGATACTGAGCTGATGCAGCAATGTCATCAATACTACAAGGCTGGTCATACAGACCTTAGTACATCGGAAATTGCTGATATCCTTGGTCATGGTGCTTCAGAACAGGCTATTGAGGCTTATCGATACTTGAAAGATTTACTCGACCGAGCTGTGGCCAATAATGTGGCGTATTATGAACTGATCGAGGAACTTCATGGTTCCATAGAGGATCACCAAGGTCAGCACAATGAATCAATGGCTTTGTTACACAAAGATTATGAAAATAGATACCAACAACTTTCTTCTGAAACAGGCCATAAGAAGATCATTGCTGCATATGATATTAGGGAAAGGACCCTAAAAGGTAAAGTTGAAGCCTGCAGACAAATTGCCGAGATCCTGGAACAAGAAAATAATAATTTGCAGAAAAAATTGGCTCAATATGAATCTGCTGCTTCATCTTCTACTGCATTAATACCAGTTACTGATGAAGGCTTCTCTTTCTTAGAGGTCGAAAACGCCAAACTAAGGCAAGATCTGGAGGACTTAAGAAGATCTGCCATTTCTGGAACTGCTCGGGGACGAGGAAGAGGTTCTCGGGGGCGAGGAAGAATCCTCAGCCAAAATGTTGAAGAGGCTCGTACTCAGTCTACTCTGGAAACTCAAGCATTCCAGTTGAAAGTAAAAGACCGTGCTCTAACTGAAATGTCCAATAAAAATCTGTCTTTGGAAGATCAGCTTACATCGACGAAATATGCCTTGCATAATAAGGATCTTTTTGCCAAAAGCCTTCATGAACAATTGGAGAGATTAACCTTCCAATTCCATAAACAGCCAAGGGAATTCTGGATGGCAGGATATAATGAAGCCCTTGTTCACCTGGATGCTCGTATTGAACATGCCAACAATGAAGGTTACAAGCAAGGATGGTTAAATGCATTGGGTGTATTAAAGTTGGAGCAAGGGCATTTTTTATGGGACTATCATGCTCCATCATTATTAGACCTGCCTGTACCACCTTTCAAATTGGATATGGCATGGATCCCAGCTCGTTCCATTCCTCGCAGCTTAATTTCAAAATACCTTGGTGATTATAGCCTTCATTCCCAAGTTGAATTATCTCGTCCTGAGCATCTCTTGGATACACCTTCTGTTATGAACGTCAGAATGCTCAGAGATGTTAATTTCATCAATTCTCCCCTTTGCCTAGAAGACCCTCCTGCCGGCGAGGAACCTGTTTCTAAAGCACAGGGCAAAAAAACAAGAGAATAGTAATATCCATGTAACAATTTAGTACATTCTTGTAACTTGTAATTTATTCTAGATTAATGAAAAGATTTTCATTTTCTGTTTGCTAATTTTGTTAGTCTTGTGTTTATCAAACACCTTTATATTTGTACATAGGTATCTATGTATTTAAAAGGATGGCAATATCGTGCTATTTATCAACCAACTTAAAAATTTACAAGTATCAAGGTTGATCAATAAAGTAATGAATGTAAATTGTTCAAACTGTTTCCAACCAACCAAGGTAGTTGAATAATGTTTGTCGACCCGACCAGCTAAGATCAATAATTTATCCTCGCCGACCAACTACAGTTATTGGGTTTTTATCCCCGACCAACTATACTTGGTGTATTTTTTGAACATTTTGTTCTTCAAAGAACTCATTGTAATAATATTACCTCCCGACCAACATAAGTTGTAATATGAGAGTATATTTTTATCTTACCAACCGTAGTTGATCATGCTGGTGTACACTTTTTGGCTCCTTAAAGCTTTTGGCTCCTTAGAGCATTTTTTGGCTCCTTAGAGCATGTCCTCCTAACCAAAGGAGGTTGGCTACTTATAGCACTTTTGCTCCGTAGAGCTGTCCTCCTAACCAAAGGAGGTTGGCTACTTATAGCACTTTTGCTCCGTAGAGCTGTCCTCCTAACCAAAGGAGGTTGGCTACTTATAGCACTTTTGCTCCGTAGAGCTGTCCTCCTAACCAAAGGAGGTTGGCTCCTTAGAGCACTTTTGTTGTGTAGTGTATTACACTAGTATTCCCCGAAAAATTTTCAACCAGAAAGAAAATGGCGAAACATCCTCGTTTTATTCATAATGAAAGAAATGCTTTACATTTGACATCATTGATAATACTTGCGCAGGTGTTCAGCATTCCATGCGTTCTTAAATTCCTCTCCTTCTAGAGTTGCTATTCTGTAAGTTCCTGGTCGAACAACCTCTGTAACTCGGTAAGGTCCATGCCAGTTTGCTTCCAGCTTATTCTGCTTCTGAATAACCTTCTTTAGCACATAATCCCCCTCTTTTAGGTCACATTTCTTTACCCTTTTGTTGTAAAACAGAGCTGTTCGTTGTTGATAAGCAGCATTCCTAATGGCTGCCTCTTCTCTGACTTCTTCGAGCATATCCAAATCCAGCCTTCTCATCAAATCATTGATCGGAGAATTAAAATTTAACACCATGTGTGTTGGTAGGCCCAACTCGGCAGGTATCACAGCCTCACTTCCAAATGCTAGCATATATGGTGATTCTCCTGTTGCTGCTCGGGGAGTTGTTCGGTAAGCCCACAAAACTGATTGTAGCTCATTAATCCAATTTGCTTTAGCCTCACTTAACCTCTTCTTCAACCCATTTAGTAATGTTCTGTTCGTCACTTCAGTCTGTCCATTGCTTTGGGGATGGCCTGGTGCTGAATGAAACTTCAAGACGTTTGACTGATGACAATAGGCAGCAAATTTTTCATTATCAAATTGCGTTCCATGGTCTGTGATGAAAGCGTGGGGGAGACCATATCGACAAATGATATTCTTCCATATGAACTGATACACCTTCTCGTACGTCATATCAATTAGTGGTTCAGCTTCCACCCACTTAGTAAAATATTCTACTGCCACGACGAGATACTTGAACCTTCCTCGGGTCGTCGGCAGTGGTCCAACCAGATCAATTCCCCACATGGAAAATGGCCAAGGTGATGTTATGGGTGTCAACAATGCCTGTGGAGTTCTTCGGATGGAGGAAAAACGTTGGCATTTGTCACACTTCTTAGCATAGGCTATACAATCAGCCCTCATCGTCGGCCAATAGTATCCCTGTGTCATTACCCTTTGCAAAAGTGTCCGACCTGCTACATGAGCTCCACAAGATCCTTCATGAATTTCTTCAATCAATTCTTTGACTTCTGATGGATGCACACATCTCTGCAAACCTGCCATAATTCCTCGTCTGTACAAAACACCATTAGTTAACACATACCGAGCAACTTTATACTTCAATTTCTTGGCAGCTAGTTTGTCCTCCGGCAATTCTCCTTCTTCAATGTATGCTCTGATAGGATCCATCCAAGATGGTCCTAAATCAAGGGTAATAATCTTCACCGTCAGATCTTCTTCTATGCTCCGACTTTCTAATACTTCAATTGGTATTGTTCTTCGCAGCTCGGTGCGCGTAGCTGACGCTAGTCGGGCCAATGCGTCTGCTCTAGCATTCTCCATTCTCGGTATCCTTACCAATTGAATAGCATCAAATTCTGTTAATAACTCCATCACTTTTGCATGGTACTTCACCATTAACTCTCCCTTCACTGCATATATTCCCATCATTTGATTCACAATTAATTGAGAATCACTGAAAACAATTAATTGTCGTGCCTCCATAACTTTCGCCAAATGAAAACCTGCTATCATAGCCTCATATTCAGCCTCATTATTGGAAGCTTTGAATTGGAATCTCAAGGCATACTCCATGTCAATATCGTCTGGAGAGTTTAAAACAATCCCTGCTCCACAACCAGCCGTGCAAGATGATCCATCTACATATAATCTCCAAGTATGTAACTCGTCTTCAAATTTCTTATCTGTTAGAGTTCCTCGGTGAAATATCATCTGTTTTCTTTCATCATCCCCGGGTATCCTTCGTTCTTCATTGGTCATTTGTTCGCACCCTTCTACCAACCGGAGTTGGTCTAGGTTTGAATATGATGATTTTTCTACATCCACAAGTCCTTTTACCAACCTTGGTTGGTCTGGATCTGTGTCTGTTGATCCTGTATCGTCCACAGGTTGGTTAGCAAGCACCTTTTGCTCCTCGGGGGTATCGGGGTATGTGAACTCTGCTATAAAATCTGCCACGGCTTGCCCCTTCAACGATGATCTGGGTTCATATACAATATCATATTCACCGAGCTCTATTGCCCAGTACATCAATCTTCCTGATTTCTCTGGTTTGTGAAGGGCTTGTCTTAACGGCATGTCGGTATACACAATGATGGTATGGGCCTGGAAGTATGGCCTCATTCTTCTACTTGCTTCAATTAATGCCAGTGCTAATTTTTCCAGCTTTGGGTATCTGATTTCCGCACCTCGGAAGGCCTTGCTTGTGTAATAAATTGGCTTCTGGACTCCATTCTCCAATCTGATCAACGCTGAGCTAACTGCATTTTCTGATACTTCCAAATACAAGTACAGCTTCTCTCCAGTTATTGGCCTAGACAACAATGGTGGGGCTCCCAAATACTTCTTCAAATCTTGAAAGGCTTTCTCACATTCATCAGTCCACTCAAAACTTTTTCGCAGTGTTTTGAAGAATGGGAGGCATTTATCAGTTGCTCGGGATACAAATCTGTTGAGTGCTGCAACCCGTCCGGTAAGACTCTGCACTTCTTTCTTCGTCGTCGGAGATCGCAGCCCTAAAAGAGCCTTGATCTTTTCTGGATTTTCCTCAATACCTCGTTGGTTGACGATGTATCCGAGGAACATTCCTTCTCGTACTCCAAAGGTACACTTCGTCGGGTTAAGCTTCATCTGGTATTTATCCAGTTGATCAAAAGTTTGACTCAAGTCAACCAAATGATCTGCAGCTCTCTTGCTTTTGGTGAGCATGTCGTCGACATAGACCTCCATATTGCGGCTGATTTGTTAGGTAAAAACCTTGTTCATCAACCGCTGATATGTTGCACCTGCATTTTTTAAACCAAAAGGCATAACATTATAACAATAAGTTCCCCTTGGGGTAATAAAAGAAGTACTTTCCATGTCTTCAGGTTTCATTTTGATCTGGTTGTAGCCAGAATAAGCATCCATGAAGCTGAGTAGCTCGTGTCCCGAGGTAGCATCCACTAGTTGATCAATTCTGGGCAATGGAAAATTATCTTTTGGACATGCCTTGTTGAGATCAGTAAAATCAACACACATTCTCCATTTGTTGTTCTTCTTCTTTACCATCACCACATTTGCCAACCAATCTGGATATTTCACATCTTCAATGAATTGGGCTTTCTGGAGTTTCTCGACCTCCTCTTGTATGGCCTGGTTCTTCTCGGGACTAAACACTCTTCTTCTTTGCTTCACAGGCTTGATCTCCTTATTCACGTTGAGCTCATGACATAAAAAGTTTGGATCTATACCTGGCATGTCTTCATGACTCCAAGCAAAAGTATTCTTCCTGTTTCTCAAGAAAGTTATCAAATCTTGTTTTATTGAAACATCCAACGACGATCCTATCTGAGTTACTCGTTCAGGATGCTCGTCGTCCAGGATAACAATTTCTGTAGATTCCACAACCTGCCCTTTTACGAGTTGAGATTCATCCCTAGGGTCAAGAGTTTCAATTTCTGTGCTCTCCTCCACTTGATAAGTAGTAGTCTTTTTCCTTGATTCTTCAAGTTCTTCTTGCTCGGCAGACGAATAATAGCATTCCCGAGCTACTTTTTGATCACCTTTCATAATTCCTACTCCAAAATTCATTGAGAATTTCAAACATTGATGTACTGTAGATGGAACTGCTTCGAACTTCTTCAATCCAACTCTTCCCATGATGATGTTGTAGGCGGACTGCACATTCTTATCCATCACAAAAAAGCGTATTCTTTCTGTTCGACAAGCAGGCCAAGTTCCAATGAGTATATCCAACTTGACCGTCCCAAGTGGAAAAACTTTCTCGCCAGAAAAACCCAGAAGGGGTCTGTGATAAGGTTCCAATTGAGATAATTTTAAATTCAGGCTATCAAAGCATGAATAGTACATGATGTCTGTCGAACTACCATTGTCTACTAACACCCTTGAAATGATCACATCCTTCATCCTCATTTTGATCACCAAAGGATCATCATGAGGGTAAAGAACACCTGCCAGGTCGTTTTTTGAAAAACCAATCACTAGCTTCTCTTTGTTTACCTTCCTCGGACGATCATCCTCGGCCAGGTTTATTCGCTGAATATATGAACAAGCTTGAGCCTCTCCGAGGTAAGCTTTTCTTTCTGCAGTAAGGTCTCCTCCTCCTGCATCTCCTCCTGTAATAACATTACAATCAAATGACCCAAAACGTATGGAAAATACCTCTCGTTCAGGTTTCCTTGGTTTCTTGGGAAGATCGGGGTCATCATCTGGATCCTCTTCATGGTCCCTCTTCTTTTTATCCTCTGCACGACGAGGAGATCTAGATCTCTCTCTAGTTCTATCATCATTCTTCCTTTCACCTCTGCGATCTACATACTTTGATAATTTTCCTCTTCGGATGAGTGTTTCAATCTTGTTCTGAAGGGCTATACAATTTTTGGTCAAATGGCCATGATCTTTGTGAAACTCGCAATATTTGTCTTTATTCCTCAGGTCGGGATTTGTCTTCAGTTTCTCTGGCCACTTGATTTCCTCGTTATTCCTGATTTCTTCCAAAACATGATTAATACCCATTTTCAATGGAGTATAATTATCATACTTCTTTAGGACTTCCAACTTCATCCTGTTATTCCTGGAATGTTTGTCACCACCATTACCTTTCTGATCTTTCTTCTTAGAATTGTTGACCTCAACTTTAACTTCTTTATCCATATTCTTCTTTGCAGCCATAGCTTCCTCGGCATTCATGATTTTGGCCGCCTTTGCCATCAACTCCGACATATTTTTAGGTGGATCTTTGGCCAAAGTGTAGTACAGCTTGTTAGGCAGCAAACCACTCATCAGAGCAGTGATTGCTGTCTTTTCTTCATAATCTATGACTTCCAACTTCTCGTTATTGAAACGAGTTATGTAATCTCTAGTACTTTCACCTGATTTTTGTCTAACACTTAGCAAGTGTGCTACTCGCTTTACCGGCTTTGCTCCAAAACAAAAATTGCCAATAAACAATTCGGCTAACTGAACAAAAGTTGAAATCTTACCCCGAGGAAGATTATTGTACCATATCTGTGCAGATCCGGTAAGAGTTCCCGAGAATGCTCTACACCATCTCGTCAGGGACAGCGTAGATATCTGCAGCAGCTTGGTATTGTTCTATATGAAGTACGGGATCTGTCTTTCCATCGTACTTGGGGGTCACTACGGGTGCTTTGAATTTTGACGGTGTAGGGAAATCCACAATGGCTTGCACAAAAGGTGTTCCTTGAACAAAAGTTCTCTGTAAGGGGTTCCTCGCCTTAGCCATTTCTCCCAGTCTATCCTCCAACCGTTGAATGGAACCTTTCCATGCTTCATTCCCTTCCTCGGGCCGCTTAGTCCGAGCAACTGATTGCTCTGACGTAGCTTCCTGAGATTTATCTCGACGAGTAGTTGGTCGCGATTGTGCAGATCCTTCTCTCAAACCTGGTGGTGGTCGAAAACTTCTTGATGGAGCCCTAGGTGGACTCATGTTCCTCCTTGGTCCTAACCGACTGAAAGGAGACACCCTGCTTAATCTTTCCAAAGCGCTAGTTCTTTCCGGAGAAAGAGTGATACGTTGATCTGTATCCGTAGCCCGTATCGATGAAGTTCGCCCAGGTTGATAAGAAGAATCATTAGACTCTTCATTGCGATATGACCCAGTACGTCTAGATTGCGATTGCCTATGATCACTCCTTTGCACTGAATAGGTAGGTGCACTGCCTTGAAGAGTTTGAATGAGTTGCCTCATAGATTCTTGCATGGCGGTTTGTCCTTGAGCCAGATTCGTCATAATTCCTGCCAGATCTGGGGATGCAGATGGATTTGGAAGATTTCCAGTATTTCCAACATTTCGATTACTGGATTCGGGATTATCTGCCATTGATAACAAATGATTTTTGGTGAAAAACGATTGCAACAGTCGTTTCCCACAGACGGCGCCAATCTGTTGATGTAAAAAACTAGATTGCTTTAATTATTCAATCACAGATAAATAAATAAGACAAAGATTTTTAAAGTGGTTCGGCTAGGAATAAAGCCTACGTCCACTGTTATGTTATTGCTGAGTGTTTGTGGAATTCTTGATTACAAGATCTCTCCAGAAATTCCGGTCCCCTTGAATGAGGATGATACAAGGTATTTATAGCCTTGAGGCTGTACATGAAAGGTTCGATACATTAAATGACATACATATGAAAGGGTAATACATTTAATGCAGAATGCGTGCCAAGAATATAAGCATTCAATGAATATCTGAACTGTTGATTATCTGGCAATTAATGATACGACCGAGATGCAGCTCGGACCGCCATAGCTGTTCGCTGATCAGGAGTTCCTCGGAACATTAGAGTACCTCGGTGCTATAGAGTTCCTCGGTGCGTTAGAGTTCCTCGGTGTGATAGAGTTCCTCGGTGTGATAGAGTTCCTCGGCGTATTCTCGTTGCTCAGAAAGAAGCATGGTTGGTCGGGAAATGATCTTCCTCGCTGCTATTGTGCCACGTAGATTGATACGTGTCTTCGTATTATTCGTCCACATCAGCATATTAATTTTGGTATCAACAATAGTATTTGATCATGATTCGGGGTTTCCATCTTTTGGTCCTACAAAACTTTCTAGAACACTCCGAAATGCTTGGATCTTCTAGTATATTATCCACCCAAAGCTAGATAGGTGCGTAGGAACCTTTGAAGAAAAAAACTCTTGCTTTTAAGTGAGATATGGTCATCTCTCTCTAGGAATTTTTACAAAAATGTGAATATTATTTTCTCTCACCCCTTTAAAACCCTAATAATGAATTATGCTGCTTATAACCCCAACTTAAATCAATATATACTAGCTTAAGAGATGGGCTTAGGCCAAATTGGCCTTTTGGGGTATGTGTACTATACTAGGGACTCAAGATAAATAATTAAATTGAATTTCAAATAAATACTCAGAAATCCAAAATTAAATACTCATAAATCGTATCATGACTATTCTGATAAGATATCAACTCCCTAAGTACCATTGACCGACATAAATATGAAACAATATATATAAAAATATAAATATAAGGTATTATCATAAACATGATTATTATTTCAAAATGAATAAGAAAATTCTTTACTAATCAACACAAAATGTCTTTGCATAGTTTTAAGAATAAAATCCCAATAATCTTCTACTTTGTCTTAAAGCCATGTGGACATGCACTTAACTCCCATTCCCTTCACATGACTGTGAAAAGTCTTAATAAGTAATCTCTTTGTAAATTGATCTGCCAAGTTGTCCTGAGATGCAATCTCGGTCACGATGATGTCGCCCCTCTGCATGATCTCCCGAATCAGGTGATACTTGCGATCAATATGCTTCGCCCTCTTATGAGTTCTTGGTTCTTTCGAATTTTCAACTGCACTATTATTATCACACTAAAGTGTAATAGCTGACTGCACTAAAGGAACCAAACCCCAATCACTTAGGAATTTATAGATCTAAACAACCTCTTTTAATGCCTTCTAAGTGAAAACATATTCGACTTCCATGGTCGAATCAGTAATATATGATTACTTGATACTCCTATAAATTATGGCTTCACATGCTAGGGTCAATACATATCCCTAGGTCGATCTCTAAGAATCCCTATCTAACTGAAAGTCTGAATCAGTTTACCCAATGGGTACTAGAATATTCATAGAGTAAACCAACACATAATATGTAGTCCTTTTCAACAGTGATCCAGTGCTCCTCACCTTAGACAGGAATCTTTTGACCATGCTAACAACATATCATATATTTGGCCTTGTACACAACATAGCATACATAAGGTTTCCCACCACTGAAATATAATATAAATTCCTCATCCCCTCTATCAGATCATGTGTCTTAGGATATATGCCAAAAATGGAGAAACCCTTTTTTGGAATCTGGCATGCTAAACCTAGTGAGCACATTATCGATATAAGTAGATTGGGATAATACCAGCATCTTAATTTTATATTTATGCAAAATCTTCATCCCAAGGGTGTGACTGGTTTCTCCAAAGACATTCATATCGAATTGGCTAGATGGACACACTCTTATACTAGACAATACACCCATATTGTTCCGGATTAGGAGAATATCATCCTTGCAAAGTACTATAAATATCACCAAATTTTTGTCATGCTTATTATACATAAAAGTTTAATGCAAACATTGATCAAAACAAAAATACTTGGTTATATGATCAAATTGGATGTTCTAAGACATTGATGCTTGCTTAAGTCCATTAATGGATCTCTTAAGCTTTCACACCGTTCTTTCTTAGCCTTTTGCTATGAATATCTTGGGTTGCATCATATATATGCACTCCTCAAGATTACCTTTTAAGAATGAAGTTTTGAATTCCATTTGCCAAATCTCAAAATCGACATGAGTCGTAATGGATAATAGAATATATATATAGTCGTTATTATGGCTATCGACGAGAAAGTTTCCTCATAGTCGACCCCCTCTTTCTGAGTGAACCCTTTCGCAACAAGCCTTGCCTTAAAGGTTTTCACCTTGCGTTTACCCCTCTCTTCTTCTTTTGGATCCACTTACACCGATAGGCTTTATACCATCCATCGAGTTTATAAGCTCCCATACTTGATTCTAATACATCTCGATAAATAGCCTTTAGCCGAAGCTCAAAATTCTTATCTTGGAATGCCTCATTATAATTACCCAAATCCGATTCATGTTCCATTGGGACTTCATGGAAGTGCTCATCCATATACACTAACCTATCAATCCATCACCCGATTCTCCTGCTACGATGTGTCTCCACTTGTGGTCCACTTAAGTGACACGTGTATCCTAATCATTGCGCAGTGCGCTATCGATATGTGGTTATATTTCATCCTGTACGGGTGGTCCTGAAGAAGTTAATTGGTCTTATCCTCTTAGCTCTTGCAAGATGATCTAACTCTTGGGATTGTGGTCAATCATATAATCTTCCTCTTAGTACCAAGCATTTGTGCTAAAAAAATATCCTCTGGTCCTTAAGATCTTAAAATTAATCACCCTTGGTTCCTTTAGGATAACCCAAAAAGAGACATACATCCTCCCTTGATTCTAATTTCCCTGTCTCCTTTTGTAGCACATGTGCTGAGCAACCCCAAATCAAAACATGTGCTAGACTAGAGTTGTGACAATTCCATAGTTTTGTAGGGTCAATATTCAGTGATCATATAATGTAGTGTGCAAACACACGAGTCTTACTAGTATCTTTATGCAAAATATTATGTATGCTAAAAGGTATATGCACAACTACTAAGCATGAAGTAAAAGGATAAGTGTATACAAGTTGCATGTGGTAAAGAAATAACTATACAAGTAAGGTAAAATATATGAATATATAAGTGAAGTGGAGAATGAGAATACATACAAGTGAAGTGAGGCATGAAAATATGTACAAATGGAGTTAATTATGGAAATATATACAAGTCAAGTGAAGTATGTGATATAAAAAATGGGATATGAATGGGACAAAGTGAAAAATATGTACATAAGATGGAGAGAAATATACATAAATGAAATAATATGACCATAACATATGGCACATGAGAGAATATATAAACGAGGATGAGAGAAGTAAATAAATGAGTGGGAAAACATATACACATGTAGAAAATGATGTAGGAGAAGAAAAGTAAAACCCATGTAAATAGAGTCTAGTCCTTAAAACCATCCATAGTGGATTTTCCACTATGGCCATCTCACCCCCTCCGCTCGTTCGACGAGTGTACCCCCACAACGATGGTGGCGCGACGATCCTCCCACGTACACTGGAATAATGTGCTAAAAGGATTTAAAATGTCGTTGTTTGTGATGTGAGGTGTGTGAATGTGTAGAGATTAAAGTCACCAATTTATTTTACTCAAAATAGTCAAAAAAGGTAGCCATTGCACAGAGATGGAATAAAAAGACAACTATTGAATGTGAAACCAAATAAGATGTGGGCTTAGAGATTATGTTACAGAGCGATAAGGTGTTAGGCACCCACTCCGCCCTTTCGATCTCTCACGGCTACAAAAATGTTCTTCTTCTCATAAATGCATGAACATGTATATATGTGTAAAAATATGTTGTACGTGTGAGGAGTAGAGTCATCATATCCACATAATGGAAAATATGGGAATGAATCCTCCTAAAGAGATTAACTAACTAAACATAAGCAAGACCCTAAAAGTATGTATAAAAAAGGCTAAAATGTGAGTTATGCCCCAAAATCGTAATACCACTATGGAAGAGTGGATATGAATAATATGGGACCGCTAAAGAGATAATAAATAATATAAAACTAACAACATATGAAGGTAAAGTAAATGAAATAATTGAGGGAGAAGTTGAATCCCAAAATGACTTCTGGATGCCTGTGTAGCCAAAAATGGCATTAAAGTCCATGTAGGTCACAACAAGAATAATATTACACTCTAACCCATAATTTGAATCTATAGTGTCTTTTTTTATATATGAAAAGTGGATGAAATATAGTGAAAGTGTAGAAAAATGTGAGATTGTGTTGTAAGTCCCATTTTTTTGGGTTTTTTAGTTTATGCAAATAAACTTGAATATATATATATATATATATATATATATATATATATATATATATATATATATCTATATATATGTGTGTGTGTGTGTGTGTGTGTGTGTGTGTGTTTGTGTTTGTGTGTGTGTGATAAAAAGGGTAGGATTAGTGTGGAAATGGAGTAAAACATACTAGAATTGTAATAAGAACACTATAATATTCAAAATGACATTATATATATATATATATATATATATATGTGTGTGTGTGTGTGTGTGTGATAAAAAGGGTAGGATTAGTGTGGAAATGGAGTAAAACATACTAGAATTGTAATAAGAACACTAAAATATGCAAAATGACATTCATTGCAATAGTAAAATGGAAAGGGTTTTAAACTTTTAAGAACTTTAATTTTTTTTCTAGTTTGTAGGATGACTTTATATGTGCATGATGGTGGCGGAGTGTTAGTTGAAGGTGGGGCAAAGTGATGTAATAAGCGAATGCTAGAGAAAATGTAATGAAATTCATGTATTCTAAATTCAAAATAGTTGTCGCACTGAAATCGAGGTCCTATGAAAATGAGGTCAGGGTTTCTTACATAGGAAAACCCTAAAAGGATAAAAGGAGAATTGTGATCTAGGGACTTGTCGATCAGTGAGTTCATAAACTTGCCTGACGGTATAGTGGTCTAACTTGTTATCCAAGTAAGGCCCAGCCTACCTATAGGCAGGTGAGGTGTCCTACTAATAGTCAAGCAAAAATATTTTTTTATCGTAAGTTTGGTTCCCACTTGAACGGGATCATTGGAAAGAGGATTAAGAGATTTGTGATTTTCTGATGGGAGACTCTTGGGTTTGAGAGTTGACCATAGTAAAATAGGGCCCGAAGAGAGCATTATAGTTCTTCGACTAGGGTTTAAAAGAGGATTATGGGTCTACAATTGAAAGGATTTTGTTTGGAGCCTATAAAGGAGTGTAGGGGTGAAAATGAGGAGTCTACAACTATGATTAATGATTTAAAACAACAGAGGGAGCTGTTATTTTTTGGGAGAATTAAATGGTAAAAAG
Source organism: Sambucus nigra (assembly GCA_949130495.1). NCBI lineage: Eukaryota > Viridiplantae > Streptophyta > Magnoliopsida > Dipsacales > Adoxaceae > Sambucus > Sambucus nigra. Next base: position 137,180,919 of record OX422210.1, on the reverse strand, counting down.
AGTACTTAGATTTTAAGTATATCTTTAAAAGAAGTTGGACAATATGTATATTTAGTGGTCAACGTTCCTTTAGAAGTTTTCGTTCACAATTTTATACATATTCAGGACACTTCATTTGGTGACATACGCGTTGAGTCAATGAGTATATTTACTGATTACTACATAACCAAAATTAGTGGGTTTTGATTCTAACGGAGTTGTACAAGTATAATGCAAATTTAGAAGAGTGTAGGTAAGTTTAATATGAAGAAGCCAGTCAACGACTTTCATGAAACAAACAAATATTTGTTTAAGGGAAGCTTTCTTTATATCCCTAAGTCTTTAGTATGAGAAAATATTATATGAGATCAAAGGACCAAGGATGCAAAATGTATCAAATGTCATTATAAATTATGGCTAAGCAATGCGTAAAGATGTAAGGAAGAAACTAAAAGAGACCAACACTATGTAGAAAGTCGTGTCCGACAAACATCATTGTACTAATGTTTTGAAATAAGTAAATAAAATGATGGTCTTCTTGCACAAAGAAAGATTTATAGAGGGTGGTTAGTATTGGAAAATAATGGTTTAAAACATTGAGATGGTTCAACTTTAGGCCAAAATAAAAGTGGGACCCGCATAAATTTTAAGGATAGTCCACATACCCACGCATTCCTCTCCACGAGAATATTTATGTGGTATATTCACATGTTAAAAATCATTAATAGGTGAATGAGAAATTGGCCTCAAAGTACCCCATTTGAAGTGAGTAAACTAGCGTTTGGTTGGGTGAAATGAGTTAGTACTGCATAGAAAAATTGGAAGAAAAGTGGCCTAAAGGCATGGATGCCCTTGGGGCATCCCAACCCTTTGAAGGAGAGATGATGTAAATTATTCATGGTTTAGAATTTGACCCAAAAGCCCACACATGTGCCGCAACCACTCACATGGTCCGAGTCCGTGGGTTATGGGCTTGGGCCTTGCACTTTTTTTTTTTGGGGGGGGGGGCAACTTTAATTTAATTTCTTCTAAATTTTTCTAATTGGGCTTATGTGTTAGAATTGTTACCTTTTAAAAGGTTGTGTCACTTCATTTTTAGAATACCATGCCATTTCATTTTAAAGTGGTATGTCTCTTGGGTTGTGGATTTTTTAATAGACTTTCATTGTTTTTAAAAGACACAATCTCTCTTATATATCATATTTCTCCCTCCATTTTTCACATTGAAAAATTTTCATACATTGAATTTGTTTTTCATAGAAAGTTGGATCTTAGGAAATGTTAATTATAGTAATATTTTGGCATTTCAAGATTGTTGTACCCTGGGAGACAATTGTCCCAAGATCCGTTAGTACCATAGCAAGGACATAATTGTCTTAAGGATATATTATCCAAAAGTAACCTTCAGTATTCTTGCTTTTTTTATGTTAGTCCATGTCTACAAGTCTGCAATATTTTTCAATCGTAATAAAATTATTATTAATAGAGTATAATTTAATTATTTATGTCAATCTATATATTTATTTTAATATTTTTGTTTTGAAGTTATTCGCACATTCTAATAAACTTAAGACAACTATCCTACTTGTGTGAATCAGATTCATGGAAAATATGAATCCTCTTGCGAACCATAATGAGAAACCGGAGAGGTTTGATGGAACATAATTCAAATTTTGAAAGCATAAGATGTTGTTTTATTCAACAACATTGAATTTGGCAAAGTTCTTAAGGGACAAAGTCCCAGAATTAAAGATGATGCTGACACTACAATTGATGCATGGAAACATTATGATTTTCCACGTTTCAATTATCTTCTCAATGTATTGTATAGGACTCTATATAATTTGTATTGTCCAATCCAAGAAACAAATGAACTCTAGGAATCCCTTGATGAAAATACAAAGCCAAAGACACCAAACTTAAAAAGTTTGTCATTGGTTGGTTCTTAGATATCAAAATAGTGGATTGCAAGACTGTTCTTAGTCAAATCCAAGAAATTATAATAATTCTTTATGAAATTCATGCAGAAGGCATGTCTTTAAGCAAACATTTCAAGTAGCTTAAATTATTGAAAAATTGCATCCTAGTTAAAGAAACTTCGAGAATTATTTGAAACATAAATGTAAAGAAATAAAATGGGATGACTTGATAGTTTTCTTGAGAATAGAATAAGATAATAAAAATAGTGACAAGAAAGGAATTGGAAATTTTGTGGTGGTAAAGTCCAATGTAGTGGAGGAAATCAATTCAAAGCTCAAACGATATAAATCCTGTAAAAATAATAAAGAAAGATTTAACTCCAATGGACAAAAGGATAAAGATTTAAAGAATATCAAGGGTGAATGGTGGTTTTGTGATAAGTTGAGTCACCGTACTCAAGACTACCATAAATGTATAGGGGGAACCTTCCAAATCTAAGTTTGACGAAGACAATATTATATAAATGGTTGCTGAAAAGGAAAATCTCTCTGTCGGTGTCTCTAAAATCAATATGGTTGAAAATTCTAATAATTGGTGGGTCGACACTGGAGTGACGCACCACATATATTCCGGAAAAAAATTCATTCACATGTTGAGAAAAGATTAATAAAGGGGAACAATTACTCATGAGAAAATCTTATAGTTTAAGTGTTTAAGGACAAGGAAAGATCATTCTCAAGTTCATTTCGTGAAAATCTCTTACTTTGAATGATGTACTCCATGTGTTTGAAATTCGCAAGAATCTTATGTCTTGATCATTATTAAGTCAGAAGGTATTTAATTTTTTTTAATCGAAAAAATTTGTGCAGACCAAAGGTGGGATGTTTTTGGGAAAATGGTATTTAAATTATGGGTTGTTTAAACTAAATGTATACGCTGACTCTACTATTAATGATAATGAGAATAAATATATTGCTTATATGCTTGATTCATAAAATGTTTGGAATGGTAAGATAGGCCATGTTAATTACATATCCATTTTAGATTAATTTTCTTTCCCTAACTTTGAAATAGATGATGCACATAATTACAAAGTTTGTGTTGAATCAAATTTTTTAAAAGAAACCTTTTAAATCTGTTAAAAGAAGCACCGAACCTTATGAATTAATTCATACGAATATATGTGAACTTAAATATATTCAAACTAGAGATGGTAAAAAATATTTTTTCGTATTCATTGATGATTGTACTAGATATTATTATGTGTACGTACTCCGTAGTAAATATGAACCACTTGAAATGTGTACTCCTTGTAAACTAAAGTTGAAAATTACCTTAATTAAAAAGTTTAAAATGCTAAGATCTGATAGAGGAGGAGAATATTCACAACCTTTAGATGATTTTTTTCATAACATGGTATAATACACAACACCTCATACTTATCAATAAAATAGAATTGTCAAGAGGAAAAATAAAACGTTGAAAGACATGGTTAACACCAAGCTTGTCAATGCTGGGTTACCTCAGAATTTGTTGGGGGGACTTTACTTTCCAAAATTCACATTCTTAATAAAATTCCTCACAAGAAAACTCATAAAACCCCATATGAATTATGGAAAGGTAAAATACATTCAAATAAATACTTGAAATTGTGTGTGTGTTTGGGAAATATGGTTATACCCCCTCCTAAAAGAACTTGTAGGGGATATCAACCTTACAATAATGCTAAATAAAAATTAGGCCCCGGAATATATGTTATATATGAAAAATGGAACATGTTTATCTGGTTTGACAGGTCGGGATATCTACGTCCACGAGGATGGAGAGTAGAGTCTTATTTATGAAAAAGGAAGAAGACGACTTAGAGTGCTAGGTTTGCTAGCTGAGAGTCCAATCCATGGATACAAGGGTGTGTTTGTTCAATTCCCTAAGTCATTAGGTCCACTACTATTTATAGATACAAATGTCTTAAAGTTCTAGGTCTTTTCCATAATGATCGTTTATCAACTTTGACCATGTCTTTGAAGTTGTAGAATTAAAGTAAGTTTGTATTTGACCAAATATAATCGTAATCTCCCTTCATTCTTGTAATACATTTTATTTTCCATGTGTCGGTTTGCCATTCCAATACGACAAAGATAGGGCGTGTTAGATCAATTTATATCATTCTCAGCATCATAGCAATAATTATAAAAGATTGTAATGAAATTTAAACCATCCATAACATGGGATGAAATGAAATACAAATAACGAGATGAATCAAACAATCTCCACATCCATAATAAATAAATATATAGCGTCTCAATCTCATGAATAGTCTTAACTTAAATAAATAAACTGGGACCAACATGGTCCATATGAATCTCTGAATCAAATAAGTCTGAATACTGAATAACTTAATGAAATAATAACCTAATTTAGGAATAGAAATGACTGGATAGTGGAAGTGCAAGTCTGATGTCCTTACTACTCTGGTATATGAACACGTAGAAAATATTATGATAGTATTTGGGTCAGAGTCCGAAAGTTTTAAGAAATCACTTATTGTATCAATGAAGTAATAATCATGTCAATCATTTACGTGACCATGTCAACTCATCGATATCACGTGCAAAAGATACCTATCCCCTCAATCATTAGTGAAATAATCTACATGAGTAATATACTAAACTATCTTGAAACCATCAATATATTGCACTATCTTGACACCACATCGCAAAGTAATACACTATATACATAAATATTACAATTCAGTACAATCCCCACTCATGTCATTCGAACAATACCATATAGATAATATCATAATACACTCAATAACGTGAATAACATGTCCATCACTTGACTATAGAATATACACATAAGTCTTATAAGCCATATTAGGGATTCAACCTTCATGGATGTTCTCATGCCTCTATTGATAAATTAGTGGGAGTCTCGTACCTAACGAATTTAAAACATGAGCACAGAAAAGAATGGGGGATCACCACACAGTCACACCATCCTTTGGTGACACACTAAACCATCCTATGGATCAAGTCATCCACATTGTGAGACAATGATCAAATAAATGCATCATCAAATACATCAACCTCCACACATCCTACTGCGTCAACCAAGAGCGCAATACTTGATCCAGAATCCATATCAATCCACAACCCCAATCGATAGATTCCCCCCGAGCCAAATATGGTATGTTTACAATAACACATAACACACACACACACACACACGTCATCATCATAATCATCATCATCATCATCATCATCATCATCATCATCATCATCATCATCATCATCATCATCATCATCATCCATACATATATACTAAGGTAGTACTTCCATTCTGATTGTGTGAAGCACATATATTATACTTCCCTAAATTTACCTATCGAATTCATGCATCCTCGTAGTTTATATTAACTCCCATAACCTATATCCCCATGATAACTTAGTATGATTGGATCCCCAAATGCCCTACTCAAAACCTCTAGTAAAAAGCTTAATGAAAACCAAGGTCCTAAAGGAATAATAAAGCCTTTACATTCTATCAAAATTCGTGCGCACAAGGATACTATGTAGACACGTCCATGAGTTCTAAGTCCCAGAGTCTCTTCCTGAATTTTGTACATGGGGATGTTTTATATACGTGAGCATGACCCCTAATCCTAGCTGAGGCGAAAAAGTGTTGGGGTTGAAATCCTAAAAATTATTCAAGACCTACCCCATTTTTGCCCCAAATCGTCTTCAAATAATATTCTAACCTTAAAAAAAATCCTAAAACACCTTAATTATCATCTTCAATGTGTTCTAAACATGATTCCAATATGATCATTATTTGGTTTAAACATCAAAATATGGTTTAAATCATCAATTTTAACACGAATGTAATTAAGGTTCATATTGATTTTGGGTTTTGATCAATAAAAGGTTAATTAAAACATTAAAGTCTATTTTAAACTCATAATTCATCATTCCACTCAAATTTAATATAGATATAAACAAGTTATAAGCATATAAGCACCATAGTGACTAAAGTACAACCCTTTAATGTATCAAATTTATCTTTTCAACATAAAATCCTCACAATGATCAAAGTGCTACCCCAAATATATTGGATTCACGCCTAAAATGTGTCTAAACCTGCATAGATTAAAAATGACGATGAAAACATAAACAAGTTTCATATAAAACCATGATAAAGCAAGATATTTCTTACTTGTTAATGGTAGTTGAATATTCTAGTTTGATTCCTCCTCTTTAAGTGTCTAAGTTCTTGCTCAAAAGTCTTTCTTAGCTCCTCCAAAACTTCTTTGATACCAGGGTTTGTGTATCAGGATACAAATGGTTAACTAAAGAGGGATAATTCCACTTAACTAGTCTTAATCTTGCAGGTCTATAAAGACCTAATTTTAGACCCCCATATGGGCCTGAAATGCTACCCTAACTGGCACAAAGGTATACCAACCCATAGAACTCAATCTAAAGAACTAAAAATACATCTTTTGGTCTCTGTACCATCCTAGAGTCTGGTCCAAATGATTGTATCCCATAATATAAAATTTAAGTTGCAAGGTTATATGAATTTAGTTCAAATTCGTAAAATACACTCCTTAATATAAATATTAATTATCCACTAAGTTGATACTTTCCAAATTTTAATCTTACTTACCAAATCCTAAGTGAGCAGGCGAGATTATAATTATACAACAAGAAATCACAACCATAACATGTCGATATACGAGGAAAACCCAAATGGAAAAAACCTAGGACGACTAGGCCTAGACAAATCCACTATGAAAATCATTTTACATAAAGACACGGAAGACTTATAGACTTTACACAACAAGACCTGTTGATGCCATCTTCAATACCTCCTTCCATAGTACACGTAAGTCCAATGCGCTGCACAGCACCTCTAATGTCTCGGTATCCATTGAAAGACAAAAACCGTCTCCAATCCAAACTTGTGAGGAGATCCACCGCACCCAACGATGGATTAATGTATGAGAGGATGCAATTGGGGTTTTTGGTTCTTGAAAAATGATTAAAATATCATAAAAAATTGTTGGAGACTTTTTGGTAAAAGGATATGAGTTTTCTATTAAAGTTTAAGAAGTTTTTAAGTGCAGGTTTTCATCCATTGTTCAGTTGTTAAAGGGAAAGAAGTGGACCATGGAAGGTTAGGAGAAAAACTGCACGAAAACTGAAATTTTCAAAAAATTAACCGGTCGTTCGAATGACTTAAGAACCTCGTTTGAACGATGACGTTTGAACGAGATTACTAATGATAAATCAGACAATAATAAAAGGGAAATCGTTTGAATTCATTCTAACATACTCGTTCGAATGACCATATTTGAACAAGACTTTGAATGACATATCAGACAATTCCCATAAGAGAATTCGTTCGAAAGTCGTTCGAACATATACGTTCGAACATGCTCGTTTGAATGACTTGGGTAATTTTGGAAAAAAAATGTAAATTTAAAGGGATTAAATTGATTTAAAAATCCCATAAAGAAGCATTTAACAATATGAAAAATGTCTCCAGCAACATACAAAATAATCGGGTCATATACCTTTGGGAATAAGAGGAATGGAATGAAGATGTATCGATTTGTAGAATGATGAAATCTGGATGCTCAAATTCTTCATGGATTAGAGTTGTATGACACTAAATGTTTTGCCCAACGGAATTAGACAATACTATAAATTGACTCAATCGGAAATTTGTCCTTACAAATCTCTCCCTTTGGCTATTCTAGAACAAAATATAAAATACAAAATACAAAATAAAATGACTCTGAATTTGCTAAGCCAAGTAATCAAGCCGATCCTAATGCCCAACCCCAAAACCAAAAAAAAAAGATAGATTGGACTGACAACAAAGCTACTACATGAAGATCTTTGAATGATTGGCAAGAGTCTTGTAGAAAAAAATAGCCTACAAACATGAAACAATAAACACATAAAACGCATGGGGAAACTAAGATTTAAATAGCTAAATTTTGAGACCCCCCTAAATATGTTCTCCTCCCTTCGGCCCCGAAAAGACTATGGGATATAACTAAACCTGCAATATTTGTGAATAGAGAATGAATCCAAAAGATAAATAATTTTATGGCTACTAGGATCAGGTCAATATCCATAACATAATAACTAATGTAAATCATCCACAAAAATAAGATAACATAATATGAAGCAGGCGATGATTAACATTAAAGAAATTATATACAAGCTATTCCAAAAAAATTATCCAAACATAAGAACTATAAAAAGGGAAATACTAATATATGGTACAAATGAGAGTAACAAATAAAGAAAATAGAAATATCTCTCTCATAAGCAAACTAAATGAAACAATTGGATAAAGCAAAAATCACGGGCCCGGAGCTTTGGTAGCATCGTCACCAGGAGGAAAAGATGGCACCCGAAGAATCTGCACCATGTCGCATTTTAGCACGATGGAGGTCCTTAAAATGCTACATTTGAATAGAGTCTTGACATGCCTGAGTCTCATCTCTACTAGCCTAGGCCTCCTCTCTACGAGCTTAGGCCTCTTAGGCTCTCTCTGTATTTATGTATAGAGGCTAAGAGCTCCTTTAATATATATCGATCTTAATGGCGGTCCTTTTGAATTTTCTCAACATTTATATTCACATACCTAAAATCCTCCGACTATATAGGGGTGATGAAGAGAATTAGAGGGTATGGACTGAGACGGAGTAGTGGAGGCTGCAGAGTGAGACGACTCAGAATGGGATGGAGTGGGGACCTCGACAAAGACCGATGGATGAACTATTAATGCTCTAATAGCGAGTGACAAGAAAATTCGAAGGAAGGAGCGCGCAACCGATATCTAAATAGTGACGGGTAGCTATAACCTCCAAAGGTAAGGCTTGCCTAATTAGATTAGATAGAGATATATGAACAGCCTTAAGAACTCCAAAAATGAAATCGAGAAGATTAACAGGCGCCCTAATGCTGATAGCATACATCAAATCCACATGATCCTTTGAAATCTGAGTATGGTTTGCACGTGGAAGGAGGCATGCATAAACGATCCAATTAAGGATAATAAAATCAACATTGAGGTTTTTATGATATGAAATGGTAGAACTAGACTGGATCACACGACAGACAGTATCTATAAGAAGATGAAAAGTAGGCCTAACATCATTGGGCTAAGGAAATGTGGGGTTAGTGACTCGAGAAAATCGGTAAGACGAGTAATGGAGTCTGCGATGATGGTAACATCCCTTCCACGGACTGTGGAAGCAATACCTCTCTCAGTCACAAGCATCGAAAAGAAAAACTCTTGGATGAGGTCAGGATATATGGGGTCGTGAAGATTAAAAATGGGACCCCAACCAAGAGTAGCAAACCATGTGTAAACAATGGTTCTAAAAAGCGAGGCTAGGTTGATTAAGTTTTTCTCTAACGAATGACCTAGTCACGAACCCTAGAGTGTGGTAGAGTGTATGATTGGCACGTGTCCTCCAACAAAGTCGAGGGTTAGTAATGGATGCATATTCATCCGTGGAACGATCCCCATCGGATGCCTCAACATGCCTAGGAAGCCTATTATGAGCCATATAGATGAAGAGATGGATGACAACAACCAACCCCGAAAAATACCAACTGAACCGCCACAACACCAACAACCAACAGCACTAACACAAAGCCCATACTCCATTATCAAAACAGATAGAGATATATAAGGCATAGAAAATATTAAATGCAGTGTCATGATTTTTTGACATAATATCTGAAGTTTTGTAAAAACAGTGTCAAAAATGCATGAGATAAAATTAAATAGGGGCAAGACAAGAATTTATGTAAAACAATTGTATCGAATAAAATACATAGATTATACATAGCCCCTCAAAATATTAATTGAGATTATATGAAATGGGTAAGAAGAGAAAAAAAATAACCCAGAGGTGTTGCAAGTTTGAAGAATACCTGAATCATATATGCTCAACTAAGACAAAAAAAAACTAAATGAGATTGAAAATAAAAAAAAAACTAAGAAAACACACGATTTGAAAGAACCCAATAACTTGAGAGGGTATGGAGCTATAGAAAATGGGGGATGAGGGTTTAAAAATGGAATATGATGGAGGAGAGAATTGGAGAAAATAGAGAGTGTGGGGATATGGAGAGAAAAGGGGGAAAGATGGAGAGAGTGGAAGGGTTTTGAAAAATCGTGTTTGATTAAGGAGGGAGAGAGAAGGTATGAGATGAAACGACAAAAAAAAGAATCAAACCACTCGGAATGAAGTCCGCTTGTTCGAACGAATTCTAAGAATTTCATTCGAAAGAGGACATTTGAATGACAAATGGACTAAATAACGAACGAGAAAGCAGGGCATGCTTGAACTAGGGTCGTTCAAAATCTTGTTCAAGTGAGAAATTGAATGAGAATTCTAACTTTAAAACCTCAACCAAAACCAGAAAAAAATGCAAAAATAAATACTATAAAGGCCTGAAAAGGTTAGGAGCCCATAAAAGTTTATTTTAAATTGTCCTAGGTAGCGTAGACATATATGAACTATGGAAGAGAAATGAATGGGTGTGAACAATAAAGGTGAGAGAATTTTCCAAACTATATATTAACGCAATATACACTAACATATGCCTTGTGACAGTAAAAAGGATAACAATTAGACAATAGCCACAAAAACAAAAACGCCCAAAAGATTGATGATTCTCTAGAAAATAGCATCACATAAAAAAAGCAATATAGTGATTTTTTTTGCAAACCCATTGATCGTCAACCTATGTCTCCTCTAAATATCAAATATTCTTTTGAATTTCTTTCTTTTGAAAGATCAAACAAGCTAAAATATGTTGGCCTTGGCTACTTCTTTCAATGCCACACTTTTTCTTTTTGTAAAGGCTATTCATGCAAAAACATTTTCTTTTTCGTAGCCCGAGTCCATTACTCAACAAAACTTAACTGGATGAATATTCCTTTATTTTCTGAATTCAGGCAATGGTTCTTACATGCACAACATCAATTTCTTATAGAATGAGATGACAAAATTGATAAGAAAACACCTTACTTCACCTAGCGTATGCAAAGTGACGTAGACATCCTCAAGATTTCGTGAAATGTGTGTGCAAGAAAGGCAAATATATGAGGTAATCATAAAAGAATATATCATAAGCAAGCATCAAAGTACACAAGAGAGACGAAGTCCGGACTATCTACTCATCGAAAGACATATGGACATGGAATGAAATAGTGATCCAAAAATATCACACACCAAACCTATATGGACAAAAGTATTATGAAGGCCTTTCTCCTAAAAGGAAAGCAAAAATATTTTTGGAATTTTTGGAAAATATATGTACAAAATATAATCTAGTTCATAGGTAACGAGATAGACATGAGGCTCAACCTAAACTAGATGAACGACTCTGAACTCAATCAATGGATCAAACCCCAACGAATTTCCTATGGTTTTCAAACCTAAGGGCATCTAGAGGTTTGGTAAAGATATTGGATAATTAATGATTGGTGTCTACAAATCTCAAAAAAAGTACTTTCTCTTCAACTAACTCTCGAATAAAGTGTTCTCTAATCTTAATGTTCTTCATTCTATAATGTTGAACGGGATTTTGGGAAATATGGATTGCATTCATAGTGTCACAATAAATAGTCATTGTATATTGTGGAATATCGTAATCCTCCAACATTTGTTTCATCCAAATGAGTTGAGTGCAACAACTCCCGATGACTATGTATTCGGCCTCCGTCGTGGATAAAGAAATGGAATTTGTTTCTTGCCCATCCATAAGATAAGTGCACTACTAAAATAGAAACATCCGCCATATGTGCTTTTACATCCATCAACATCTCTTACCCAATCGGAATCTGAATATGCTATTAGACAATCATTAGTGTCAAAAGAATACCAAATCCCAAAAGACAGGGTCCCACTAATATATTTAATAATACGCTTAATGGTGAGTAAATGAGACTCCTTGGGGGTGGCTTGATATCGGGCACAAAATCCTACACTAAAGGAAATATCTGGACGACTATTGGTTAAGTAGAGTAAACTACCTATCATACTCCTAATAAGAGTGAGATTTACATCCTTTCCTTCTATGTCCTTACTAAGCTTAACGGTTGAACTCATAGGAGTACCTGCAAGCTTGGTAGAGTCTAGATTAAATTTCTTCACGGGATCTTTCCCATACTTAGTTTGGGATAAAAATATCCCGCTATCAAGTTGTCTCACTTGAAGACCTTGGAAGAATGTGAGGTTACCTACCATACTTATCTCAAACTCATTTTTCATTTCTTTCGAGAAAATTTGAGTATGTTTATAGCATGTGGATCCAAAAAATATGTCGTCGACATACACTTGGGCAATTGAGATCGCATTCTCATCTTGATGAACAAATAACTTCATACCAACTCCCTCTCTCAAAAAATCCACGAGTAAGGAGATAAGAAGTAGTCCTCTCATACCAAGCATGGGGCACCTGCTTCAAACCAAATAGAGCCTTCTTTAGATAAAAGATGTGATTAGGATACTTATTTTCCTCAAACCTTTTCGGTTGTTCCACATAGACTTCCTCCTGAAGAATGCCATTTAGAAAGGAACTTTTGACATCCATTTGATATAGTCTGAACTTAAGATGACATGCTATGACTAGTAAAAGGCGAACGGACTCTAATATAGAAATAGGAGAAAAAGTCTCATCAAAGTCAATACCTTCTATTTGGGTATATCCTTGTCAACTAACTTAGCTTTATTCCGAACAATGACACCATTTTCATCCAATTTATTTTTAAAAATCAATTTGGTACCAATGACGTTAGTATCACTAGGCTTAGGGACTAACTCCCAAACACCATTTTTATGAAATTGATCAACTCTTCTTACATGGAATTTATCCAATATTCATCTTTAGTGCTTTTTTGAAATTTTTAGGTTCGATTTTATAAGTATAACACAAATAAGTAACCTCATTTTCTAGTTGCGCCCTAGTCTTGACACCTAATTTTGGATTCCCAATAATTTTGGAAAGGTTATGACTTTGACAAAGCTAGAGAGATGAATCCTTTTTCTAATATGTGGGGTTCACCGAATCATTATGAGACTCAATATTTTCAACACTGGGAGGTGCGTCACACTCATAAGAGAAATCATTATCATCGTCAACAAATGTAGCTGGAGCATCATCTTTTAGGATAATATTTTTGATTTCATAACTTTAGAACTTGCAAAGTTGTAAACTCTAAAAGATCTAATGTTTTGTGAATATCGAGTCGAATTTACCTAGAAGCTCTCTATCCCTAAGAATGTAACAAGGACTCCCTAAGATACAAAAATAAGCTAGGTTGGGTTTCTTTTCGGTCCACAATTCATATGGAGTTTTATTAGTATTAGGACCCAAGTATACTCTATTGACCGTATGACAAGCAGTGTTCACCGCTTTTGCCCAAAATATAATAGGCACTTTCCTGCCAAGAAGCATGAACCTTGCCATTTCTTGGATCGTTCGATTCTTCCTCTCAACTATACCATTTTGTTGTGGAGTTTGAATGGTAAAAAATTCATGCTTAATTCCAACTTCATCACAAAAATCATTCACACCGGATTCCTTAAATTCAGTTCCATTATCAATTCTAAACCGATTTATGGTAACACCATGTTGATTTTGAAGGACTCGATATTTAATCATTAGAAATTCAACAACATCAGACTTTTCTCTTAGAAATCCTACTATGGAATATCTTGAAAAGTCATCTACCATCACCAGGATATATCTCTTTTCTCTTATGCTCTCGGTATGAGTGGGACCCATAAGGTCCGTATGAATCAATTTTAAGACACGAGAGGTGGTTATAGAGTTAAATTTCTTATGAGGAATTTTAATTTTCTTTCCAAGTTAATAAGGTTCACAAATTAAGAAGGTTATGTTTCCTAAGGATGGTAAGCCTCGAACTAGGACTTTCTTCACTAGACGTTCAAGATCTTTATAGTTTACATGTCCAGATGTTGATGCCAAAGATCGACAGATGAGACTTTAGCACTGTTACAAATAAAATAAGACTTTGGAATGATTCCATAACAATTGTCACTAGTTCTCACACCTTGTAGAATAGCCTTACCAGATTTATCATAAACGGTGCACTCCATTTGGCTAAACTTAACTGATAAGTTTTTGTCACATAATTGGCTAATGCTTATCAAAATAGCTTTGAGTCCACAAACATAAAGAACATTTTCTAGTTTTGGAAAACTAAAAACTTCAATGGTGACTCTACCCATGATTTGAGATTTACTCCCATCGCCAAAGGTGACTTTACTACCTTTGTAGTTTTCAAGAGTGGTAATAAGAGATTTATCACCTATCATATGTCTGGAGCATCCACTATTAAAATACCATTGCGAGGTATTTTAAGCCTTAAGGGTAACATGAACAACAAAAGCCTTCTTAGTCTTATCTTTCATAACCCAAGTTGGAGTTGTGTTTACTCTAGTCTTTTGGTTGAAATTATTTCCTTAGGCCATATAGAACCTTTGAAACTCTTTCATTAAACCTTAGGATGTCTTAGCTAAGGAGTTATAGTGTGGCCTAAGAGTCATGAAATAAGAATTCTTCCCAATCTTGAAACACAAATCTCTAAGATGACCCCTTTTATGGAAAAAGTACAAACATAGGGTTGATTTGGAATCACTTCCATAGGTTTCTTAGGTTGACTTCTATTAGGCGGGTTAGGTTTATGAGGGTTTTTTTATAACAAACTTAGCTAGAGGTTCTAATTTAACATTAGATGGATCACCATCTTCATATCCTATACCCTTTCTCTCTTGGTATCCTTTCTCCTTATAACCTAAAAATGGACCTAGGAATAATTTCCCCATTCTTTCAGAATTATCTTCTAGTGTGACTTTGACTTCCGGAGAGGACTCGAGATTTTTCTCATGTTTGATAATTTTTTCTTCAAGTGTTTTTCTAATCTCCAAGGATTCATGAATATAGATGGATTACAATTCACTTTCATCTACAACACTCTCACTTCCATTTTCATCACTAACTTCTGAGTGAGTGGATACGACCTCAAGATCATGCTCAAATATGTCAAAACTAGGATGTGACTCACTTGAAGCATTAACATGACTTTACATAAAGGCAGTGAAGTTGTTTCCAGAAAGAACAGAATCATTGGAGTCTTCAGACTCAGTCTAGCTGTCACTAAGAGTTGTATTATAGACGGCTTTATCCTTACCTTTTATCTTAAGCTTAGTGAGCCACTCATACGCTCTATGACCTCGTCCTTCACGCTCAAAACATCTCTCTAAATCATCCTTTTTAAAGTTATCACTTTTAGAGTTTTCATTTTTAAACTTCTTTAGATCCTGATTATTAAAAATTCTAGTTTCCTTGATTTTGTTTTTCTCAAATTTGGGTTTTTTAAATTTTGAGTTTTGCTTTTTAAACTTGAGAAACTTTTTAAATTTTTTCGCAAATAAGGCCCTATCACCAGAATCCATATCGAACTCTACTGATTTAGACATTTCTTCCTTCTTAACTTTTAGAGATACTCCCTTATCTTTCTTTTTTTTTATCTTTAGGAAACATGTCTAATTCATATGTTTGGAGTTCACCTACAAGCTCTTCGAGTTTTAGTGAATTTAACAATCCTAAAGAATTAAGAGTCGTGACTTTCGTAATGAAACGACTAGGGGGAGATCTAAGAATGTTCTTAACTACTCAATTTTCAGAGATTTTATAATTTAAGTTGAAACATGAGTTAACAATATCGTAAATAGGGGCATAAATTTCATCAAATGTTTCACTTTCTTTTGTGGTGATAGTTTCAAATTTAGTGATTAAATTTTGAAGTTTAGATGCCTTAACCGCACTGGTTCCCTCATGACTAACTTGAAGAATGTTTCATGCCTCCTTTGAAGTTTCACAAGTCACGATACGACGAAACTCCTCGGGAGTAAAAGCACTAAATAATGCATTTAAACCTTTAGAATTAAAGTTATACAATTTCAACTCATCCTCACTCCATTTCTCTATAGATTTTAAAATAGTTTCTCCTTCTGAAATAATGGTAGGAGGGGACATCATTTTTTGAAAGCAACCCAAACATGTTCATCAATTGATTTTAATGCAGATTTCATACGTGCTTTCCAATAGGCGTAGTTCGTTTCATCATAGGTGGTATATTCTACGAAAACTTTCCATATAACCTCGAAGATTCATCTAAATAACTTTTAGAAACAAGCTTTGATACTAATTTAAAGTTGCAAGGTTATATGAATTTAGTTCAAATTCATAGAATACACTCATTGATACAAATATTAATTAGGTCACCAAGTTGATACTTTCCAAATTTTAATCTTACTTATTAAATCCTAAGTGAGCATGAAAGATTATAAATATGCAACAAGAAAGCACAACCACAACACGCCAATATATGAGAAAAAACCAAATGGAAAAAATCTCGGACGACTAGGCCTAGACAAATCCGCTACGGATATGATTTTACAGAAAGACACAAAAGACTTACATACTTAACATAATAAGACCCGTTGATTCCGTCTTCAATACCTCTATCCATAGTACACGTAAGTCCATCGCGCTGTAAAACACCTCTAGTTTCTCAGTATCCATCGAAAGCCAAAAGTTGTCTCCAATCCTAACTTGTGTGGAGATCCACCGTACCCAACCAGGGATGAATGTATGAGAAGATGCAATTGGGGTTTTTGGTTCTTGAAAAATGATCAAAAGATCACATAAAATTGTTGGAGCCCTTTTGGTAAAAGGATATGAATTTTCTATTAAAGTTCAAGAACGGTTTAACTACAGATTTCCGTCCCATGTTTAGTTACTAAAGGGAGAGAAGTGGACCATGGAAGTTATGGAGAAAAACTGCACAAAAACTGAAATTTTCAAAAAATTAATCGGTCGTTCAAACGAATTAACTACCTCGTTCAAATGATGATGTTTGAATGAGATTACTAATGACAAATTATACAATAATATAAAGGAAATCGTTCGAAACCGTTTGAACATAATCGTTCGAACGACCATGTTTGAATGAGACTTTGAACGGAAAATCAGACAATTCTCATAAGAGAATTCATTCGAAAGTCACTCGAACATGCTCGTTTGAACGATTTGGGAGATTTTGGAAAATAAAATTTAACTTTAAAAGGCTTAAATTGATTTGAAAAATCCCATCAAGAAGAAAATAACAGTATGAAAAATGTCTCAAATAGCATAAAAAAGAATCGGGTCATATACCATTGGAAAAAAGAGTAATCGAACAAAGATGTATCGATTTGTAGAATGATGAAATCCCAAATGCTCAAATTCTTCATCAATGAGAGTTTATGACTCACAATGACACTAAATGTTTTGTCCAACGAAATTTGCCAATATTACAAATTAACTCAATTGAAAATTTATCCTTACAAATACTCAACTCATTAGTTTTATCCATAACCGCGCATTATTAATTATCATACAATTAATTCCACTGATTAATTAGAATTGGGATATGGATGGAATATAATGAAATAAGTTTATTTCAGGTTTTTTATCAAATAAGTCATGAAAGAGATCCACTATGAAGAAATTTTGGGAGTTACGAAGGAAGTTTCGAGGATGGATCACTTATCCATCTGTGATCAAAGAAAGTTATACCTTCAGAATGGGATACATATTGAACATCACAAAAGCCGTCTCTAACAATCTACGCTCATTGATGAGACGATGACATAATTAATAACACGCGATTATAAAATAACATTACCTGCAAATTTAAGTGTCATATAAATTATGAATTTATTATTACCATTTCACACAAGTAATAATTATACCCATTAATTTATTTATTCCCACGATTGGTAATAAATAAATATTAAATAAAAATGCGAGGTATTATAATTCTTCCTAGTGAGTATGTGGTCTTTGAAAGACCATACCTCCTTAATCTCTCAGTCAGTGGCTATACGAGATTATAATCCCTTCAATTGGTCGTAGGATTGGGGTGGTCGGTCTTTAGGTCTGGTCGACTAAACACTCCCTTGTTGAATTTTGTGTATGTTGGTGCTTCTTTTCTCAACAGTTGTGTGTTAACCAACACACTTCCCACATGTGCTTAGTGGGAGCGTAGTCATTGTAATTACATACATATTCCATATGTTTAAGGTTGTGTGTGCGATAGATTTTCTTCCCCAAACAATCATGGGGCATAAAGTTTGTGACCTAATGGAAGAGGAAGTGAGGCTCTCATTCTAACATAGTTGTCATTTCTGATCCTCTTTGGTGAAAAAGGGTATAAGGGATTTCAAAACCCCCTTATACTTCCTTTAATTGAACTTCAGAGGTAAGGAACCTTTGTTTCACTTACTCTCTCTATCTTGAGTTGCAAACATTTTGTTCATTTTATTCTTCACCCCTTTTATTTTAGTTCCATTTACTCTTAGCCAAGCCTATGCTTTTGAGGAAGTAAGAAATAACATCAAAAAATGATTTTAAGGCATTTCATACAAAATAACTAAGAATGAAAAATAATTGCAAAGGTTGATTTCAACAAAAAATTCAATACCCATTTTAAATGTTGAAGCGAATATAAAATTGATTTTATCTTTTTATCCTATGCATTCATCTATGGTGATAAAACATCAAATCATGCAAATATAATAAGGCCAAGTTTCAGGAAAAAAAACTTTCGAGTAAAAACTTTATTTCACTATATAACGTAAGTCGTAACTTACAAATACAATGAAATTTTCAATGAATCTAACGCATCAAACTCACATAGACCGCAACCTAAATCAGCAATAATTCCCTCGATAATCACAATGGATCGCAACCCTCCGTCACACTCAACCTTCATCTTCAGCAGTGAATCCCCACAGGTATCACAAGTCATTAATGGATTGCCTCTCCACCAAGGTGTATGCAAAAGGTACAAATCTTTCTAGGGTTCTAAACTAATTAACAAGAACAATATTCAAGGATGCTTTATTGTGAATTAAAACAGTGTTTTGACATAAAAAACTTGAAGAAAATTTTCTTCTGATATGCAGTAACGTTTTTGCAAAATTCTTAAATAAACTGATCCATGAAACAGGTATTTATAACACACCTTAAGTCAGAGGGTCGTTTGAACGACTATGCACTGTCATTTGAATGACATAAAATGTCATTTGAATGACTGAAAAGTCGAAAACACTTTTTTTTCTTAAACTCCACCTACAGGTCTTCCAAAAATATATTTTTGCAAAGTAAAATAGTCCCGTTCATCTTTTGATAAAAAATAAACATCCTAAATATTATTCTATGAATTAATTCAAACTCTAAATCATTTCATATCTTTTAGGGATGCAGGTAAGTCTTCAAACTTGGAGATGCTTGAGTTCGGTTCATCTTAACGGGGCATGCCGATTTGTAACGGGATATGCCAAACTAGCCTAAAGTTATGCTATGAACAATGATAGAAAAATTATTCTTACAAATCTCACCCTTTGTCTATTCCGGTACAAAAAAAAAAAATGACCGAACACCAAATTAAAATCAAAATCAAAATCTCCTATTACAAAGATACTAATACCCTTCCCAACCCTAGAACGGAACGAAATAAGATACTTTGTCTTCATACTACAACTTCTTCCTTTTCAAACTTTGTCTTCATCCGTGTGCCTTTAAATTCTTCTTTAAGTACATGCACACATGAGACAAAAATATATACCCTCGTAATGCATCGATTTTGAAACAAAATATAATAAATACTCCCCCATAATTCAAACTCATTAAAAAATCCATTTTGGTTTGCTCTCTCCCTTTATTTTTATCGAAATAGACAAATAAACAAAGAAGTAGAAACAATAAACATTAAGTGGAAAGCATCATGACAAAGAAAAGATACCATCACAAAAGATGTAAATCAAGCATGTGTAACAATCATCTCAAAGGCAAAACACAACCAACTATTTTTGAAATTTTTTTAATTTAAAAAAAAATACAAATACAACAAACATAACATATGTAATTATGAAAAATATACCAAGAAACATTTGGCACACATATATAGGTATAATCGACCACAAAATATGACACAAAACATATAAGCTTTATACACTAGCATAGTATCGATGTGTCGAAACATGTGGAATGAAATGAATGGGTATGAACTAGAAACAAAAGAATTATAACCCAAACACTCAAATATGTTCAAGAAGTTCTAATTGACTGCAAAACTTTTTCAAACTAAGCTTTAGCCTTAAGTGACAAATAAAGTTGAACTTAATGAATAAAATAAGCACAATACACACAAGCCTAGAATTTTAATGATTCTTCAAATCAATAGAGTTATGACAAAATAAGATTAACTAGGATACATTGTCATTGTGCCTGTTGACATTTCCATCCAAACTCCCTCAAAATATTTCTTTTCTTAACTTTTAAATGAATATATCAATCTAAAAAAATTTGGCTCCAATTTGGCATATGTTTTTTTTATTGCCTTAAATTTTTTCTTGGGCTCTTTTAAAATGGTGATTTCACGACGTGATTATTATTCACTCGCAGCCCTTTCTCGTGTACACTCATATTTTTTCAATTCTTAAACAAATCCTCAGGAACAATGGTTCTTACATGCATAAATCCTCCTTAGTCAAATAAATATGTAGATGACAAGATTGATAGGAGAACATATCACCAAGCTCACATATACATGTGAAGTCAAAATCCAACTAGCTTGTGCATGTGTGTGTATAGGCATATACAAAGTCGAAATCATTAAGCAAATCAAGTTCAAAATAACTCCATAATTATGGTTAAGATAAATTTAAGCATCTAAAGTCATAACCAAATGTCCTAGCCACATGAAAATTGCGTAATGGATTTGGATTCAAACACACCAATATGCCAAACCAAATGTGTAAAACTAAAATACCCAAAAAATAAAAATCTTTTTGACTTTTTCAAAAGATAAAATCTTTTTGTATTTTTCAAATATGACTCAATAAAAGAAAAATATAATACAAAAATATACACGTCATAACACTAGCAAGAATATATCATGAAGCATAACTAGAGTTTAACAAACAAATCATGCAAGAAATCATCCATAAGAAATACCATGTGACACATCATGTCCAAGCATGTGAGAATCAACTAATCTAACATTTAGCATCTCCAAAACGTATTTCCTAACCCAGATACGTGTATGTCTAACTGGAGGGGTTATGGGAACCGATGGGACACTATCCTTAAATTTCCTAGGACCTCTTCTAAGATCATAACAAAAACACATAAGCTGACTTTTCCAACCGTAATGTGAACATCTGTAAACTGGTGGAACGATACTTATGGGTTGACCTTTTCTAACGTCCTTGGTTTTGGTTGAACCTTTAAAACAAACAGTGATTTTTTCTTTAAGAATGGAAGCATTAGAACAAGACGAGTCATTACCATCACTATTCAAACTACTCGAGTCTTTTAAATTAATTTTTAACTTTAAAATTTTAGACTCAAGTAAGACTCTTCTAATTTTCGGGACGCCTTTTTCAAATTTTCAACAATTCCTAAAAGATTATCGCGCTCACCTTCAATAAAAGCAAACGTTTCCCTAAGAGTCTTATCACGTGCCACAAAATCATTAATCAAAATATTTTTATCCTCTTTAGCACAAATACAAACCCTAGAATTTTAAAAGTGTTCCAATTATTTTTCCTAAACATAGGACTCAATCATCACTCTTTTTCTTGGACAATTTTAAATCAATAAAGACATGGTCCAAGGCAACAATCTTCTCACGAAAAAAAACTCTTTGATTTTGAACCATCTGCAAAAGATACATAAAGGATTTCAAATGAGAATTTTCTTTTTCCAAAAATTTAATTCTTTTACAAACGTCAAATTCAAATTACTTAAGCCGTCAAAAATAGGAGGCTCTATCAAACAAACAAGTGAGAAGTATAAAACAACCAACCACCCAAAAATTGCGAGTAAACAAGATCAAACACAATAACTTAGTGCAACCCGTTCTAATACCAATATGACAACGTGAGTAGTCAAAAGGTATCAGTCGAAAAAATAAAAAAAAATCAGGATCACTAGATAACTTGGAGCAACCAGCTCTGATACCAATTTAAGAATGCAAAATAATTTCAAAGGGTGATTTCAATAAAAATTGCAATACCAATTTTAAAAGTGGAAGAAAATATAAAATTGATGTTATCTTTTTATCCTATGCATGCATCTATGGTGATAAAATAGATAAACCAAACTATGAAAATACAATAAGGCCAAGTTTCAAGAAAAAAACACTTTCGAGTAAAACCTTTGTTTCACTATATAATTTAAATCACAACTTACAAATACAATGAATCTATTGCGACAAACTCACATAGGCCTTAGCCTAAATCAACAACGATTCCCTCGAGAACCACAATGGACCACAACCCTCCTTCAGCCTCAGCCTTCGTCTTCAACAGTGAATCCCCACAAGTATCACAAGTCAGCAATGGAGTGCATTTCCACCAAGCTGTATGCAAAAGATACAAAACTTTAGAGGGTTATAAACGAATTCACAAGAAAAATATTCAAGGATGATTTTTGTGAATTAAAATAGTGTTTTGACACTCAAAACTTGAAGAAATTTTTCTTCTGATATGAAGTAACGTTTTTGCAAAATTCTTAAACAAACTGATCCACGAAACAAGTATTTACAACGAACCCGAAGTCAGTGGGTCATTCGAATGACTTATGCATGTCGTTTGAATGACAATTTAATGTCGTTTGAACGAGAGTGCAATGTCAATTGAACGACATCAAATGTCGTATGAGTGACTGAAATGTCAAAAACACTTTTTTCTTAACTCCGCCTACAGGTCTTCCAAAAATATTTTTCGCAAAGTAAATGTGATAACCCGCCTAATAAAATACCGGGCGATCACTCCTATATCAAATTAAAACAGGAGTCGCATATGGATCATTCTCAGTATCACTGTCGGAAAACCAATTTAATTACTAATAACCTATTAGGTTGGCGTTAAAATTTTACTTAACTACTCTTTTTAAACAACTACACAATTAAAACATCCACACAGTTTATATAAATGAACCTGGAAAGAGATAAAATAACCGAACACTCGGTTCAAATATGATACAACCAAATCGAATGCCACACTAAAAGGCGGTGAAAGATTAAATAAATAAAATTGGGCTTTTGGCCCGAGAGTAACTACAATGCTTCCTATCTAGATCGCAAGAATAGAAGCGTCTAAATCAAACCTGCATGAATCCATAGCTGCTGCAGCTGACGTCTGACTCGAAAGGATCATCATCCAGGTGTCCCTGTGTCTGGACACCTATATATATATATATATATATATATATATATATATATATATATATATATATATATATATATAGCAAGAGAGGAAAAATATATAAACAGGTCAGAGCCCGAGTTGTGAAAATATTTAGCAAGTGCATAAATGCTTTATTTTAAAAATATGTTTTATCTCATATTTAAATTGGTATCGCACTCCCATGAGATACCCCTCACCTCTCTTCTAATAGTGCACACCTAGAGCATCCCTCTAAACATCCTAGTCAAGTTATGCTTCCTAACTACTCCATCACCCCTAACTCTAGAAATCCTAAACAACCCAAGTACTAAGGGCTCAACTTCTCCCTAGTCTCAACGCTACGAAAGATATATTTATATATATATACACTTAGAATTATATTCATTATCGTGCTCATCTTAAACTTTCATACTCATTTTTATATATGAATCATGTTACACTTCCGGATATATCTCCCGGAATGAGAATTCATTTATTTATCATTTCATATTCATTTTATCTCTTTACTCTCATAGAGATATAATATCTTGTTCTCATACACAAGTAATGTACTATCACACAAGTACAATAACTATCCCAACAAGCTATAACTCGAGGATGCGGTCTCATAGTGCCGATCCAAAATCCGAGTTTACTCACTATACCACGGTACCAAGCCAGACTCCATCAATGGACATGGTAAACAAATACACAACGGTGGAGGTGGTAATGTCCCCCTGCAAGTGGAGTTTCACCCATCTCACTCGAACGCGGGACGATAATGACCTGGGGACTATACTCTCCCTGCTCCTCGACCTAAGGGATTCACCCACATCGCGCAATCTCACTGGATCGTACTAGAGAAAATATACACTCTGGA
This sequence comes from Sambucus nigra, assembly GCA_949130495.1. Classification (NCBI taxonomy): domain Eukaryota; kingdom Viridiplantae; phylum Streptophyta; class Magnoliopsida; order Dipsacales; family Adoxaceae; genus Sambucus; species Sambucus nigra. The sequence goes on along the minus strand of OX422210.1, from coordinate 137,156,791 downwards.
GTTCCAACCCTATACCAAAGGAAAGCCCGTGATAACCAGCCTCTAAAATACACATATACCAATCACACACAGATACATATGTATTCGTATCATATAATATATATACTTTAATCACATAGTATATATATACTATATATTGCTCCTCGAATATATATAAATGGCCATAATTGCCAATCATATAATAATATTTAAGTATTCTCTCTCTTAAATATTACTCACACCTTAATCACTATTTAAGGACTTGTACATAAACCCGAATGTACCAATTCATACTAATAATAGCATTTAAGTAATCGCACACTCACGAAACTAAACCCAAAAGTATCCCCTCGCTTGATAAATAACGTGTACTTTATTCGCCCTTAGTAAATACACGTTTTTCCAAATTCATCCTAATAGTCTCGCGGGAGGTACTCAACCACAATTGTTATGATTATGTTCTCTACGCGCATAATTATATCTATACACGCTTGCCGAATGATTTTCTCGAATGCCTCTTGTCTCAAAACATCAATAAAATCCCTACCCCGGATCGTACTCTATATTAGTCAGAGGTTTTCATATCCTCAAATCATCTTCTAGGAGTCCTAACATCCCATTTAGAAACTCCTATAAAAATCTCCACAACCATAATTTAAGTCCCCCTAAACTTAAAAGCAGAAAACCTCATGACCGAATCGATTCGGCCTGTCCGAAATCCCCAAATCTGCTTAGGTTTTATGTATAACCTAAAAACCCAAAATTCAATTCAATCTCCATTTAAATTATAACTCGGATTTATTTCAACAAACCCAAAGTTTTCATATCTCCTCAAGTCCTTTAAAGTTCCTAACACTCTATTTGAGAACCCCTAATATTTATCTCCAAATAAATCTAGCCTTAATTTCTGACTAACAATTTCGATCTCGAACAATTTTTCGTAGAAAAATCACTATAAATAAAAAAAAAATCAGAAAAATATGCGGTCGAAGCCCACGTGACCGTATCGAAAAGATCTATAATTTTTATTTTTTGACCAAAAGCCGAATCAATTCGTCCTGGCCGAATGGATTCGGATAAGACGCGGGTCACTATACACCTTCTTCAAAAAAAATCCAAACCTCCATTATTCTCCATTTTTGTTGTTTCTAAACTCATCCAACAACTCAATAAACATCTAATATATGATTTACAACTAACACATCAATTTATTTGGGGTATTAAACTATTTCTCTTAGATTTAAACCCTAAAACCATAAAAACCCAAACTTATCATTTTAACCCATTTCAATCCATTTCTTCACTCCATTTACATGGATTTAACACTAGAAATCATTAAGATTTTACATTACATCAATATGTAAACTCATATTCAAATTTTACCAAATTTATTTTAAGGGGTCTAACCCAAAATCATATAGTTTACCAACTATAATATGAAATAAATGCACAAAATGAAATAAAGCAAGTATACACTTGCCTGGAGGATGAATTCCGACGACCTCGAGTCGAATCTGGCGGAGTTTGGCCGAGATCTCCCATTTTCTCCTATTTTCTCTCTTCCTTTCCTCTCCTCTTTCTTTTCTCTCTCTTTTCCTTTCTTTTTCTCTCTTAAGCCTTATAAAGAGAAAAATGAGGATTTATCCCTTAAAAACCCAAAAATGACTCGTTTACTCAATTGCGAGTCCCCATTAATCCAAAAAATTTCGAAACTCAATTTCGACACCCGGATACTCAATTCTAACTATCTCGGCCATTCTGAGACTCGCCGCGCACTCGAAATCTCCATCCGAGGCACTTGACCGCAACTCACTAATTTAACTCACACAACTTAATGCGGTATTCCCGTTAAAATATTATCCTTTGTTGCTTTACCCAGCTGCGACATATAATTAAAATACTCCGACTTATTTACTTAACCCCAAAAGTAAATATAACACCCATTGAGAATCATTAAATCCTTGAAAACCTCAAAAATTACTATTCATAATAATTTCTTAAATTCCCAATTTGCACTTAATTATTAAATTTAATTTTCCATAAAAGTGCGGGTTATTACAGTAAAATAGTCTTGTTCGTCTTTTGATAAAAATTAAACATCCCAAATATGATTCTGTGAATTAATTCAAACTCTAAATAGTTTTATACCTTTTGGGGATGCAAGTAAGTCTTCAAACTTGAAGATGCTTGAGTTCGGTTCATCTTGACAGTACGTGACGATTTGTAATGGGATACGCCAAACTACCCTAAAGTTATGCTATAAATAATGATAGAAAAATTATTCTTACAATAACTTATACATGGAAAGGTTAAGATAATGAACTCACTAGATGATGAGATGTCTATGATATCAATGACGAGGTTGCTTTCATGATAGTCACCATAATAGGGAGATGAATTTTTTTCCACTTCACCCGTCACTAGTGAAAGTACTCCGTTTGTATGGAATACTTCTCATCTAAGCAAACAAAAGATTTTTCTAGATTATCATGGGGATAGTTTCCAATAATTAGATTCGTGTAACTAATCTGAGCTCGAATGATATTAGGTATTACTATGACCTAAGAACTTCTCCTAAGTCTAGCACATGTCATTTTTAAGCTAGAGACTAGTCTCATCATTTGGTGACTTGGCTACCTAGATCATAAAAAGACACCAGTATGGACGTTATAGTGTTTTTTAGGTCATTATACGATGAAAACTACATGGCTGTCCCCGTGCATATTAAGGAAGGAACCCCAAATAGGATATTTACTGTTCATTTAATTTATTTTGTGAAACTAACCATTTATTTTACTAATCGACCTTTTTCCTTATATGCAGATCCTTACTATAAGACAAAACCCGAAGACCAAGACATTAACCTAGTTTATTTAAGGAATTTTTCGGCGAGAAAAAACCCAATCGGCGTAAGACCTCACTAGAGAGAAGCTCACGTGCTTCTTGGATACGAATTGATATTTACATCAATTAAGGCTTCACAACCATTCCAAAGGTCATTATTAATGATTATATGTTGGTCAATGACTCCTCCATTCCAACGAATATCCCCTCCCTAGTGCAGTTGTTAGATGGGTGTACGTTGGCGAAGCATTGCGCCCATCTACATGGTCTCAATTTATTTTGAGGACGATGCAACACCCCGAGATTTTTTAGCCATAAAAATCTTTGATAAATTAAAAAATTCAAAAAAATAAATTTTTGGAATCTATTTAATTTTGATATGTAAAAATGTTGGTTTTTATATACAAAAAGAAGGCTTTAAGTGGACTTTTAATTGGGATTAAAATTTGGAAATTATAACTTTGTATAAAAATCGGGGGAGGATCCGACTTAAGGAGAAAAATATATATATATATATATAAATATTCTACCGTCTGATCGAGCTGAATTTATATATATATTTTTTTCGCCTTCAGCTACAACACCTCCAAATTTTAGTCAATTTCAAAGGTCCATAATAAATTTTTTAGTGTTTGTGTTTGAGTAGCACTCAAATTCTTTTTTATATATAAACATAAAGTGATGGGTTTAGGACCTTTAAAACACATTTTAGGCTTCTAAAAAATTAGTAGCCTCCTCTATTTTCATATTCTTCCATCAACAAAACCCTAGCCCCATTTAAACCTAGATTCAACCCATAATTTGAAGGCTTATTTGGTGTTTTCTTGAGTTTGAGATAGAACGAGTTTTTATTATTTTCACGCGAGGAACGCCGTGGTATGATCAAAATTTTGAGAAAGAATTTTATGAGTTTCTTGTGATGATTTTAAGGTACGGAGTTTACACAATATGCTCCTTAAATCTCTCGAAAGTAGTTGTTCGTTCCTCATTTATTTGTACTCATATTGTTGATATCATGACGTTTATTGGAATCTAGAATATTCATTCGATTGAGTTATTATATTTGTTGATGGGCATGGTGTCATGAATTTTTTATATGGCACGGAGAATGATCACACGCCAATAGTCCAAAAGTCCAATAGCTAGGATGAGGCTTTACAATGCTTAGGTGAGGTGAGGTGAGGTGAGGTGAGGACTGGTGACCTATTGATGTGTTATTGAAAAATAAATTTGTATAATGCTCGGATGTCGCATTGGACTTGAATTCAGATTTGTATTGTTGCATTTTTTCACGGTTATTGTTTTGAGCATCTTTTCTTGTCATATTGTGTACTTCCCCGTATTTTTTGTGACAAGTTAGCATGGATTTGGATGCTACGAATTTTTGGAGGAATTTGAAGCATGAAGTTTGGAGGATTTTATTTTTTGTATAGCTTGGCAGTGTAATTTATTTGGGGAGCTTAGTATTATTTTTGAGCGAAATTTAATTGTAATTATTTTGAAACTGTAAATTTTGGATTCGTTATATTTATTTTTATATTATATAGATGCTCTATACTAATTGTTAAGGATCTAGTTTATTTTTAATCGTAGTAGCACCTCGTATTCTGTGTATGGTGTTACAAACGACTCAACCAAACAACAAGATGATATTTTCTTTGACATATTTGACCCACTCTTCTCATATAAAGAATTCGAGACTTACGGACAACTTTAAGAAATATAAGTGGAAGAAATAGATGAAGGGGGCTTTTTCCTTTTACCATTCCCTGAAAATTATAAGGAGATGACTTGCTTGTCCAGATGGACCGTTGACCTTGTTTCTGTTTATGTAAACCATAAGGAGCAGTGTGGTCAAGCTGACCAAAATTTCCAAGATGAAGTTTCCACTAAGAAAAGACTCATATTTATCCAGGAGAAGAAGGTCTAGGAGAAAGAGAAGATGAGGTAAAGGGATAGATAGGTTGAATAGTTCAAAAAGAAAAAGACTGACAAGACTCCTTCACACTCATTCTGGGGGAAGAAATAATCCATTGCTTAGTACCCCATGTCAGTACACTCCCACACCGCCATCAATGTCCAAGGTCCATCCTTGGGTGATAAATTTTATGAAGGGAAAATATCCTATCGCCACTGACGACTTGAGATCGGATATTAAGTGGATCAATCCGTCATATTGCCCAACGACATGATGACATTGGGGAGCATCGCATTAAAACACCTTTACAAAGAAGGTCCCCATCACTCAGTTCTGGTAAGTTAGCATCTTGTTATATTTTTTTGCTAATTTCTAGTTTTGTATAGATACTGATTTTCCTTTATCTTATTTTTCAGGATATGCAAGCAATGCATGATGCGGCCACCAGAGCTGGCCACCCATTGAAGAGGAACATCCTTTTTTAAGCCCAAGGCAATGTCATAAAGAACACCCTCACGGATAGGAATAGTTAAATCATTAAACTTAAAGATAAACCTATAATACCCTGTATTTATGCGTATTAGAATTTAATTAATTCGGTAATTAATTGGTCTTATTTTCAATTACATGAGAGACGTAATTTAACTGAATTTAATGATAATGTGATTATTAAATAATAACCAAGAGAGAGAGAATGATTAATATTATGAATTTAATTTGTCAAGTGAATAGTAAATAACATATGAAAATTATTACGCGTAATTAGATTTTATCTCAATTGAGAGTCACGTGTAGACTAATTGAGCTTGATAGAGTCTGATTGTATAGAGTAAATCGAATGATGATTTCGAGGTCATGGATGATTTTGAAAGGGTTGAAATAGTCGGAACAGTATACCCGAGGGTATTGTTTGGATCCCGAGGCATTTTTAGATTAAACCGGGAGCGTATAAGGGTATTTAAGTCTTTCAATAGCCTAGGGTAGATAGAGATACGAATTTCAAAGCCTTATATCAGATGTTAGATAGAAGGGGCTAGGGTTAGAAACTCAAAATACAAAGGGAGGCCACTAGAGAAGAAAATGAGAGAATTTCCGGAGGTTTTGAAGAGGTTTTGAAGAATTAAAATGTGTTCTTGAACACACAATCAGTCTTGGAATAAGGATTGGAAGAGGTGACCATTAATCCATCTTCCCAACCATGAAATTAGACCCTACTGATCAAAGGCATGTGTTTATATACAAGCTACTTAAATTTATAATAGCCATGTGACTAGGGTTTCAATTATATTGATTAAATGAATGTTCTTGGAAGAAAAGAATGATTTTTATACATGTTATGGTTAGGATTTTCATGTAGAATGATTTAACATCTGTAGAGTATTAGAAATCAGAAGATATGTGAATATCACCACGGATCAAATCTTCATTTTTTGAATGGACATGTGGGAAGAACACAAAACTATGGTTTTTGATGATTAATGAATTTGATTCGTTCTTGACTTAATATCGTGAGGATTTAATGTGTTTAAAACATTGGAAATAATCCTAATACATGCAGAAAAGGTTTGGAATAGTTGGTTTCGAATTTAGTGAAGAAACAAGTAAGACACATATGTGATAATGGTGAAAAATGCATACAAAACCAAATAAGAAGATGACCTCGTGCAAACCGAATCGACTCGGCGCAAGGGTAAATTGATTCGGTGTTTGGTCGAATCGATTCAGTCCCGTTAGTTTTTTTCTATTTTGCTTATTCAAGTCTCGAAACTTCGTATAAATAATTGGGTGACCTTTGAGGCCTCTCTAAATCATTATGAGGGACTTATGGGATTAAATAGGACCTTGATAAGGGCATGGGATAGTCTTATAGAGAGAGTTAAAGCTAGAATTATTTCGGGCTTAAATTGTAATGTAATTAATTCAAGAGATTGAGAATAAAATTATGGGAAAGCATGAGTGAGATTATTATATAGACTAATAGGATAATAAAGACTTAGCTATTGAAATAAAATAAGGGGCAACAAGGGACCTTAGAGTAGAGTATAGTACTCCATTAAATGCGATAGAGATAATAATCGTAAATTGAAAGTACGATAATTATTCGAGTGATATATACTACGTACGAATGATGAATATTAGGTTGTGTGAATACCTACTGAATATATACATATAGGTTGTGTGTGTACCTGTTAGTGATTGATGATATATGTTAACATACCTACGCTACCATCTATCACAGAAGTTCCCCCCTAGTGGGCGATCCCACCTTGCCGATTTTAGGGAGATCTGGAATTGTGTCCTGGAACATGGAACTTAGGGCGGCTCCCTATGTGTCGTGTATTAGTATGATCGGCATGTCGTTAAGGTACATTAGGGATGTACGTAGCCCTAAGGCTTGGAACTATGTTCGCCTCCGTTTCTTGCTATTTGATTTTGGGTTCGAGGTATCATCCTGAACCAATAGTCTTTATTTAGTACGAAAGGCACTTAGACTAATAGCAGAGTATGCTTGTATTTCACGGTGGTCATTTTGGGGGACGCCTTAATGATATATATATATATATATATATATATATATATATATATACCAATGTGAATATTCTACTTACATGTGACAGTAGACAGTTAGATGATGTATATCTAAAGAATGAATTAAGTAGTGAAACTTAATTAATTGATTAATGAGAATATACGTGAAATTTTAATTTCAACTCTTATAATGCATGATAAAACATTAACTAATGGGTAAGGTACTGTATGAGAGGTACGGGAAGAGGTTCGTGTTCATAATCAGATAAATGATTAAGTCTAGTTAGTTGGGGTATAATAGCTAGGTGGGCTAAGTAGAGACGTTAGGTGTGCACAATAATTTAGAGGTGAGGAGACTCAAGAGAGTGTGCGTGATCCTTACATGTGTAATCAATAATTGATTTTAAATTGCGATAAATACTTGCTAAATATTTTCAAAATATTTTGGGTTATAACCCTTGCTATAAAATATTTTCAAAATCTTTTAGGTGTCCAGCCATAGGGACGCAAAACTTGATGATTCTTTACAAGGACGTATAGCTGCAGGACTGTGGAGGCTTGGAGAGTTTTAATTAGACGTTTATGTTTTTTATTCCTAGTGTTGGAGTATATTTTAGCATTTCAGTTTGGTCATGGTGCCCCATTTAGACTTTACTTACTCAGTTATTCAGTTTCGACTTGAATTCAGACTATTTCTTATTAGTTGGATTTATTATTTAGCTTGGGATTTTTAGCTGATGGTTTATTTGGCAAGACTTTATTGATTTATTTACTTGAGATTTTGGACTCTAGTATTGTGTGAATATTTAATTTAGTTTTTCGCATATTATTATTATTATCCATTTAATGCAAGAGAAAATTTAACACCGGGTTAATTAACTAATAGGTGATAGTAATTGATTTAGTTTTCGACAGTGATGCTAAGAATGAACTAATTTGGAAATCTTATTTTAATTTAATAAAGGACTGATCACCAGGTATTTAATTCGGTGGGGTGTCATAGATGGTATCAGAGCATTAGGTTCTAGTGTCCATAGGCTTTATATGGCTTACTACGATTTTAGCACACCGTTCTTTTGATATAGAGCCCTATTATTAGGGCTGTTGCTTTTATCTTTATGTGTTTAAGATATCGTGCTTCTGCTATTCAATTTTGTATTGATTGTGAACTCATACAATTCGATATGTTTTCAGATGCCACCAAGGACAAAAGCGATAAGAGAGGGCAGAGGCCAGGGAAGGGTTGAGGGCGGCTCAACAAGAGCCACGAGCACATCCACCACCAGAGATGATTTCAACTGCACAAGTGGCCGAGATAATGGGCCAGGTAGTTAATGCAGCTATGACAGTTCATTTCCCTTAGCCCAAGGCACAACCGACGATGGAACTAGAGATCCAGGACCAGCGAGAGGCATCTACTTTGTAGAGAGTTAAGGAGACCTTCCAAAAGGGCCACCCGCTCGAGTTTCATGGTAACACTGAAGTAGTTATGACATATCAATGGAAGAAGAATATACAATGCCATTTGATCATGGCGGAGTGCACTGAGATGTGAAAACAGATGTTAGCTACTTTCAGACTGGCTGGAGTGTCCTTATAGTGATGGGAGTTGGTTACCACCGCAGAGGAGAGGGCTACGATGACTATTAGCCATTTCTGGGTGCGATTCGACCGTAAATACTTTCTACCTATAGTCGAGTCAAATATGCAGAAGAAGTTTAGGGAAGTAACACAGGGTGAACGCTCGGTAGCTGAATATGAGGAGGAGTTCACCCGTCCATCTAAATTTATGCCATATGAGGTGAGCAATGAGTAAAGGAAGAAAGAAAATTTTATGGACAGTTTAACCTGGAAGATCAGGTAGCACTTGATTGGTAACCCTGTGTTGGTGACATATGTTGATGTCATTAATGCCACTCTTGTACATTGTTAGGATCATCACTTCCACGTGAAGGGGGGTAAGAGAGGTAGAGAGATGAGCCAATCGAGAAAGGCAAATAAGGGTGGAGCTAGCGAAGAACCTTAGTAGTAGGCAAGGCAATAGCAGGGGTAGGATTATTGGTAGGGGGATCATGCTAAGAGATTTAGGTCTAGAGGGTACCGATCAGAGGGTTAGGGTTACAGGCAGGGTCAATAGGTCCCAAATCGATAAAAGTTTCCTCTAGTCCGTCACGGCTAAAGGAACCAAGGGGAGGCCATCAGGGCCGAGGCTATCAGGGCTAGCAGCGTCAGGGCCAACAGGGCTAGAGACAGAGAGAGTTCCCAGGGTAGTGCTTTATTTATGGACAATAGGGTCACAAGAGGAGAGATTTCCCACAGCAGGGAAGGTCACAACAGTAGGGTGCCTAGCAGGGACAATAGGCTCCTTTACCCCCTACAGTACCAGCACCACTAGCCCCTCGGCAGCAGCAGGGACAAATGAACTACGGGTGTGTGTGTAATGTCGGGGACATGCCTATGCCACCAGCACCTCAGGCACCGCCAGCAGTAGAGGGTACGCTTGTTATTTATGGGCTTGAGGGTAGGATACTATTTTACACTTGAGCATCGCATTCTTTTATTAAGACCATATTTTATAGAGCTGTCGATTTATTAGAGATCGTCGGTAGTTTCCTCAAGTGTGTAGAGTCACTGATGGGTAGTGGTTCACTGATACACTCAATTTGTAGAGGATTCGATATCATTATAAGGAGAATGATATTAGCGACATGCCTTCTAGTGTTAGACATAGAGGGGTATGATGCGATATGGGTATGGATTAGTTGGCAGGATACAAGGCGTGGGTAGACTGTTATGAGCCATAGTATTCTCCATTCCAGGATAAGATATGTTCTTAGTGGCGATGCCTCTTCCTGAGGGGCATCGTGCACACACTTATATTATATTGAGGAGGAGACCTCAAAAGAGATAATTATTTCATTAGACTCGATTCTAGTTGTGAATGTTTTTTTATCAATTTAGCATCAGGTTTAAGATCGATTGCCCGAGCACCTTACTGTATGGCCCCTTCAGAGATGCGTGAGTTGAGAGAGCGGATTCAGTAACTCTTGGGTCAGGTTTCATTTAATGGAGTACATCATCGTGGGGTGCACCAGTATTATTTATGAAGAATAGGGACGGTTCGCTTCACTCTTGTGTGGATTATAGGGAGCTGAACAAGGTCATGATATAGAATAAGTATTTGTTGCCTAGGATCGATGACCTGTTTGATCAGTTGAGAGGGGCTACCTACTTTTCAAAGATTAATTTGAGGTTGTTATATCACCATATATTCAGGAGTAGGATGTTCCTAATACTATTTTTTTGTCATGGTTCGGGACCTATGAATTTAGGGTGATGTCGTTTGGGATCACAAATTCACCAGCAGTGTTCATGGATCTCATGAACAGAGTATTCAGGGAGTTCTTGGACCAGTTCATGATCGTTTTTATGGACGACATTCTGATTTAATCTCGTACTGAGGAGGAGCATGCGGAGCATTTACGTAGGGTCTTATAAACACTTCGGGACCATCAGCTGTATGCTAAATTTGGGAAGTGTAGATTTTGGCTACAGGAGGTGCAGTTTGTTTGCCACATAGTATCTAATAAGGGTATTGCAATGGATCTCAGTAAGGTATCGACGGTGAGGGAGTGGGGACAAACTATGACACCGATGGATATTTACGGCTTCTTGGGTTTGGCCGAGTATTATCACCGCTTCATTAAGGGATTTTTTAATATTACGGGTCCACTGACGAACCTGAATCGTAAGGGGGTACTGTTTGTGTGGAGTGATCATTGTCAGCTATACTTTTATAAGTTGACGCCAGCGCTTGTACTTGCATTGCCTAGGAGTGGGGTGGAGTATCGGGTCTACACAGATATATCCCTATAGAGACTTTTGGGGGTGTATTACAGCGGGAGGAGAGGGTTATAACTTATGCGTCTCAGAAAGTTAAGCCTCATGAGAAGAATTACCCCCACTAACAACCTTGAGTTAGCGATCATTTTTCTCTGAGGATATGGAGACACTATCTACTGGGGGAGTAATTTACTTTATTCACAGATCATAAGTCACTTCAGTATCTCTTCACACAGAAGGATCTGAACATAAGGCAGAGGAAGTGGCTAGAGTTTGTGAAGGACTACCAGTTTAATATATAGTATCATCCTGGTAGGCTAACGTGGTAGAAGATGCGTTGAGTCGACGACCTACGAGAGAGTTATCAGAGGTCTAAAAAGCAAAGTGGAGTGAACTTTGACATGACGATGAGGGCGCCAGAATGTATATAGCAGTTTTAGCTATCACTCTTGAGATTGTGTTACAGGTAGTGAAAGCACAGGCATGAGATCATTTTTATCAGGATATGATGCGACAATTAGTAGGTGAGGGTTTAGAGTCTTACTCGATCAGCTCATAGGGAGGTCTACATTTTAATAGGAAACTTATAGTACCTGAGGCTGAGGACTTGAGGCATGCAATTATGATAGAGTCACATGGTTCGAGGTTTGCGGTACATCTCGGATGGAACAAGATGTACCAGGACATGAGGAGGTAGTATTGGTGGTCAGGGATAAAGAGAGACATAAAAGAGTTTTTCTCGAAGTGTATTACTTGTCAGCTGGTGAAAGTTGACCATCAGAGGCCTTCAAAGATACTACGGCCATTGGAGATTCTCGTGTGGAAGTGGGATATCATTTCGATGGATTTTATCACAAGTATGCCGACATTGCAGAGGGGTTACGATTATATTAGGGTGATAGTGGATTGGTTGACCAAGGTGGCCCTTTCTTGTCGGTTCGCACCGATTTCGAGAAATGTGAGTATGCACAGCTACTCATTGATGAGATAATAAAACTACATGGGGTGCTGATTAACATTGTGTCTGATATAGACAAGACCTTTGTGTCTCACTTCTGGTAGAGATTTTAGGAGGCCATGGATATAAACTTGTGATTGCGTACCGCTTATCATCCACAGACCGACGGACAGACTTAGAGGGTTAATCAAATGCTGGAGGACATGTTGTGGATGTGTATTCCAGATTTTGGGGGAGAATAGGAGAGATACCTTCCATTAGTAGAGTTTACGTATAATAACTCTTACTAATTTGCTATCGGCATGGAACCATTTGAGGCATTATATGGGAGACCTTGTCGTTAGCCCACTTATTGGATAGAGGTGGGGGACAACAAATTTTTGGGGTCAAAGATGGTATAAGAGACGGCTGCCAAGATCGAGCTAATTTGGGGACGTAATCCAATCGCTCAGGACAGGCAGAAGAATTATGTTGATGGCGACCAGAGGCACGTTGAGTTAGAGGTTGGGGACCAGGTGTTGGTTCGTGTGTCTCCCATAAAGGGGGTCATGAGATTTGGCAAGAAGGGGAAGCTATCATCGAGGTATGTGGGGACTTTCCCTATTATTGAGAGAGTGGGGACCAGTGGCATATAGACTAGGTTTACCAGAGCACCTTCAGTAGATACACGATGTGTTCCATATAGCATCACCGAAGGAGTATAAGAAGAGCGAGAGATATTTTTGGTACATTCCACTCGAGGAGATTAATTTGCAGCTAGACGTCTCGTATGAGGAGAGACCCGTGGCTATTCTGGATCGCAGTGAGCGTAAATTGTGGTATAAGGTGGTGCCACTAGTCAGTGTTCAATGGGGACACCACAATGTTCATGAGTCTACTTGGGAGCGGGAGGATGGCATGCGAGATCAGTATACAGAGTTGTTTATGGCAAGTATGAACTAATTTTGGGGACAAAATTCCTTTTATAGGGGGGGAGTATGTAATAACCCGTTTTTCTACGTATTCGAATTTAATTAATACGGTAATTAATTCGTTTTATTTTAAATTACACGAGAGACGTTATTTAATTGAATTGAATGATAATGTATGTATTAAATATTAATCAAGAGAAAGAGAATGACTAATATTTTGAATTTAATTTATTAAATGAATAGTAAATAACGTATGGAAATTATTACGCGTAATAGCGAGTGATATTGACGTAATTAGATTTTTTCTCAATTGACAGTCGGGTGTAGACTAATTGAGGTCGAGATAGTATGATTGTGTAGAGTGACTCGGATGATAATTTCAAGGTCATGGATGATTCCAAAAGGGTTGAAATAGTCAGAATAGTACACCTAGGGGTATTGTTTGGATCCCGTGGCATTTTTAGATTAAACTGCGAGCATATAAGGCTATTTTATTCTTTCAGTAGCCTAGGGTAGATAGAGATATGAATTTTATATCCTTATATCAGATGTTGGATTGAAGGGGCTAGGGTTAGAAACTCAAAATACAAAGGGAGACCACTAGATAAGAAATTCGATGCAAACCGAATCAATTCGGCGCAAGGGAGAATCGATTCGGCAGGGCGAATCGATTCGGTATTTGGGTGAATCGATGCAGTCCCGTCAGTTTCACTACAGGAATATTGATTTTTCCCGGCATAAATTAAATGCCGAGAAAAGTACTAAAATGCCGGTAACACTTTTTACGGCACTTTTTGCGGCATTTGAACAAGTGCGGTAATAGCCAATGTGGTAAAAGAATAATGGTATTTTTAAAAATGCCGGGAAAAGTTAGCGGTACTTTTGGCGGCATTTGCACAAGTGCAATAGCCAATGTGGTAAAAGAACAACGACATTTTAAAAAATGCCGCAAAAAGTTAGCAGCATTTTTAAGCATTTATATTAATGTTGGTAATAACCTTTTAGCGGCATTAAAAAAATGTTGATAATAACCTTTTACAACACCTATTAAATGTTCAACACACTTTTGGCGGCACTAAAAAATGCCGAGAATAAATATAGCAGCATTAAACAAAACATTGATATTATTTTTTAATATATGACTGCGAACAAGTGTTAAAAAAATCAATTATAAGAAGTACTGTATTTATGTGCAAATACATTAACATAACATTAAATTAAGAGGGCAGTAATCAAATTAAAGCGTCATTAAATTAAAACCAATAATATTCATCGTAAATAAATGTAATTATGCGTGGAACAATTATTCATCCACAAAATAAAATCTATCAGTTGTCCAATTAGAAAAGGCAGGGAAACATGAAGCAAAATGAAATTTTATATAATGTACGATCCTTCTTCATCAAATTCAAACATCCTCTTTGACCTACAATTAAAAAAGTCAATCGTTAGTCATTGATACTTATTCTTTAGTATTTTAATTAAAAAAATAAAATTAAAAATTAGTACATTAACAATATGCCACGCTACAGTTGAATGATGTACATCTCCAATTGTGGACTTGTTTCCATAAGGTCTAGGCAAGGGCTCATTTGTTAAAAATATTTTCTCAATATATACTTCCCAAAAGTCTTCACCCAGTGGCATACCCCTACTTTTGTTGAAATGTCCTTGCTCACAATGAATCCACGTGCCACAATCACTTTTGGAAGTCCGAAAGTAATAAGGTCTACAATTTTAGGAACTGCATTATTTGAGACCCTTTGTCGTGGTTGATGGTGCTTCTTCTTCTTCTTTGATGGTTCTTTCTACAAACAAGATGAATATGTCATCAATCATATATTTCTGGAAAAAAATCGGCAGAGTTTTATTTATTTTTAAGACATCCCAAAATTTTTAAAACTATATACAACCAAATAAACCAACAACTCAATGTCAAGTATACATAAACTCCCCAAGAAAGTGCATATATATTGTGCCTTTTAAAATACTTTAAATTAGTAACATACCTGAATTGAATTAGCATTCGTTTGCTCACTAACACGAGCAGCAGTCTCGGGGGCAGCCAAGTGTTAAGAATTTACAATCTACAAAAAATGAATTATTTCAGTCATGAAAACATATAGTCTTAAATTATGATTTTAAAAAGTAGTTATCTAATTGCTTGTTGAGATGGAGCTAAATGGTGATTTGATTGTGGTAGCACTACAGGTTGAAATTGGTTGGTTTCTTTTAATTGTTGACCGGGTTACAAAATAGACCTATATGATGGTATGTTTTGCTCGTTGGAGGATTGATGAACCTGTTAATAGCATAATTTAATATTATAACATACATTTATATATATACACGATAATTAGGGGTGGTAAACGAACGGATACGGAGTGAATACCATACTATCCATATCCATATTTGCTATCTCGATGCACATTCTGTATCTATATCCGTATCCGTATCCGTATCCGTATCCGTATCTGTATCCGCCCGGATAGTGAAAATAACTATCTATATCCGTATCCTCTCGGATTCCACGGATTCGGATAATATCCATATCTATTTACATTTCTTATCCATTTCAATTGACTTGCCTCTTTTAACATGTAATATCAATAATACTTTAAAAAAAATATCAAGCCTTAACTGTTTAGAATCAATAAATTGATCTACCATTTCATAATCAACAATTTAGAAATTAGGATCAACAATTTAGGCCTAAGAGTTGTTGTGTGCATATGTGTGCGTCTGCATTACTGTGCATTTGTTTGTATATGTTATTGTGTATGTGTGTGTGTGTGTGTGTGTGTTGCTACGTACATCTGCGTGTATTATTGTGTGAGTGTGTGTATATGTTATTGTGTGTGTTATAGGTGCGTGTGTGTTTGTAGTGATGGGGTGTGTGAGAGAGAGGGGAGGAGCTTACCAATTTACCAGTAGAGGGAAGGTTTTGTAGAAGAGGGTGTGCGACAAAAATTAGGAAGAAGGGAAAATGGGTCAAATGAAAAAGAAAGGTTTTAGGTCAAATGTTTTGTTCGAGTTTATTTTGTCTGCTTTTTTTTTTCTTTTCTATTCTTTTCTTTTTTTTCTTTTTAAGCATTTATTATCTTTTGATTTTCTTTTCTAAGAAAGAAGGGAAGGAATATGGATGATGTTTACATCAACCAACGAAACCTTTTTCCCTTGATCGGCCTCCATATGCATAAACCCAATGGCTCGTAAGTCATTACATATATAAGTTTGATAACATAAAATAATATTCACAATCAAAATCTTTTATAAAACACCTTATAAGTAACATTCGCATGACTCTTTCTTCTAGAAGTATGTGGTGTTCTTTGCTTCTTACGAGTTCGACAATTTCTTTGACTCGTTTTCTATTACAAAAATATATTTAAAATATATGTTTAACTTGAATTATAAAACTTTACTGGTAGTAATACATCCATACCCTTGCCTCACGAGTTCCCCAATACATAACAAGTTGCGACCACTGCTCTAGTTTTACTCTAGGTGGTCAATATTTCAATCTCTCTTCATCGGTATCAAAGGCACGGTAATGTTTCGTCACCTCTGCTTTCCAATTATTCCATATCTTTCCAACCTTCTTCAAATGTATGTGGAGATGTTGAGAGACGGGATAATTTCATAATGAATGTAGTTAAGGATGAGGCTTTCAAATGTAAAAAAATAACTTTACAATGTTATCGACTTGTTACGAGTCTAAGTTTTACCGATAAATGAGTTTTTAAATATTTGATTGAAAATTAATATTTGATGTTTGTTTGTGGATTCTATTACCCAGTTGTGTCACTCTTTCTTTCTCATCATTGTATTGTTGTTGAATCATGTGATAATTTCAAATAGAAACTCCCCAGGGCATTTTTTTAACCAGAGGGAAACATTTGTACATGAATTTATTTATAACAGGAGTAATTGATTTCCCACCAAATCAAGTAACATTTCTTTCTCATAACTATTTCTAGCAATGGTGCAAACAACGCAAGCGAGTTGTGATTTCCCAATTTTCTAGTAATTGATTTGTTCATGATTTGTTTCTAAAACCAACCTGGCTGTTCTCGATTATTTTCTCCAATCATTGCTTTCGAAAATGTTAAGTCAATAATTTATAGGTGGTTAAGTCAATAATTTTCTTAGGAAAATTAATCAAAGATGTCAAGCCTAGACACACTTTAGCATGTACTATTATTAGACTAATTGACTTACTTTAATCGTTAATTGATAATCAAAATCCAATATACTCAAGTGATCGACTGAAGGAAATATGATTGACCCACTTCTTATCTAGTACTTTCCAATATGTTACTTGATTCGTTGTTTAATGAATTCAAGTAGCTATACTGCTTCTCATTTTAGATTAATACACAAATCATATACCTAATGGACCCTTTCAAGATATAATATGATTCTCATTCAAATGTTCACGGCTTACAAAGAATTCCCGTTTGTTTGACGACCCATGCAAACGCTGCAGAGAATGAAAAAAAACAGCTTTCATTAACAATAAAATGACAGTGTACTTTTCTTTTTAAATGAAACTATCACTGAGAGAAAATATTGATTATCATCTAAGTACGGATTGTGAGTTAGCCATGGCTCCACAGGAGTTCATTAACCATATAAATAAATCACAAACCTAGAGAACAATAAACACATAGAAGAAAATAAATTTACAGGGTAGGGTAATCCACATATTTTTTAGGTAAAGAATCATAATTATGTGGAAATATAAGATGACCAATTTTTTTTAATAGAGTAAGTTTTAATCTGTGGGGAACTTTATAGTAATAAACTAATAATATATATAGGTAAACCTGGTTTATTGTTATTGTTTCATTGATAAGACTCATTAGGCAAATGATTTCAAGTCTTGTTAGAGATGCAAAAAACAGACTCCTTGTGTCTAGAAAACATACCAGTTCCGAAAAATAGGCATTCATGGAGAATAAAACCAAAAGTTGTCAACCAAGAATGGGGGTGTCAAATGGGGTGTCAAATGGAAAACTCATCGTAAGTTTCCCATTAAACGGGGTCTCAAATTCACTCCTCAGACCGTCACATTCTACGCAGAATTCCTAAAAGAAAACCAAAACATTCATGTTCATTTTCTTCAGTTGAACCAGAAGTTATGATAAAAACAATAGCCTTGTCTTCCTCTTATAACAATGAAAATCAACAACATCCCATTTCCACCACCACACTAGAAGCTTATGTGTACAGTGTTAAATTCAGGACCCTGGGAGCTTATGGTCTTGGTATTTCTAAATATCCTGATTTTAATACAACGCTGAAGGGGGTAAGGGTACTGGGACAGGTACAAACATTGTTAATAATGACTCTAATGATGAAATTTTTGTTGATTTTGATGTGAAAACGATATACATTACACCATTGACAACTGCAACAACTAAATTCTTGTGATTACCATTGCCACCTTTTCTAAAAATTGATATTATTCTAGAGATGTTTCGGGGAAAAATCAACCAATAATCTGGAAAGGTTGATCTGGAGTTTAGGGCTAAGTCTTGGTTTTCGATTGGGGGTATATATTAAGCTCCACCACTACTGGTGGAGACACTGTTGACATCGGAGGAATCAAAGGGAATAGTGAGAAGTGGAAAAGGGTAGAGCTAGATCAAGGAGGGAGGTGCAGACCGGTTGGGGTGGCAACCGTCGAGCCCATTAATGATTTCCTTATGGATTCCTTTCTAAGTCTACCTACAGAATGCCTTGCAAACCTCAATGCTATAATAATCTTTCCCAGCACTTGAAATATTTTAAAAGTTTCAGTTACAATTCTGTATAATCATGCTTCATAACTCTCAGTTGTAAAAAAGTAAAAAAAAAAGGCATTAATGGAGAATGAAACAAGAGAGGTTGGAAGCCTTTGTATCCCCCACTCTAAGATGGGCTGCTTGACTTCCCCAATTCTAAGTTCTCTTAGGTTTGGAGACCAGACCCCTCGAGGAAAGGAATAGAGACTTGGACGATCTCTTATTCTCAGTACTTCCAAAGATGTGAGGCTTTGCATCTGAACATCAGGCAGTGACTTTAGCTTCTCACAATTACTGATTTCAAGTTCTCTCAGGCTCGGGGGCAAACCTATTTCTGGAAAGGATTCTATCCTAGAACAGTTGTGTATGATCAATATGGTGAGACGATTGAAACGAAACAAACACTCAGGTAAGGATTTCAGATTCATCCAACTGTTGATATCAATAGATTCAAGTGATGATATAGTTCTACTGTGTAGCCAAAAGTTCTCCAAATCTGGCTCCAGATTCAAGCAACTCAAAATGAAAATTGACTTTATGTAGAGATGGAATCCTTGGAAGTATAACCTTGGCCAATTTCGGGCAATTATGTAGAGTAATCTCGCGAAGGCGAGGATACAATCCTCCAACTTCCATCAGCATCTGTTATACAAGAAGTAAGCCATTCCTCCCAGCACTTCATGTTCTCAAACCTGACAATCTTAAGTGACGAAAAATAATGAACCTGAGCAGGACGAGCTCCATACAACTCAAAACTAATGTTTTTTACCCCGAACATATTTTTAATACACAACTTCCTAAGTGAGGGTAGCTGTCTAACTGGCAGTAATACATACATTGTTCACAGTGACCAAGTTTTTAGTGTGTTATATTAAAGAATGAAGGATCCCCGACCCAACTAGGAAACTCTAGGCCTCCATAGAATTCAATTTTGAGATTGGTCAAGCTTGTTTGTGGTTTCAGCGCTTCAAGTACTTCATTCTCAAGAAATTCGCATCGAGAATCATATATTATCATGATTGTTCGTATGTAGTATCATTCTAATAACCTTTAGATAAACGGAGGGAATTTGGGACGGGGGGAGTATTCACCAAATTATACTTAACTGCTACATATGGGACTTCTCTAAAAAGGCAAGGATTTCACACTCTGCATTAGAATTACATAATGCGCGCACAGAGATAGAGCATAACTAGAACACCAAGTAAATTGTAAAGAAATAGTATACTAGGTATACAATCCAATCATATATACTAATATTAATCACACCCCACTTTAATTACAGTTTTTTAGTTTATAGATTAGATGTAATTCCTTCTTTACTTTAGTAATCTGTGCTCTCTTCTTTAGAGATTTTTTTTTTATTTTAATCAATTTAGTGTAGGAGAGGTTTCTTCATAACTGTCGGACGCCATTTTTTATAATAGAGCCACTCTGCCCAGTTGTAGGGTTAGGATGCAGCGGTGGCTGATTGTTGGGAATGGCGGTAGAAAAATGTGATGAATGACGATGCATTGAGATCACACTAGGATTGAAGTTTGTGTTCTGATACCAAAATGATGTAGCACCAAGAACATAAAGGAAAATAAACTAAAACTACGTAATTTATTGAATCTGAAATAAATGTTTAACATTCAATCATCAATAATAAGTTGTTACATTTAGTTATAGGCTAACTAGTCCTAATTCTACTCGTACTAAAATTCTAAAGGATAATTACTAATATAACTACGAATATCTATTCTAAAAATTTCTAATTTAATCACTTACTAAACAGTTATCCACAAATAAAAATAATACATTCCTATTAGATGTTTAATAAATAATTTGGGCTGCAATAGGAAGCTCGGGAATGATAAAGTTGAGGTTAACTCTGCTAACACAATTTGGTTTTTATTCTCTCATGGAACTGAATTTGAAGTCTTATCTCAAATGGACCAATGTATAACTATAAGTTTAAAACATCAGGTCAGTCCCTCTAATCTAATATTAAAGCTTCTCTCTAGTGTATACTAGTGTATACTGATATTAAAGTGAGTCTATTGTATACTAAATGCATCAAGTCAGTCACTCAATACCAGCATAGGAGATAGATACAATTTGTCATCACTTTTGAGCATTTGTGCAGAGTTTGTGGCACTGCATTCTAAACCTAACATTTTTTCTAGGTTTAGAATAGTGGAAATTGAATTCAGTGAGTCGTCTTTGTATCAAGCTAATTTGTTACTTAAGTTGTTTTGTTGTGGGAATTCTTGTACTATTGGTAACAATGGGAAGTCTCTGATTGTTAATTGGAAAGTAACCCCATCCATTCTCTTTCATCTTGGAGGTTCAATTAACATGACTGTCATGTAATTATTAGATAAATAAATTTTGTTCAATTGTATTTATGTCAACATGCATGATTTTTGGAACATCAAAGCTGCTACCAAGGTAGTTGACTCCTTACAGGAGATAAAATTCAAGTTAGGCTAAAGCCGAAGAAGCCACCAGCAAGGCTATGAACACTACACGAAATGTGGAAATATTTGATTTTTTTAACCGTACAAACTAAAACTGACCATTTAATATTATCTGATTTCAATTTCAACCAAAGACAACAAAAACAACAAAAATAGATAAGTTTATTTGTATCTTAGTCATTGTCAAACCTTACATGGTTGCATTTCTATTGAAGCCTAGATTATGATTATGACATATTTTGCATAAAAGCTAACAAGCATCATTGCACAAATGGTCAATTGTCCTTATCTCAGTAATGAAATTATCATCATATGGATCCACGGTTCAAAGTCAAGGCCAATACCGTGACGATACGACCGAGTTGACTAAGTATCGGTACCCACCGATCTGATTCCGAATTACGAGTTGAGTTTTTGATTATTGGTGTGAATCGACCCTGTATCAGTAATTTCTCGGTAGTATCGACTCATATCAGTGATATCGCGGTAGAATCAGCCCATATCGGCGATATCATGATAGTATCGACCTATATTGGTGATATATCGATCGAGATGATATAAATTACTAAGCATCGATCTCTCTATCTCAACTTCTAACTCACTCAATTGATCCTCAATTTTGCATCCATATCACGATCGAAACAATCGTTTTCATTTCGATACAAGGTATATGATGTTTTGTGATCCACAAATTGGATTTTTTGATTGAATCTCTCATTTCTTTTCTTGTAGTGTTACTAAAGGGGTTATCTCTCATTTAACCTTCTTTTTGTATTTACTTAATTTGTATTAAAACATATCATTATTCCTCTATCCTTAAATTGTGTGATTATTTACATTATATATATCCTTATTAATAGGTACTATAATAACATTCACAAAGAATATATTACTAAATATATATTTATTTAAACAATGGTATGCATACTAAATGATGATTCAGTATAAACAATTAGATAATGTTATGCATACTAAATGATGATTTTGTACTTGTCTAATTGAGCCATATTATTATTCTTATTTTTTAAAACCTTTCTGTATTTTTTTCTAATTTTGTTGAGTTCTCTAAATAGTGTATAGTTGCGTATCGCCTGATACCGATATCGATACCGAGTCAAAAATTGAGTGTTCGATTCATAGACCGATACCGCGACTTTGAGCAATGTATAGATCTCAGTGTCTCATGACACACTATAAGGGTACGTCAACTTGTCATTCCCTTAGAGTCATTTTCCTTTGGCTCTGATCAATGAAAAAACCTCACCATCACAGTTTTTCATTACCTTTTTGTCTGTAAGATTTTTAATTAGTTTAATTGTATAATTATAAGCACACAAAAGTGACATGAACTGAGTTCTCATAATCATTTGACTTAAAGATAGAACAGCCTGCTGATCGATTTCTTCATTGATATGGAGTATCCCCTGTTCCCTTCTTTCAATTTCAATGAAATTCAAAGAGGGTATAATCTTCTTAAAGGGTATGAAAACGAGGAACTAATCGCTAAAAGCAATCAAGTACCAACGTTTGAAATAGAATGTTATTGAGGGATAGATCCTTTATCTTCAAAGAGTTGAATATGGACACAAAAGCAGTTCAAATTATTGGGCGCAAAACAATTTGAACCAAAATTATGAAGCTACAAAGAAGGGGAAATATCAAACACCAATTTCTGAACTTAGTGACATAATTACTAAAAATCCATACGCCATTTACACACCGTCTATGAAGCTCCTGAACAAATACGGAAGAGTAGAAAAGTCTAGAGATGAAAATGTAAGTGATCTAGGAAACTACACTAACGTGGACACCAAAAACTATCGACTGATGAAATCATGAGGGTGGCAGGAGAGAGATATATCGAGTTATCCACTCGAATGGTTAATGGCTTATTTTTTTATTATCCATCCTTACCGGTTCTTCTCTCCCTGGTTTGTTGATAGAAGAAACGAGAGACGTTGAACATGCTCATCTTCTTTAGAAGCAGCCAAAAAGTTAGGCTACAAGCAATTCGATTTGGCAAGCAAAAGGATCGCTTGTTGTGGAGAGACACTTTTGATAAGGGTAATCCGGTCAAGCGGACTATTTTCTATTTTGTTGAAGCTCTACACTTCAAAATTGGGAGAGAATTAGAAATGATCAAAATTACAAGGGAAGATGAGCAAATAAGATACGCGAACTGTCTCTCTTCGTGTACTAATCTTGCATTTTTGGCATGCCACTAAGTACACTCGTTCACTCAAGTGATGCAATTCGCAGGAATGCAAGTGATAATCGATAATGTTGCAACAACAACCAACATCCATCTGATTAATCTCAATATACGGAGCGGGATTCATTGGAAAACCCTGATGCAAGTTCTTTCACAAAGAGAAAACCATGCGATTAAGCTTCCTAGGATCACTAAACAGAGTTGGTATATGCCTAATCTCATGCACCATGAAATATTTTCCTAACAATTAAAATAGGCAGAATATGAGTCTTGCTATATCTTTTCTGGCAAAGCATCTCAAGGTGGATTAATATTTCTTGAGGCAAAAGGCAAATGAAAAATGGGAGAAGGAGGAAGATAAACTAACACTGCTAATCCTAAGAAACAAATGGTTCTTCAACTAAATTTATCCACTTAAAAATTCCTTGATGGAAATTAACAGTTCTTAATTGGCCTAAATAAGTAAAATAACAAATGAAGTAATCTCATTCAGAATAACAATGATGAAGTTTCTTCGTTAATCACTATTATAGAAGTAGATATAATCACTATTATGTACATATCAAGCTAAAAGGCTGATGTGACACATACATATCCGCACATGAATGCACACATACATAAATATGGGAAAATATGTATATAACCCCCTATTGTAAAAGAACGCATCGATTTAGATGATTAAAATAATACTAATCAATTAGAACAATGGTGTAAGAGTTACACAAAGATGATATCATAGGGAGTGATTTAAATTTACGTTGAACTGGACTTTTTTAATCAATTGAAACAAATGAAAGAGTGAAAAAAATTTGGTAGTTACCAAAAATAGATTAGAAAATCCAACTAAATACGTTAGGTCGTGGATAAATCTCATTTTGTCTATACTTCATCTAATTATATAAATAGAACCAAAAAACAGCAACAACTAAGAAATTAAAAATATCTAGCACTTTTTTCTCCCGCACATCAATTAAAATAAAAAAAAATTAGTACTTTTTTCTCTCACAAAAATACAAATTATAACAAAACAAAGTTTACATAACAATAATTACCATAATAACACCCCCTATCAATTTTGTTCTATTTTTTCTTTTTTAGCTTCTCACAACCCCAAAAAATATCTAGTTTTTCCTTATTTAAAGTGTATATCGTAACCATTATCTATATGCATAAATTTTGTATAACACAAATGTTATGAAAAAATAAATATTACACTAATTCATATACATGATTATATAATGTCAAATCTGAAAAAATAACAAAGAGTTAAGTACTAAAGATGTCAAAATATTATTGATTCATGACAATACAGAACCAAAATAATGAGAGAAAAAAGAGAGAAAGAGTAATGAGACTAGTATGGGTTTAAAAACTTACAGGTATATATAGTTGCACATATTAGAAAATATTTTGGTAATCAAGGGTTATTTGGAAACTCGTTGCCTCTATTGCCTGTATAACAGAGAAAAAACAATCAAAACCCAATATATGCAACATAAAAAAATACACCGAAATAAAACCAAAAAAAAACGTAACTTACCTTAAAACGTCAAAGATCAAAACTCGGAGCTCTGGTTTTGAAAACTCGTTCCTGTATAACAGATATAAGCCAATCAAAACCCAATTTCTGCAAAACATAAAAAAATACACCGAAATAAAAGAAAAACGTAACTTACCTTAAAGCTTCAAAGATCAAAACTCTAAGTCGGTCTGGATTTCCAACGTCACCAAAAATTGAACGATGATGGATGATAGCACCCTCTTCCTTTTATAACAGGGAAACATAAAAAATCGTTCCAAGAAAGTGATGGGTAAGATTGAGGCAAATATTTGTTGATGATTAGGTTTGTGAGATTGAGGTAGAAACGGGTAGAGGAGAACGTGATGGGAGATAGATTCTCGATGGGAGAAAGATTGAAGCAGATATGACTTTGCCCGCCAAAAATTGGGACAAAAGTAAGTGTTTTTTTTAAAGAAAAAAAGAGCCGCCATATTTATTTTACGTGGAAGGAGCTTCTTTTTCTAATTTAGTGGCATTAGTTATAAAATACCTAAAAAATACAACATTTATTTCAGTATTAATTAAAAAATGTTATATTTATGTGGCACATCAATATAAATGTTGTGAATTTTCAATACTTATAAATAAATGGTGGTAAAAAGAAAATTCTCGGCATTTTTAAATAATACTTAGAAAAAAGTGCCGGAAAAAATTAGTTTTCTTGTAGTGTTTGTCTATTTTACTTATTTAAGCCTCGAAACTTCGTATAAATAATTGGTGACCTTTTAGGCCTATTTAAATCATTATGAGGGACTTATGGGGTTAAAATAGGACCTTGATAAGGGCATGGTATAGTCTTCTGGAGAGATTTAAGTATAGAATTATTTCGGGGTTAAATTGTAATGTAATTAATTCGAGAGATTGAGAATAAAATTATGGGAACGCATGAGTGAGGTTATTGTATAGACCAGTAGGGTAAGGAAGACTTAGCTACTGAACTAAAATAATGGGTAGCAAGCGACCCTAGAGTAGAGTGTAATACTCCATTAAATGCGATAGTGAGAATAATCATAAATTGAAAGTACGGTAATTATTCGAGTGATATATACTATGTACGAATTATGAGTAGTAGGTTGTGTGAATATCTACTGAATATATATATATATATATATATATATATATATATATATATATATATATATATATATATATATATAGGTTGTGTGTGTACCTATTTTATGATTGATGATATATGTTAACATACCTACGCTACCTGCTATCATGGAGGTTCCCGCGCAGAGGGCGATCCCACCTTGCCGATTTCAGGGAGGTCTAGATTTGTGTCCTCGAACATAGAACTTAGGATGGCTCACTATGTGTCGTGTATTAGTGTGATCGGCATTTTTGTTTGCGTACGTTACTTATGTGTGTAGCCTAAAGTCTTAGAACCATGTTTGCCTCCATTGCTTGCTATTTGATTTTGGGTTCGAGGTAATGTGCAGAACCAATAGTCTCTATTTAGTACGGTAGGTACTTGGAATGATAGCAGAGTATGCCCGTATTTCATGGTGGTCAATTTGTGGGACATCGTAATGATATATATATATATATATATATATATATATATATTAGTGAGATAAATATATACATACCAATGTGAATATTCTACTTACGTGTGACAGTAGACAGTTTGATGGTGTATATCTAAAGAATGAATTAAGTAGTGAAACTTAATTAACTGATTAATGAGAATATACGTGAAATGTTAATTTGAACTCTTATAACGCATGAGAAAATGTTAACTAACAGGAAAAGTATTGTATGGGAGGTACGAAAATAGGGACGTGTTCATAATTAGATAAATACTTAAGTCTAGCTAGCTGGGGTAGAATAGCTAGGTGGGATAAGTAGAGACGTTAGGCATGCACAATAGTTGAGAGGTGAGGAGACTCAAGAGAGTGTACGTTATCCTAACATGTGTAATTAATAACTGATTTTAAATTGTGATAAATACTTGCTAAATATTTTCAAAAAAATTTGGGTTCTACCCTTGCTATAAAATCTTTTCAATGTCTTTTGAGTGTCCAGCCACAGAACGCCAGACTTGATGATTCTTTACAGGGACGTATAGCTGCAACACTATGGAGTCTTGCAGAGTTTTAATTAGACGCTTATGTTTTTCATTCCTAGTGTAAGAGTATATTTTAGGATTTCAGTTTAGGCAAGTTGCCCCATTTAGACTTTACTTACTCAGTTATTCAATTCACACTTGTATTCAAACTATTTCTTATTAGTTGGATTTATTATTTGGTTTGAGATTTTTAGCCGATGGTTTATTCGACAAGACTTTATTGATTTATTTATTGAGATTTTGGACTCTAGTATTGTGTGAATATTTAATTCATTTTTCGTATATTATTATTATTTATTTAATGCAAGATAAAATTTGACACCGTCTTAATTAACTAATAGGTGATTAGTAATTAATTTAGTTTTCGACAGTGGTACTAAGAAGAAACCAATTAGAAATCCTGTTTTAATTTAACAAATGACTGATCTCCCGGTATTTAATTAGTCGGGGTGTCGATGGTGACCGTAACAAAGGACTATGAATGAACTTCCAAAATCTAATTATGCAAGGTCAAAAAGGACCCTTAAGGACAATTGAGAGGTTGATCTTAAGAAGTCCATTGATGAGGGCCCTTAAGGACGGGGTTTAAGAGGTTGTTTTGCAACTAGACTATTATGTGTCGGTGGCCTTTCAACCTTAATTGCTTAGCTAGTCTTTAAAGGGGAATTATCCTAGAGAATGACTCTACATAAGCTGAACACCCCCTTAGATAAGCCCTGTATAGGCAAAAGGTAAGCTTCCCTAGTATCTTGTCATGAGGTTGAGAACACAACTATTGACCCTTGTGCTATTGTAGAGGTGACCAATTAAGGAAGCAATGATGCTGCTAGTTAGGGTGGTCATCCATAGATGCCTTGATTTTTTTCTCCTATTCTGCAATTTTTATATTACTGTAAGCCACTTTGGACACCCTTTGTAGGCCTTGTGGCATTTTTTTAAATTAATGAAATTTATTTCATTCCTTTCATTTTAATTATTTCACTTGACTTTGAAGTTTATTGTTATTACATGAAAATATATGTGTTGTGCTATAGAGGACGTGTCCTTGTAATGTAAATTGCTATGAGGTTGTGGCTATTTTTGTCTGGTGTTTCCAGATCAGGTGATCAGAGTATGAACTCCACTGTAGAGAGAAGATTGACAGAATGGGGTTTATCTTCATTACCCAACTGTTTCTTACCAAATGAGAGGTGAGCGCCTCTATTTATAGTAGTAGGTTTAGTTACTCACATACCATGTTCAAGTGACTTGTGGACAAGTATAGATGAGAAAGAATATTTATATAAGGTAGACAACTGGCAGCGACCTATCCCTCTAGAGTCACGTTGAGCTTAAGTGGACATGGCTTATGAGGTACCAGGTTGTGGCCTTCGGAGGGTTTGTATTAAGAGTCTATGGCGTATGAGATACTGGTCTGTGATCTTATGTTTTTAAGGGACAATCATATTATCATAGTCTGCGGCCTATTTAGGAACCAGCTTGTGGCCTTCTTTACAGGATGAGACCTTTTGCTAATCCTGGATCATATCCTCATGTCTTTAGGTGGGCTTCTATATCGCGTGTCTCTTGATTATTGGATGACAAATTTAGGGTACAACAGATTCCCCTAAAGTCTTAGTGCTAAACGGTAAGTGATTTAGTGTTTGGGCATTATTTTTATTTCCAGATCATTATCATGGCTCCTAAAGTCTTAGTGTGGTCTTACTGATGCCGCGACCGATTGTTGGAAAGTTTTAAAATGCTATGATGCTTAAAATTTTGCGACTTCTTATATAAAGACTTCGGGTCTGACGCCTCATTATCACTTCTAAAACTTTGAGAGCAGATAGAGTTTACAATTTTCAGCGTGTGAAAGTGATTTATGGAAATCCCAGAGCGATATCCATTGGCTTCATTTTTATTCTTTCTAGGTTTGATTTTGCCTCTTTTCTCAGTAATTTTTACATTGAGGTTCCTTGTATTTTCATTTTCATCCATTTTTGTGTATAAATTTCATATGTAGCCTTTGGATTCATGCTGATAGACTATAAAGATTATAAACAACGGTTTTTGATTTTTGGGTTTTTGCAACCCTTAACTTAAATCGCAACTGTAAATAATGAATCCTCATATTAATTCTAGTTCTGAGTTAAATCGAATATGTAGACTGTAATGATTTGAGTCATAATTCCCTAATATTTGAAGTCCCAATATTGCCTGGGTTCTTAGGTTCTTAAGAACATTTTTTGGCTTATTGATGATTTTTTGGATTTGATGGGTTTTAAAGTTGTGTGTTCAATTGTTGTTGGTGAGTGTTTATGAAGGAAGGATACATGATTGGATTGTGTTTTAAGGCTAGAAAAGGCAGTTTTTGGAAGATTTAGAGTTAGTTTTAGCCCAAAATATGTTATTCTTGGCGTGTTCTTGGCTAAAACCCTAGGGTCTGGGGATTTTGATAATTCCAAACGTTTGGTTAATGAGTTTAGGTATTTGTTAATTTGGCCGCAACCTTTGAAAAAGGGTTGTGGCCTTTTTTTTACTTTGGTTGCCTTAAGTTTCCCTATAATGTGCTGACACTGGTTGCGTATTTGTAGTACATGGCCGTGGATTTTCCAATATTTGCACCTAATTGGCCATCTATGTTATGGATTTTATGTTATTTCCTGACTTAAAATAGAGGATTTTGTGGCTTTAGTTGTTTTTGAGTCCTTTTGCAGACTTGAATATAGGAATCGTTGGACTTTGCCCAAATTTGTACCCTTGGATTTAGGATCCATATTTGTGTCTATTTCTGCGACCTTTTTTTCCGAGGTCGTGGTCTTTAAAACTTTTTGGTAGTTACCTTGTATTTTGTTCTTAATGGTCATGGTCTTTTAACTGTAGATTTTTTTCTTCTTGTATAGATACTTGTCACGACCTTATGCATTGGAATACCTGGGAGTAATTGGAATATTTTTGTAAAAGCACCTTAGTGTACCTCCTCACATGGTATTAAATATAAAACCCTTAAAGATAAGTGGACCTTGTAAACTTTTAAATTTCCTAACCTATGTTCATGTTGACACTGAGTCCGTGGATTCTATTTACTATAAGGACTCTATGAAGACCATGGAGGCCAATCATAGAGATGAGGAGGACACTGATTTAAAAATAATTAAACATCAATGGAGGAAAATGTCAGGGAGGAGGCCGCGACTCCTAGTGGAGAAGTTCAAGCTACCACGGAAGGTAGGAACACTAACCCCGGGCCTTCAGGTTATGACAATGTATCATAAAGGGAATCTATAAGTTACCTTAGTATTATTATGATTAAAGAGTGGTAGGCACGTCTGGATGAGGTCTGTAAATTTCCATAAGGGACTGTATGCACTGTGCCCTCTACAGATCAATGAGCATGCTCTGAGGTCCTTTATGATGGAGTTTTCTTTTCCCTATATGTCTTCCTAATCGGACTAAGGTAGTCGGTTCCAGTTACAAATAGGAAAATTCTTAAGGTGATGAACCTAGCCCCGGCCCAAGTTGATCCTAATGATGAAGGGTCGTCTTGGCCTCTTTAGTGGTATGGAAGAAGAAATTTGATAGGCACATCACGACCGCGGAGTTCTTAAATTTATATAGTCCAAAAAGAAGATAAGGTGAACAACCCTTGGTACTACTACATAGATAAACGGAGTGCTATTAGGTACTTCGTGACTGGAAAGACTTTCATCACTAAAAACTGGAAAGGCAGGTATTTTTTTTTTTTTATCTCCGGGGATATTTAGGAAATACACTTCGTGGAGAGTAAGAGAGAGAAGTCCGGTACGATTCCACGGTCTTGAGGTCATCCCTCCTGGAAGGTATAGAAATCTTTCTTATATGGTCATGACTTGTATTCAATATTCAGACATCTTTCTAACTTAATTTGTTTTCTTGTAGTTCGTGCATGCTTATCCCCTTCAAAACATCAAAGAGAGAGAATCAAGGCTGCGGCCTTATTTTTAACCAAAGAAAGGAGTTTACTTTTGCAGTGACCTT